>JAOUQZ010000019.1:7357061-7361972 GCA_028564935.1 Neosilurus hyrtlii
CTGGCTCAGTGTGAGGCCTTGTTTGAAGCCTCTCATTTTTCCATCATAACCTCCTGCATTTTTGTTGTAACATGTTTGTGAGTGTGTCTGGATGTGTGTATGGAGAAGGAGAAGGAGGAGGAGGAGGAGGAGGGAGAAGGCCATTTTGGCCCTGCCAGTGCAGAGCGTGCAGATGTTAATAACAATAATGGAGGACAGGTTGTCTGCAGTCTGCTCAACCACTAGAGTACAGGCAGCACTGGGACTAGCACTCATGGCTAACATGACTAGCACATCATCATCTTTCTGGATTTGATCTCTGCACATGTTTTCGTATCACATCCTGTTTTGGAGGATGTTTGGACAGATCTGCTTGTGCGGAGATCCTTCACGATACATGAGGACACCTCGCTTAAACCGGTTTCATCTGTCCACTTTAATTGTAATTGATGCTACATCAATAAAAATGTACTTGATATTTAGATTATTGGGTACAATCAGTAAGGCTGTCACAGGTAATCGATTGTAGCTGAAGAAACACTGTGCATCGTGCTGCGATAGGAAAATAATCAATACGATTGTATGCTATGATAATGTTGCGTTTCTGGTACCATCCCAAAGCCAGCAGTCCACAAAGTGTTTCATTCTCGTTACACCCTAACAGTTAGATCCATTTCGAATTATATTTGATGCCATGGACTGTCCACAAAACAAGTTAGTTCCTGTTCTCTTATGTTATAGCAGCTATAAATGCTCATTCTACTCACCAATCACTCTTCATTCACTTTTGTTGTTCATTTATTTCCAGACCACTTTATTAGAGTTGTAGGGAGGCTAGAGCCCATCCCAACCAACTCTGCACAAAGTCACGGTACACCCTGGACAGCTTGCCAGTCCATCACAGGGCTAATCTTCTTGTTAGGCTGGTTAAATTACAGAAAAGCCACAACACACCACCTGTTACAAAGCTCTGTCCCAGGAGACGCCTTCCATACACGTTAAATAAATACCACGACAGAAATATTATTACGTTTTAATTTGTTTGCGAAGTGGAAAGTTCGTCAAACAAGTCCTTTGTGAATGATCTGTTAATATGGAAACAATAATGAACTAGAACATGCAGACTAATATTAGTGTACAATGTACCACTGCACTATTGTCAAAGCTATTGTTGCAGAAAGGTAATCTACAGGCTCCCGAGTGGCAAATGGAAAAGGTATGCGACTATCAACATGGAGATCGCAGGTTTTAATCCAGATTGATGCTCCAGCCATCCGTGATTGGGACTGCGTGGAGGGTAATAGGCCAAGCTCTCAAAGGAGGGAGGGACGGCATACGCTTGCCTTACACGTACACCAATCACCAGTCAATCATGGGTGTCTGTGAGCGCATACAAGGGGAGCAGATAGAACTTTCCCTATGTGTGTGTTAGGCCACTCCTGTGTGTGCACAGCAGTTCATAAAGATGCCGGTGGCAGCATCATGTGTCTCGGAGGGGGCTGTGTGCATGCTTACACCAATCTCAATCCAGAATTCAACAGCCCTATGGGACAACCAAGTAATATGTTAAGTCCCACTGGCTGATACAGGAACTGGGAGTACCTGGATAGTTGTAGAATTATACACCATTTCAAAACCTTATGAATCTCCTTATAACATTTAACAGAAGTTAAGAGGAGTTTGACTTCAGCTGGAAGGATTATCTATATTTTCACACAATTTGTTTTTCATCCATCCCTTATCATACCACAGTAAGAGGCACTGTGAAAATGTTACCAGCCTATTACAGGACTAACACAGGCACCACAAACCATTCACACCCACATTCACTCCTGTTGGCAGAATAGCCAGTTTACCGAATGTACATGACTTTTGACTTGACTGTCGACTTGACTGTCGGAGGAAACCCCGAAAACCTGAAGAAAACCGATACAAGCACCTGGAGAACATGCTAACTCTATGCATAAAAGCCCTGGTTGGCCACATGGTTCGAATCCAGAACCTGATAATAATAATAATAATAAATACCACTTTCCACTAAAAATCATTATTACTGACGGTCAAATATACTGGTGCACTGTTTTCTAGGGGAAGTGTCCAATTATTTAAGTGTTTTTAAGGTGAAATATTGACATTATATTTGTTCTGTCTCTTTTTCTTTCAAAGGGGTTTAACTCGTTTTCATAAGACCATGGGTGACATGAAAACCCCAGACTTTGATGATCTACTTGCTGCCTTTGACATTCCTGATATGGTCGACCCCAAGGCCGCTATCGAATCCGGCCATGATGACCACGAGGGGCAGCTAAAACAAAACATCCACCACGACGAGGATTCCCACTTACCCTCGGCACCAGATGTCGGAGTGAGCGTCATTGTTAAAAATATTCGAAACGTTGATGCCAACGATCATTCACTTTCAGACAAAGATATCCATTCTTCACTTGGAAACGGCATGCACAACGGATTTGTGGCCATGTCACCTAACAGCAGGTTTAGCAAAGATGGTGAGAAGCTTCAAAAACATGGAAATCATGGAGTGGAAATGACTGGCTCCAGGTATAACCAGTTTAGTCCTATTTCCAGTGCTGACGAGTATGATGATGATGACAAGATTGAAGTAGATGACCCTTTGGACAGGCAAAACAATTTATCTTGTTTCAGAACAAATCCTCTTACGGGACTTAGCTCTAAGCGAGAGGAGCTTCCTTCTAACCTTTCAGGCAATGGTCCGTCTAAGATAGGAACTAATGGAAATTACAACCATTCAAAAAGTGAAAAGGCTAATACCAATGGTACTTTGGGAAACTCAAATTCCTATGATCCTCCAAAAATAAGAAAAACAGAAGACCAGCTCAAAGAGGTACTCAATGGCCAGGATATAAAAGAAGCAAGGGAGGCGGTTGTTGGATTGAGTATGACCAACGTGTCTCAAAGCAAGGGTAAATCCTCGGCCAAGCTCTCATCCTGCATTGCTGCTATTGCTGCTCTTAGTGCAAAAAAGGCCACCACGGACTTGCCAGCTGCTGAAACCTCCATTAATAAACAAGACTCTCCTAAAGAGGCAAAGGAGAGTCCAAAGGTGACAGAAAAGATCCTAGAGCAAGAGTCAGCTCTGGAAATTGGCAAGAAAATACTTTCCAGACAACCTGAAAGTCCTTGTAGTGTTACCAGCGAGAATAGCAGCAAAGGGTCTCCATCATCCCCTGCAGGATCCACCCCTGTCATTCCTAAAGTACGCATTAAAACCATTAAGACATCTTCAGGCCAAATCAAGAGGACTGTCACCAGGGTGCTGCCAGAGCTTGACCCTGATGGTCTGAAGAAGAGTATTGACTCTGGATCCATTGTGGTATCTACCTTGTTGTCTTCTCCCACTTCGAACTCTGTTTTGTCATCCCCTAACAGAACATCACTTCCTACCACAGTGGTGGCAACTTCCGGAAGTTCAACTATTGAAGTTACGAAGCAAATGACCATCAAGCCTGTTGCAACTGCTTTTCTACCAGTGTCTGCAGTAAAAACTGCTGGGTCCCAGGTAATCAACCTAAAATTGGCCAACAATACAACAGTGAAAGCCACAGTCATACCTGCAGCATCTGTTCAAAGTGCTAGCAGTGCCATCCTCAAAGCTGCCAATGCTATTCAGCAACAAACCGTTGTGGTACCTGCTTCCAGCCTCGCAAACACAAAACTTGTGCCAAAGACTGTCCATCTTACGAATTTGAATCTCCTTCCCCAAGGTGCATCGGCCTCTGAGCTCCAACAGGTTCTTTCTAAACCCCAGCAGCCCATCAAACAAGCCATGATGGCCAGCCAACCTTCTAAGAAAGTTTCCCGTGTGCAAGTGCTGGCCAGTTCTCAGAGTTCAGTTGTCGAGGCCTTCAACAAGGTATTGAGCAGTATCAACCCTGTGCCGGTGTATGTTCCCAATCTTTGCCCTCCTTCCTCAGCATGTATTTCATTACCATCCCGTGGGTACAAATGCCTCGAGTGTGGTGACTCTTTTGCTCTCGAGAAAAGTCTGACTCAACATTATGACAGAAGAAGTGTTCGTATTGAAGTCACATGTAACCACTGCTCCAAAAATTTGGTCTTTTACAACAAGTGCAGCCTCCTATCCCATGCCAGAGGACACAAAGACAAAGGCGTGGTCATGCAATGTTCCCATCTTATCTTAAAGCCTATCCCTGCCGATCAGATGATCTTGGCCCCGTCGGTGACCTCTAGTGCTCCTGTTTCTACCGCAGGTCAGAGTTCTTCTGTAGGAAATCAGGGGAAAAGTGAAGCAACAGTGATCTCTGCACCTTCTTCGGCTCCGGTAGTGGCCGCCATGCCCTTGGATGAAGATGCTTCCCGAGTATGTCGATCAACTCTCAAGTGTTTGGAGTGCAGTGAGGTGTTTCAGGACGAGTCAGCTCTGGCCATGCACTACCAACAGGCTGCAGATTTGAGTGGACAAGTATGTTTGGATGCTACAAATGTACTCTTATAATCTTTTTTTAAAAGCCAGCCTGAAATAAATATGCATGCAGTGCAGTGTGATACACACATGACATGAAAACAGAACAATGTAATCTCTATGTCTAGCGCTTATATTCTTTTACATTACGTTTTTATTCTCCCTCTTGCTGCAGAAAACCTGCACCATCTGCCAAATGCTGCTGCCAAACCAGTGCAGCTTTGCTTCTCATCAGCGAATCCATCAGCACAAGTCTCCGTACATCTGCCCAGAGTGCGGCGCCATCTGTCGCTCCGTCCATTTCCAATCCCATGTCACCAAGAACTGCCTGCACTACACGCGCCGAGTGGGCTACCGGTCAGTCCCCGCATCAGCTCATGTGGTCATTACTTCATTATTGGTGTGAATGCTGAAAGCATTCAAACCTATGTTCTTCTAAATATTTATTATTATTATTATTATTATTATTA
>JAOUQZ010000019.1:7362156-7372460 GCA_028564935.1 Neosilurus hyrtlii
GAGAGACAGACAGACAGACATTTCAGCTTTCAGCATTCACACCGCAATTTCTTCAGAAATTGCATTCTCTAGTTTCATTACTTCATTGTCTTTTGAGCCTTTTTTTGCTCTTATTGTACATTTTGCTGAATTGGTGAGAGGTAAAGGTGCTGAGCAAACATTTAACTGGTCACTGGTCCAACATCAGTAGCAGCGTTGCCAGGTGGGATATTTTTACAGATATCATACTGTGGTTCGATTCAGGGTTTTTTTCTCCATTAGTTTGGGCTCAGATTCAGGAATTTAAAGCACAGAAATGAAATATACGGTGCATTTGTTCTCCTAGGTTTTCTTAATTAATGACAGTATATCTGAAAATTTGTGAAAATTAGCTCCTGATTGGTGCATGGACAAGGTGACCAATTATTACCCTGTAGATTACAGGTTCGAATCCTGGTTGAACTGTGGAGTTTTTTTGGATTAGGAATCGTACTTTGGTGCTCCACTGGTGTCCGAAATGAAAAATAAAGATCAGACTTTGAATATTATATCTGACCTTTAAACATAACTATAAAGTACTTATAGGCAAATTGCTGTAATATAAAAGGAAATGAAACACTTTGTGGACTGCTGTTCTGTAAGACGAATCCCTACATCACTCCTTCCTGTTAATTATTTTATTGTAACAGCACAACTCCAGTTATTTACACCTTACTTATTGTGCATGATATTGGGACAGGTTTAAATACTATAGACCTGGCAATGCTGTTTAGCAAGCTTGGAGCTCTGATATGACATATGTAACCACTTTCACGGTCGCCATGGTAACATGTTGTTATTCATTTGACGGTATAAAATCCAAACCTTTTCTTGTTCTGGACCTCAGATGCGTCCACTGTAGCGTGATCTTCGCTGATGTCGCTGCTCTCAAGTCACATACCCAGGGCTCCCACTGTGAGATCTTCTACAAATGCCCTATCTGCCCCATGGCCTTCAAATCTTCACCGGGCACTCACTCTCACGCCTACACTCAACACCCGGGTGTGAAGATCGGAGAGCCTAAGTGAGTATTTATTCTGAATAAATCCTGGACATCTTCCCGTGTCATCTTAAACAATAATTATTACATAATAATTTAATAAGCAAGTCGAATCAGTTGTGACACACCTACTTCCTCCTGCCATGTTTTTTTTTCCAAACAGTGACGGAGTAGAAGCGAATTATCTACACTAGCTTGTAGATGTTTTGTTTTCACACCCAGTGTCTCCTCCACTAATGAAAAGAGCAGGTGGCTCCATTGTGCTTCAGTGTGACTATCAGGAAAAATAATCACACCTCCACGAAACAACCTGTAGCTTATTATAGACCCGTGACGTGTTTACTGACTCCCGATGACATGCGTGAGCGAACGTCTTTTAATATGGCCATTTCTGTCCACGTGTCAACATTTCTGTCCACCTGTCAACATGTGGTTACTTCCGTACTGTAGCACCGAGTGGTTCAACGTTATTACCTTCACTAAAAAAACACCATTTATTTTTTGTTTGTTTGTTTGTTTTTTAATAGGGACTGCCTTTTGTGAGTCACATCCGTGTGTGGATTTTTAACAAACTGGGTGGGGATACTACTCTATCATTTATGAATCTCTAGGTCAAAGGTCAAGGTCAGCGCAAGGTCAAAATATTGTGCTGTTACTATGGAACATTAATAGGAAATACGTTCAAATCCCACTTACCGAAAGTGATCACCAGCCAGTGATGAGAGCATATTTAGGCCACCCTAAATATGCATGTGAAAGTAATTCTTAAAGATTTGAGTGGCAGCATCACAAGCCATGAAGGGGTCATGTGTTAAACAGTAACCTGATTATTTTCCTGGAGCAGCACACCACACAGTTTTATTTTTTAAATATTGGTTCAATTAATTATAATTTTTTTTTTGTAGGTTGATCTATAAATGCTCCATGTGTGATACGGTGTTCACGCAGCAGATTCTTCTCTACACACACTTCGACCAGCACCTCTCCAGTCAGAAAGTGTCCGTCTTCAAATGTCCTGACTGCTCCATGCACTATGCCCAGAAGCAGCTGATGCTGGATCACATTAAGGTGAAAACAGAAAAGAGTTGGCTGTTACTGCTCGGTGTCAGAGACCGACACTGTACTCATCATATCCGTGTACCTGTCTCTGTTTACAGTCAACACACGGGACACTCAAGACCATTGACGGTCCCCCGAACCTCGGAATTAATCTACCGCTCAGCAGCAAGCCCATCAACTCGCTGACCTTGAACACCAACAGCAAAGACTCAGGTTCTCCAAAGAGCTTGGACAAAGGGGACAAGAAGCTCTCGACTCCTGTGAAGAAAACCGCTAACGGGACTGACGTCCATAAAAAGCCCGTCTCGTCATCCGTGTCGTCCTCGTGTCTGGGCTGGACATGTAAGGAGTGTGACCGTCTCTTCACACAGAAGGAAGTCTTCGTGGCTCACATGAAGAGAGAGCATGGGAAGGTAATGAAGCGACAAAGCAGAGTTTCATCATGCTAATAAAATAAATCGATAAAAAATTGCTAATATGCCGCGTTAGCATGGTGTCAAACTAGCATTTATGAAGTCCTGTAATTTATTAGGGCAAGAAGGTCCCGGGTTTGATTCCTGGTCTTGGGCTTGGGTTTCTGTGTGGAGTTTGTATGTTCTCTTCATGCTTGTGTGGGTTTCCTCTGGGTAATCTGGTTTTCTCCCACAGTACAAAAACATGCACAGTAGGCTGATTGGCTGTTCCAAATCACCCCTAGGTGTGAGTGTGAACGGTTGTGTGTGTGTGTTGGAAATGAAATGGCCTGGTGTGCTGTTCAGGGTGTACCCTGTCTTCACCCAGTGTCGGCTGAGATGGGCACCAGCCTCCCCTCGAACCTAATTAGGATTAAGCGGCTCAGAGAATAAATGAATGAATGAATGAATGCTACATGTAATGTTGTTGAAGCAGTAAGTTCCTGCTCTCACTTCCATTAGTATACACCACACAGGACTGGCGCAGGGCAGTGGTGGCCCAGTGGTGGGGTGCTGGATTACTGCTCCAAAGGCCGGCCACGTCCCTCACTGTCTGTGGTGAGAGGGATGTAAAAGAAACGTTTCTGTCGTTTGAAAAGAGCAGGCCATTGGATTGCTGTCTATCTAAGGGGATAATCACCAATTATCTAACAGTATTGAAACAGAAACACACTGAATGATATTTTTATGGTTTATTTTTATATTTTTGATTCTTTCATTCATGACAGATGCAGGTGAACTTAAGCACACTCGTCAGCAGGTGTCTCTGAAACACTCTTTAAGAGTTTTATATAATATTTATATTTTTATAAGATTTGTGTAGTTTATATTTACATATTTTAACCATGACACTATTTCTACACCGTTCCTGTTGAGTGTATACTAATACACATTATAGCAGCTATAAACAGCCATTTGTAGTGACACTGACACTGGAGACTCCTTCCATAAATGTAAAATGTACACATTTCTTCTGCACATGTCCTATAAACACCTCCATTAAGTTCCACATCACTGCTTACAGCTGAAACATCACGAATTAATGCCGTGGTTATATAAGTGACCGATAGCGAGCTGATCAGAGCAGTGTGTGTGTAATTTACAACAATCAGAAATCAGCAGTAAGAGGGAACACGTGACCGCTGTTCTGTACAATTCCTCCAACTGAAGGCGGGGTCAAGTGGACTCCATGCGGTAATAATGTCTCCTTAATGACCAGTTTAGGCAGAAACACCACAAGGAGGATAATATTAGCCCTTTAAAAGGAAATAACACACTTCGCTTTAGGGTAAGCCGAGTCGTGACACGCGTGCTGATCAGTTTAAGACGCAGAATGAGATGATTACACCGTCAGCGCGGTCTGGACGAGAGCTGACCAGCGGGGAAGGTTTATTGTTGTTACAAAAACAATTTCACAAGTGCGTTTCTAAACTCTGCAGGCAAACAATTAAAGCCGAATCCACCGTGAACATAAACCAAACATGTAATTCTAAAGTTTTGTACTTTTTGTACAGTCTTTTTAATCATAATCCATTCGACAGAGTGTTTCTAATGATTCTGGTCTTTTCTATTTTCTTTCTCCTCAGCAACTGAAGAAACATCCGTGTCGTCACTGCGACAAGTCGTTTAGCTCCTCCCACAGTCTCTGCAGGCATAATCGCATCAAGCATAAAGGTGTTCGGAAAGTTTTCACCTGTCCGTGAGTACCTCTGAGTCCACCTGCTGTTAAAATGGTCGTTTAACTGGTTTATTTATTATTTCATATATAAATTTATATTGGGCGGCACGCTGGCGTAGTGGTTAGCACATCTGCCTCACAGTAAGAAGGTCCTGGGTTCGATTCCGTGCTCGGGGTGTTCCTGTGCGGAGTTTGCTTGCTGTCCCGTGCTTGCGTGGGTTTCCTCCAGTTTCCTCCCACAGTGAGTGTGAATGGTTGTGTGTATAATGGCCCTGCGATGGCGTGGCGAGCTGTCCAGGGTGTACCCCGCCCTCTCCCGGATACAGCCGAGATGGGCGCCAGCCTCATGATGAATTCATATTTTAAAAACTCGGTTTAAAGAAGAGGTTTCGAGGTACAGAGTAGAAGTTTGGCAAAACCAAGATGGGTAAAATAGATTTGAAAAACATCCTACTGGAAATCCTACCCCCTTCCTTCAGCCCTCCCTCCAAAACAACTCCCGTAAAGACCTGAAAGCAAATTGCCTGTCTACTGCTAGAGGACGAGTTTACAGGAGAGCGAGGAAGCGTAGCCTGTTGCTGGCGAACCCATGAAAACCATCAAGTTAAACAGAAATTAAATCATTTTAATTTTAATTACAAAATCAGTGTTTTTATGTTTATTTAATTGACTAAAGAGTGTTTTTTTTCTGTAAATTAAATTTTATAGCAATGATATTTTCCAGTAATAGAGTGTTGATGTTTTTGTTCAGGCACTGTCCGGACTCCAAACGCACTTTCACCAAGAGGCTGCTGTTGGAGAAACACATCCAGCTGATGCACGACAGTAAGGAAGTGGAGAGGAAGTCAGCGGTGGAGAGCAGCAGCATGGAGGAGTCCACTGTTAAAGAGCAGGTGATTTTTAGTGGAACGAGATACATTACACCTGTGATTACATCATCGTCTTCGCATTAAAAAGAGACTGGGGTATGTGGGTGGAAGGTGGTCGTGGGTAGGCTGGAGCCTATCTTAGCCGAATCTGGGCGAAGGCATACGTACGGGCAATCTGGAACAGCCACTTAGCTTAACATGCATGTCTCTGTGGACTGTGGGAGAAAACCGGAGTACCCGGAGGAAACCCACACAAGCACAGGAAGAACATGCAAACTCTACACAGAAACGCCCGAGCTGAGCCCGGGACTCAAACCCAGGACCTTCTTACTGTGAGATGGACATGCCACTACCACTACACCACGTACCTCCCTCATTAAACTGTATGGTAATGACTCTAAACATTTAAGTGTTTATTCCAATTTTTAATATAAATTTATAAATGGATTAATAAAGAACATTTGAATGAATAATTTAATGTTTATATTCTAATTTGGACACAAAGTGAAATTTTGAGTTCTGGTGTTTCGATTTGTAGTTTTGGACAGAAAGAGGATCATGCAGTGAAGTGACGTATTACTGGACAGATATGATGATGTAATATTAATATCCTGATGAATTATGTAACAATATTCTTTTCGGAGAAGTCAGATATAGTCATGTGTAAGTATGTGTGTGTAAGCCGACGCAGGATTTTAAAACTAGCTGTAACGTTGTCGCTTGTGTGAGCAGGTGCGCAGTCCCAAACGAAAGCTGAACTCTGACGGCGAGGATGCTGATGAAGAGGAAGAGGATAAGGAAGAGCGACGTGACTGGATTCCCAGCCAGGAGCGTACGGGCCCCTCGTGCCCTCAGCCCATGAAGAAGCTGAAGGTGAGCGTGTTAAAGACTCACAGGTGTGCCGTGTGCAGCTTCTCCACCACCGAACTGCCGCTCTTCCAGAAGCATCTCCCGTCGCACAAGACCGACGGCTCATCGCACCAGTGCTCCGAGTGCGGACTGTGCTACACCTCGCGTCACTCGCTGGCACGCCACCTCTTCATCGTGCACAAGATGAAAGAGCCTCCGAGCGCCGAGCAGCAGGAGAATGCTGCCAACGTTCCGGACACACAGTGCAGGGTGTGTGGCAAGACGTTCGACACGGAGCCCGCTTTAAACACGCACATGCGCACACACGGCATGGCCTTCATCAAATCCAAGAGACTGAGCGCAGCGGAGAAGTGAGACTAATCTGTCTCATGCTGCTATACAACCACATTCAGGACCAGTGCAAGTTGGGGGGGGTATTGACAGGAAAAGAGCTGGTTTCTAATGGAAACGGAAAAAGTGGAACCTGTGCAGAAAAACATGGCCTTAAACACACACATGCACGTACGCATGGGAAAATAAATACCCTGGAGATTTTTCATTGAAATGTGAAAACGGTGGACCACAGAGACGTTATACATCCACATCACGCATCTCTCTATGCCTCACGTATATATATATATATATATATGTATATGTATACGACTTATATATATTAGTACACATATATATGAGAAATGTATAAATATAAATAAGCACACTTGTGTGTTTGAGGATATGTAATATATTGAAAGTGGAAGTACGTGTATTTAAACATCTATGAAAGCGCATTTTGTACACTTTATGATAGTCGTTTGTATGGATGTCCGATAGATCTTTTATACCACAGAAGTTTTATTTTATATTCGACGCGTCTATTAGATGCGTCTCGTCCTTGTGTTCTCTTCTCGAGCGAATAGCTGAGTGTCTCCACCATTTTTAAAACCTGTTCACTCGCAGAATTCATTTATTCATTCTTGCTTTCATTCAGTCGTTTGCAAAATTGCTTAATCCTACTAGGGTCGCGCGCAGGCTGGAGCCTACCTCAGCCGACTCTAGGTGAAGACGGGGTATGCCATGAACGACTTGGTGGTCCGTCGCAAGGCCAACACACACACACACACCACTCACACCCATGGGCAATGTACAACAACCAATTAGCCTAATATGCATGACATTGGAGTGCGGAAGGAAACCGGAGTGCATGGAGGAAACCCACAGAAGCACAGGGAGAACATGCAAACTTCACACAGAAGCACCCTCACCGAGCTGGGGACTTGAACCCAGCTCCTTCTGTCTTGTGAGGTTGACGTGCTAAGCACCGCATGTGTAAAAGTATCAGTTTTACAAAACTAGCTTTCAGTATTAAAGCCTCAGTGCGACTGTGCGCGTAACTCAACTCTGAATACCCCATGTGTGGCTCTTTGGTTGAACACTGCACCCAAACTTCAGCCTCCAAGCGCAGCTCCTCATACTGACTGTATTTCTTTCTTCTTCTTTTTTTTCGGTGGGTAAGGCTTAACTTTTTTTTAAACCGGAGTGTTAATTTTTTCATCCCTCTTTCTTTCTCTATTGATTTATTTTTGTTATTAAAACATTAGATGTGATAACAGATATTTTTGCACTTTCACTGCCAGAGGACCATATCAACCCTCATGTGTCTTAGCGTTCATCACTGTCTCCGAGAAGCTCGTGACTGAATTCATTTCAGAGCTTTTTTTATATCGCAGGGTTCATATCAAGCAGCACCGTGCGGTTCTCCCCCTCAGTTTATTTCTTTTTGTCTTCATTTTTATTTTCGTTTCGTCAGGAACTGCTGAAATAAAGATGCAGGGGGTAAATACTGCGTTTATGGTATGTTTTAGTACTTCTTTAACCTCCCAAAATTATCAGGTCATTCTGTTGTGTTCTGGATCGTTTTCAGTTCCTGAAAATAACAATCCCGTATGAACATATTCACTGAATGTCCCTTTTTTCGTTCTGATAACTCGCAGGCTTTTCATTTCACTAGCCGGTTATGCTAATTTCATTCGTTTCTACAGAAGAATGTGTATAAACATGAAACTGGAATGTTTTCCAAGCTGTCAGCTAGGACATTTCTCAAGGTTTTCAACTGGTGAAATAGTGTACAAGCAAATAATAACAATAAAAACCTTTATTACAGTGTTAGATTTGTTCCGAATTTCCACACAGGACACAGGTTGGATGTATTTATTTATGTGACTTGTTTGAATTTTTTTATGATTATTATTATTTTTTTTACTTTTTTGGATAAATGAATATTTGTGAGAAGGCGTTTGTTTGTGCATGAGAGAAGCTGTTTTACGATGGTCGTTTCTTAGGCTGTCTTGCTGCTGTTCAGTAGACTTGTCTGATGTTTGTGTAAAAAAAATCCTACAAAAATAGTTATTGTCAATAAACGATACAGAAAACGAACCTGATCTCAGACGTACAGTGGCGTTTTACTACATATCAGATTCTGAAGGCATTGGAAAAAATACACAGAATAAACAGGACTGGAAATGTTAATACAGTCGACAGATGTGTGGGAGAATAGTAAAGCAGATTGGGTAAAGATGGAGAGCAAATCAGGTAACAACGGGTATGGGTGGAAAGTCTGGTTACAACAGTTACACAGTAAGTGCAGATTGGGTAACAGAGACACAGGTGGCAGATTTGGTCCTACCTCTTACACTGGTGATGTAGATCAGGCAGCAGATACATGAGTGGCAGATTTGGTTCAGACACTTAAACAGAAAATGCAAATCAGGTAACAACAGAGAAACTGGTGGAAGGGTTTTGATTGTCACACTTACATAGATTGCAAATTGGGTAACATACAAAGTTTCACAGTTAAACTGGTGATGCAGATTGGGTAGCAACAAAGACTGATGAAAGGTTTGGTTGGAAATACAAATTGGGTAACAACAGAGGCATGGGTGGAAGGTTTTTGGCTGTCATAGTTACACAGGTGATGCAGATTGGGTAACAACAATAATACAGGTGAAAGAGTTGGTTGTCATAGTTGCACAGGTGATGCAGACTGGGTAACAACAATAATACAGGTGAAAGAGTTGGTTGTCATAGTTACACAGGTGATGCAGATTGGGTAAAAGTGTCAGATGGTAGATGTGTTGGAAATGCAAATTGGGTAACGGGAGTAATACGGATGTTTTTTGGATGTTGTAGTTACACAAGTGATGCAGATTGGGTAACATGAGTGAAAGATTGGTGTCTGGATTACTGACATCCTTACAGAAATGAAGAATACGCAGTGCTGACGGATTCACACCTGGGACCTGTAGAGCTTCAATCCGAATCCACCAGACGTGAAAACACCTGAGTGTGTAATCGAAGCCCTGACCTTTGTGTGTGTGTGAAACCTCGATTTCCACGCAGGATTTAAAGAAGACAGTAATATTTCTGTCCTTCTGTAACCACGTCTCCAGTGTGTGTTATTTAAACCTGATCCATCGCACCTGCTCTGAGCGTGCAAAGATGCTTCAGGTGAGACAGACCACCGTCCTCTCCTCCCTCTGCCTCTTCTTCTACCCCTGGATTTCTTCAGTGTCTGGAATCAACACCAGTGTGAAATGTGCTCAGGATACTGAGATCTTCCTCAAAGAACTGAAGAAACCACAACCTGAACGATACGCCGTCCTGAGTGAGTCGTGCACTTGTTTATCATAAACTTTGATCATAAACTTTAAATTTAGCTCTCTCTCTCTCTCTCTCTCTCTCTCTCTCTCACGCACTCTTAGTCACATTTTCTCTCTCTCACTCACATTCACTCTCTTTCTTATTTTCTTTCTCCTCTCTCTCCCTTACTCTCTCATACTCTCTCTCTTACTCTCACTCTCACTCACTGTGTCTATTTCTTGTAATGATAAAACAATTCAGCAGATAAATTAACCAATCATAAATCATCTGTGCATTCTGGTCAGTGTATGATGCGTTCGGGAAGATGGGCAGTGATGTTGAAGGTGGAAACGTGAACAGAGTTGGATCTCTGGAAGAGTGTTTGTCTGTTAAAGGACCTGGATTTGGAGGACAATACTGCCAGGTCTTCCTTAAGCAGGTACCTGAGCTCTTAACGTCTGAGCATTTACTGTTCTCTCCACGTGAGCATTTACTGTTCTCTTCACATTGTTCCAAAACAAAAGAAGCTTCAGACACTCTTTGGTGAAGTTTCCTGTAAGGAGACGTTATTTATAAGTTGGGGTTGGTACATTTTTAGTTGTACATTCATTCATTCATTCATTTGCTAAAGCGCTTAATCCTATTTAGGGTCGCGGGGAGGCTGGAGCCCATCTCAGCCGACTCTGGGCAAGGGCAGAGTACACCCTGGACAGCTCGCCAGGCCATCGCAGGGCAGAAACACG
>JAOUQZ010000019.1:7372560-7396170 GCA_028564935.1 Neosilurus hyrtlii
CCTGGACAGCTCGCCAGGCCATCGCAGGGCAGAAACACGCTGACGGCTATGCAGCTACTCTTGACGACAATCAGCAACGGTTCTTTTACATTCCTCTCACCACAGACAGTGAGAGACATGGCCGGCCTTTGATAAGCTGCACTGGGGGGACAGCAGTGACAACCTGCTGATAGTGGGGCTTGAACCCCCGACCTTGGAATCCAGCACCCTACCACCAGGCCACCACTGCCCTTGGATGTACATATAAATTGTTATATTGGTTGAAATGGTTGAAATGTCTTGGCTTTGGAAGTCTCCCAGGGCAGGGGAGGGTTTAGTTGGAGCCAAGAAGAGATGCTACGTTCAAAGTTTGCTAGCTTATCAGATTCCCGACCCCAGCTTTAACATGACAAGCTCAGACTTCAAACACCAGATGTGTCATAGTTGACTGAGGATGTTACAGTACTTTACAGTGATGCTGGACATTCTGTCTAAAACTGATGTAATCTGTGTGTTTACGTTGATGATAATATTTCAGTGATAATGTTGTCCTGTAGGGGGCGCTGGACTATTTTGTAGGTGTTTGTGTACCTGATTCCTGTGATGAGCCAGAATTTACTGTCCTCCTCGCCTATGGTAAGATATTTACTTGAAGTAAATCTGGAGTAAATAAAAAAATTAAATAAACTGTTATATCATGCAGAAGGGCAGTCTGGGTTCTGCTAGTTACTCACTTTAAAATGAGACTTTCTGTTTTAATTCTCGCTGGTGAAGGCGGTATCTTGTGAGCGGTGGTGAATGTCGATGAATTGACTTTGTACCCCGTTCTTGAGTGCCCTCCATGTTCTCTAAATGTTCACCATGGTTCGCTGTCCCCAAAAAAAGTTTTTTTTATTAAACTAAACATGTTAAACTAAACACGAAAAACAAATGTCCTGAAACACTCCCAAAATATTCTATAACTGCTAACCCCTCGTCCCACATTCAGCCAAATATCTCCTGTATTCACCAAAGAAATAAAAAAGGCGAATATATTTGGAATAGTAACGAGTTAGCGATGCTAGACAGTAGTTTAGGATATTTGGGGGCAGTCTGAAGAAGTTTTCGGGAATTCTAGAATTGACCCGCTTCTTGGGGACAAAAATCAGACACAGCTGGAGAATTCACTCATTCCTGCATTTGCTGAACCTCTTAATCCTACCAGGGACACGGAGAGGCTGGAGCCTATCTCAGCCGACTCTTGGTGAAGGCAAGGTACACCCTGAACACATTGTAGGGCCAACACACTCGCACTGCACTATGGCAATTTGGAGCAGCCAATTAGCCTAATGTGCATGTCATTGTACAGTGGGAGGAAACTAAAGTACCCAGAGGAAACCCACACAAGCACAGGGAAACATGCAAACTCCACACAGAAATGCCCTCGATGAGCTCGGGCCTCGGAACCAAGACCTTCTTGCTATGGTGGAAGTGGTAAGCAATACTTTGTATAGTGGTAACAAGTACACCGCCTTAATTCACCAAGCATTTGCTGAATTTTCGCTTTTGGTGATAAAACTGTCATTTACACCTTCTAATGTATTGGTGGAATAAACACTGATAGATTCCTGTGTTTGTGTAGAAGATTTTTTCCAGGGTCGAAACCCCATCATACCACCTGCACCGGATCTGTTCGTATCAGAACCCACTCTGGGGATTTTCAGGACTCGGTGTATCAGAAATAACACCGCGCCTGATCTGTCTTCGCTCGTGTGCCTGTAAGTAACACACAGTTAGCCAATCAAGCTAATTAGCATTGAATCTACATGTTTGATATCGATAATAAAATCTTATCACACATAATGTAATTTCTCTAAATGAATGTATCTGATGATTCTAATGAGGTTCAATTATCAGTCTTAATATCAAATATTATATAAACATTGGTACTAGAAATAAGCATTGGTCAAATATCCAAAATGGCCACAACAACGTTCCAGCGTTCAGCTGCAGTCACTGCGTAAATAATAAGTTGTTTTATTTTATATTTTGCTCTCAGGTGTGTCTGCATCATGATGGTAGCGCTGCCTCTTCTGGCAACCTTCTATGTAGCGGTGGTCCAGTGGAATAAAAAGAGCAATGCGTGCTCCAAGGTTGACCCCGCGAATTATGGAGCGATTCTGGGCAACAATTCAGCCAATCAGAGCAAAGAATCAATTTCACTCCAAAATACACAAGTGCAGGAGAGATACAAAGAGAAGGAGCAGGAGAGTAGAGACACAGGCAAGCACACACACACACACATTTCCAAGTACAGATTTATCGTTTTCCATATATGGACTCAATCACCCCCACATTTCCATATATGGAGTTAAAAGGTACCTACTTTCCATGTCAAGTTTTAAGTATAATAACCATTTTCCATATATGGATTCAATTAATCTAACATGGAATCACAACCCGTACATGACCACATATGGACAAATATGGAGAGATGCCCACATGGCACTTAATGTCTCTTCTGTTTCCTTATAAGGAGACAATTATGGAACAGTATGTGGAATTATTGCCTAAAAGTTAATCTTGAGTAATTTCTCACAGAGGTTTGTGTGTGTGTCTCAGGTTGTGTGATGTCATTCCTGCGTTCGCTCTCCATACAGTTCCATGGTGTGTGTTTCGGGGATGGTGTGTGTGACAGTGTGTGTTCCAGAAGCAGTTATCTGTCTCTCAATGGTGTTCGCATTCTCAGTCTATTCTGGATCATCTGTGGACACACGGTTCAGCTGAGCTCCTGGAACGGCCTTGGTGTATACGCACACACACACACACACACACACAAAAACACACACACACACACATACACACACACACACACTGAGAGAGAGAGTGTGAGAGAGAGAGAGAGGAGTGTAGGAAGGTTTTTTTTAAAGGATTCTTTACCAGTGTGTGATTTTTTGGAAGTGTGGTGTTACAGCAGGCCAGCAGAGGGTGCTGTGGTATTTCAGTGAGATTAGAAAACTAATCAGAAGGTAGAAGTCGTGTGTTAAATGTTGTGAGTTGTGTGTTTTAGATAACAGGAAGCGATGGCGAGCGGCTGTGGAGGGCAATCCTCTGTATGTGGTGTCCTTCAGTGGACCGGTTTATCTGGCTGTTGATACGTTTTTATTACTCAGGTAAGAAATCCAGATTGTCCTCGCAGTGAAAGAAGTAACTGATACTGCAGCAGGTTCAGATACTTTATGTTCCTGATGTGTGAGGGTTTTTTTTTTCCCAGTGGATTTCTGGGTGCAAAGTCTCTTCTCATCTTCATCCAGAGATCAGACGACAAACTGAACTTCCACCTGATCGCCTACTTTCTGTTTAGGAGGTTCAAGAGGTTTGGAATATTAAGTCTTCCTGGATTATTTACTTAATTATTTAGCTGTTTATATATATTAATATACTTGTTTATATATTTATTTCTATGCTTGTTTGTTATGATTTTAAGAAGCCTTATTGAATAAAAAACCTTATTGTTAACGATTAGATGATTAGGTTTCATTTTTGGATTATTATATGATATAAATTGTAATTTTCTTTATGATATTTGTCTTGTATTTATTTATTATATGATTTTTTTGTATTATACCTCATGCTTTCTCTTAAATAGTTTAATTGTTATAGTTTGATTGTTTTATTATTATAGTTCAGTGTGTAAAAAAGTAATTAATAATAATGATGATGATGGTGATGATGATGTTTTATGAGTCATATTTTGTTTGTTTGCATATTGTTATTTGGAAACTATGTCTTGTCTTGGAATAATTAACCCTTCATGATCTGAGGTTTTATGTGCAACCACAGACACACACATACACAGAGAGAGAGAGAGAGAGAGAGAGAGAGAGAGAGAGAGAGAGAGAGAGAGAGAATAGAGAATAAAAGTGTGAATAAATGCAATTAAATATTCAAACTAATTGTTGTGTGTATATGTGTGTGTGTGTGTGTGTGTGTGTGTGTGTGTGTGTGTGTGTGTTCAGGATCCAGCCGTTGCACCTCTTCATTGTGTGTGTGATCATCACACTCTTCTCGTTTCTTCGTGAAGGTCCGTTCTGGTTCACAGCTGAAGAGCAAATGTTAAACTGTAAACACTTCTGGTGGTTCAACCTGCTGCTTATCAACAACCTGTTCACCATCACACACACGGTACGATCCTGCACATTTCACACACACACACACACACACACACACACAAAAACACACTGATGTAGAACATGTTTAAATGTTTAAACGGTGTGTATTATTATGAGAATTATACACACACACACTCGGTCTATAAATACAGGAGGTAGGTGTAAGATGTAATTAACCGTATAATCCATCAGTGTAAATGTTTGTTATTGTTTATTTAAAGTGCGCGCCGTGGACCTGGTACCTCTCCATCGATTTCCAGTTCTACACACTGACCCCATTCCTTATTTTCCTCTACAGACTGTGAGTAGGCTTCTGTAAAACACACCCTTCTTCATAGGTATCGTTTAGAACTCTAAGATTATTTTCAGGGTCCGTTAATGATTTGAATTTCATACTGAAACTGAGTATCAGGTGATAGCAGAGATTTAACCCCGGAACATGGTCATGTGCTGGAATTAAATAACAGCGACCTGGATGTATTTCAGGATAAATTACATCACTTAAAGTTCCCCGTTCACGAGTGAAGATCCTGTCTGTGTTTTATCCTCCATTATCAGGTCATTCTGGATGAATCTGGATGAATATAAAAGTGAAACCACCCCAGCTCATGGGCTTAGTATCTTTTATTCACCTGTCCTACATCTTGTTTTGGTTCTGCATCTGCTTATAATAACAATAACAATAAAAAGGCCGAGTGACCGGAGGAACGATCTTGTGCATGTGTGATAACTTGGCAGCACAACACGTCCTCCTCACGGCAAGAAGGTCCTGGGTTCGAGTCCTAGGCTCATGTGGAGTTTGCATGTTTTCCACGTGCTTGCATGGATTTCCTCTGGGTACTCTGATTTCCATGTACACTAGGCTACGCTTCACTTACAGCTGTACGAACGCCAAGATTTCACTCCATCCCACAGAACTAACACAGCTAGCTAATTCAGTTCACCATCTACTTGCTTATGCTTAAGGAATTATCCTAGTAGAATACACTCCTTATTTATTAAATATAAACATCAATAACACTGTGCTTTTAATTGTAATCTCATTCATTCTTTTTCTATTTTTATTTTTCGCTTCATCCTTATTAGGGTCGTGGAAGGCTGGCGCCCATCTCTGGGCGAATGCGGGGTACACCCCGAACAGTTCCGACCCAATTTCATGTTCTGTTGAAATAAAGTCGGGTTATTGGTGAAACAGCACGTCGCAAGACCAACACACACACAACCATTCACACTCACTCTCAAACACCTAGAGGTGATTTGGAACAACCAGATATCGTAATGTGCATGTTTCTGGACTGTGGGAGGAAACCGGAGTACCCGGAGGAAACCCATGCAAGCACAGGGAGAACTTGCGAACTCCACACAGAAAAGCCCTTGTCGAGCCTGGACCTTCTTGCTGTGACGCAGACGTGCTAGCCACTGTGCCACCGTGCCGCCTCATTGTAATCAAATTCAAATTCAAATTCTAATTTTATTTGTCACCTACAAATTATACACAATACAATATGTAGTAAAATGCTTAGTATGACTGTCCAGAAATGTAAAGAATAAACTATTAAAGTAACAAGAAGAAAAGAACAATAACTAAAACTATTTAAAGGATTTTACAGTTTTGCAGTTTTTTACAGTTAAATATTGTAATCCTTTATTTTTTAATCTCAGGAATAAGCGTCTGTTGGTGGGTGTGGCCTTCATTCTGCTGGTGATGTCATGTGTTTCCAGTGCTTTAATTACTGCGTTTCTTCATTTACCTGTTCATCAACCCACCACGCTGTGAGCAAACCTTGCTGTCATTCATTCAACACACACACACACACACATTCCTTGTGTATAAATGCAGTGGTTCTGGGGGTGTAGTGTGTCCTACCCTCCTCAATGTCCCTACACACCAGTCTGACAGCAGCAAGAAGCTGTTATGGAACCGGGCCTGTGAGTGGGATTCTCGCTGGCCTGTGCTGTCTGAGATTGTACCCTGAGTCTCTCCACCTGAACAGAGCGTCACCTGGGTGGTGTTTATCCTCCAGGATGATCTGTACTCTCCTTCTGCAGCGATGTGTGAATACAGTATCCATAGAAGGAAGGCTGGCGCTGATGATCCTTTCGGCTTTCTGGATGACCCGCTGAAGCAACTTCCTCTCCGCTGTGGTGAAGTTTCCGTAGCACACAGTGATTCCATGAGTGAGGATGCTTTCCACGGGTCCTCTGTAGGCTAGCGTTAGAGGGTTACGACCAAGCCCAGCCTTCTTCAGCAGCCTGAAGTCCATTCTGGGCTTTTTTTTACAGTCCCCACAGTGTTCTTGGCCCAGATCAGGTTCCCCGAAAGGTCTGAATCTGTCAGTACGCTATACTACTGTTCCTTTAATGGTAAGGAGCTGCAGGGGGGTTCCCTCCTCCTGAAATCTAGGATGATCTCAGTTTTTTTCCGTGTTGAGAAGCAGGTTATTGTCCTCTCCACAGAGAGTGATTCTGTGGACCAGTTCCCTTTATGCAGATTCACCTGTTCCTCATGAGACCCCGGCTGGTTGTGTCATGTGCTTCACTGATCATGAGGTTATTGTTAGCGGGTGAGAACAGTTTGGGGCTGAGACAGCATGTATGTATTTTAACATGATTTCATACACGGATCAACATCAAATTTTAATGGTCCGTTCCTTGTATCACACCCTAATGTAGAAAACCTGTTTCATCCAAATCCGTGTAGATTTTTCTGAGATATTTTGCACACAAACAAATAAACCAACATAAGTGAAAACAAGACCTCCTGGCAGAAGTAATAATTCAATAATAACTATTTATATGAGAACGAGAAAAATCAAGGTTAGGTTACTACACCTTGCTCTGTTAAGTTGGTGATCAGGTGACCGAGTTTCACCTCATTTGTTAATCATTATTCTGGGTTTCTTTTTTTCACCTCAGTGACTATGAAAGCTACTTTGAGTATTACTACAACAAGCCGTACACCAGATACGGTCCGTACCTACTGGGTGTCCTCGCTGGAATTTACATGGTGACCAAGAAAGAAGATCTCATAAAGCAGCGGGTAATGTTTAAACACATCGATTGTGATATTTATTTCCATATTTGGGATTTCAGTAGAAAAAGGTGCAAAAAAAGTAGAATACATATTATATATTAAAATGCTATAAATTCCTTGAGGTGAATGTAAAGTGTGTAATGATGTAAAGGAGTGTTATACGTATTAGTGTTTGTGTTTACACAGAATATATTTAATGTCTTTTTGCTTTAGAAATACTCATTCTAACCACATAATAAGTGGTAATAAATATAATAAAAATATACTCATAGCTTCACACAGTGATGAAGGGGCCAAGCATCCCAACAGGGTACAGTTGTCAAGGAAACTGCATGGCACTCACAGCACGTTTAATGTCAGTTGACCAAAGAATGGCCAAAATATGAGATCACTTCCAGTGTGGCGACTTTGCCGTCGAAAATGATCTCGGAACAGGAAATGGTTATACACTGCGGACAATTACAGCAAAGGATTAATTAGAATTAAAGTGACCTGAAGATTTAAGAGAAAAATATAACAACCTTCAGACAAATGGCTCAAAAATTTGAAGAAAATGTGTCCTGAAATTTGGCCTCCTGGTGGTGCTACAGAGAATCTGACAATGTGTCAAACTTAATCACAATCCACAGAGGGGGCTGCCAAGGACCCCAATGTAGAGAGTATAATGGTGAAAAAATATAATAAATAACAACACATGCCTTGCACCTTCTTAAACCTCAAATAAAGTCACTTTGATGAGTGACAGTTTCCTCCAGACCACTAGAGGGCACCCTCACTCACAGAGTCACACATACCTGTAATCACCTGGGCCCTCATGTACAAAGACTTACGTGGAATTCTTACTGAAAAATGGCGTACGCTTAAATCCAGAAAACGTCGTACACACAAAAAAATTCAGATGTATGAATCTGTGCGAACGCATGAATCCAGGCACATTTCCTTTGAACATCTGAATCAACGTGGAATTGAGCGCACATGTAGGAGTATCCAACCCCTCCCTGTCCATGCCCACATTTAAATATGCAATATTAAAATGAACCATCCACCGGAGATTCCCGTCTGAAAACCCTTATAATATGAGGAAGACGGGGAGGCGCACAAGAATGTAGTGTTTGGCACGCTGTCCTCCGGCATTAACACCAAACACAGGAGGTCTGAGTGGGAGAGAGTGTGTGAGGCCGTGCTGTGGGGTCGGACAGGCGAACACCCGGAGTTTTAAAAGAAGTGGTCAGACTTAAAGGTGGCCGTTAAGCAGAGGACGCCCCGCCAAAGTCTGACCCAGTCTGGCAGGGGGAGAGGAGAGGAGGACCTCACCCTGGTAGAGCAGAGAGTCACTGCAGTCAGAGGTGACGCTGCTCTTTCAGGGGTGGTCGAAGCACATGTGGGGTCTCTGATCACCCCCAAGCTCACAGCCCTCTAGGATAGAAGTTCATGCGGAAATGTGTGCATGCTCTTTGGTTTGGCAAATTTAAACATGCCAGTACAAGGAATGGATTTCCAAGACTTTGAATCATGTTTAAGTGCGATTTATTTATTTTTTAAAACAGACAGTGAGACGGAGGACACGCAGCCACAGACTCGGGGGTTTCCTCCACCATCCGCGGCGGCTCTGGGTCACAGAAATGGGGGATTCCTGCTACCCGCCCGACTGGCCGTGTCCTCCCCTCCTCCCCCACGTTTTTGTGCGTACAGACCCTTTGTACATGAGGCCCCAGGTGTTTCCACACCCGCTTTGTGTTCTGCTTACTAGTTACACTGCATTACACATAAGCTGTGTGTTTCCTCTGTTTAATGTTGTGTTTGTGAGAAGTTTAGTGGTCTGTACATTTTTTTAAATGTTTTGGTAGTTTTAGCTTCTTTTCTTTCAGTTTGCCTTGTTTCCCCACATCAGATGTGTGAAAATATGAATAAATCAATAAACAAAGAAAGAATAAAAGAATAGAAAATATTTTAAAATACACATTCTACACCTTTAAAACATAAAGAATTTTTAAATTGGAAATATTTGCTTTAAAACTGATTTCAGAGTCAATATTCATTATATTATTGAGTAGAGCGGCGGCGTCCACACATGAATTACTGGGATACTTGGAAATGCTTTTTGTCCTCAGTGGCAGGCGGCTGCTGGTTGGCTGATCTCTCTGTCCGTCATGGCTGTGATAGTGGGATTTGCTTATGCTCTGAGGGGTCAGTGGTCACCGGGTCATGCTGTGTATCAGGGGCTCCATCGCTCACTGTGGGCTCTGGCTGTGGCCTGGGTGATCCTCGCCTGTGAGGAGGGATACGGAGGTACCAGTTAAAAAAACATCAACATGACAGAGCCGTAAACTATCAGTTTAATCATCACACCTTCACCTTCTATAGCAAACCTTCTGTGTGTGTGTGTGTGTGTGTGTGTGTGTGTGTGTGTGTGTGTGTGTGTGTGTGTGTGTGTGTGTGTGTGTGTGCAGGCTTTGTGAATAGGTTCTTGTCCATGCGCATGTGGGTTCCTCTGTCCAACATCAGCTTTGCCTGTTACCTTATTCACCCTCTCCTCATTTTACTCTACCACTCCAAACAGGAAACGCTCATCCACTACACAGACCTCAACTTCGTAAGTGTTCATAATGCAATTTCTGGAGTTCAGGAATAAATTTTTAGCAAACTAGAAGGTCACTCATAGAGCGTAAGGAACCTCCACCAGGCACAAATGGATTACAGTGATAAGGGCATTGATTAACCTGCAAATTCTGCCAAACACTACAGGTTTTTATTATAACCTGGAATAGTTATAATGAAATGTTTCCCCCTAATGGGCGTCTGATGAATATACATTCATCTAATTTTTGCAGTTATTGATCTTCATTCATTCCTTCATTTTCTGAAGCGCTTAATCCTAATTAGGGTCGAGGGGAGGCTGGTGCTCATCTCAGCCTATTCTGGGTGAAGGCAGAGTACACCATGGACAGCTCACCAGGCCATCGCAGGGCAGAAACACACTGACGGCAGTGCAGCTACTCTTGACAAAAATCAGCTTCACCTTTTTTGTTAATGGCGAAAAATGTTATGATGGGGCAGTGGTGGCCCCGTGGTAGGGTGTTGGCTTACAGATCCGGAGGTCAGGGGTTCATGCCCCACTATCACCAGTTTGTTACTGTGACCCCCCAGTGCAGCCAACTGGGTTATAAAAGGCCGGCCGTGAGAGGCATGTAAAAGAATCATTGCTGTCGTTTGTAAAGAGGAGGCCATTGATTTGCTGTTAGCGTGTTTCCGCCCTGTGATGGCTGTTTATGGTGTACCCCACCCTCGCCCAGAGTTGGCTGAATTGGGCGCCAGCCTCACCGTGGCCCTAATTAGGATTAAGCGCTTCAGAAAATGAATGAATGATGATAAAAGTGTTATGGTTTACTTGTACCACACTCTATTCTAGAAAAAAATGTAATTAAAATCTGTGCATACATGTATGTTATATTGCACATAAACAAACAAACAGACAAACAAACGGGTGAAAAATGGTGTAGGTAATAAAAAATCAGAATAAAGGACTGAAAGGTTACACAAAAATTCACATGGTAATTGTAAGCTCTCTCTCTCTCTCTCTCTCTCTCTCTCTTTGCAGTTGTATCTCTTCCTCGCTCACTCCATCCTCACAGTGGTTCTAGGTTGGGTTCTCAGTGTGCTGATTGAGAAACCCTATCAGCTCCTGACTTCATCAAAACCATAAACACACCAACGCACCAAATTAAACAATTACAATTAAACCCTCAAAAACTTCTTATGTATTTATTTATTTGTACACAAGAGAAATTTCACTGCACTTCAGTAAAATAATCATAAAGGTTATTTTATTTTATTCTAAAAATGTCAGTAATGATAAAGAGTTAGAAACATCTCACTTATAAATCTGAATTAATTCCATTTAAGTCTTTACATTGTTCTCTGTTTCTTTCTATGGTTTTGTTCCTCTAGCTGCTCTGAATAGAAAAAAAAATCAGCAGTGTTTGTTTAGGGACCAAGTGCTGACTCTCATAATCAACCTCAAGGACCTTGAAGCTCTTTAATATCAAGTGATATAGTTTCCTGTGCTTTATATGAAAATGTTCTTTTTGATAAAGTGATTATAAATCCATGTGATTTCTTCTGTAACCATATTGTTTGTTTACGAAGCACAGTATGAAGCCTTTCCTTTGTGGTTGATTTCTCACTGATTGAAAAGCTTCATCAGCTCTTGAGCTCATCTCAGTCATAACCTACTCACAGGAACACAGTCTGGAAAAGATCCTTGGATTTCGTGCTACAGGTTTCAGGTTTTTATCAAGAGAAAAACGTGTTTCAGAGAGCGACATCATGACCTTTAGACTACAGTACTTATTTCTGGATTCCTCTCGATGATGAATAATATCTAATAAATACTGATCTGCTTCAGTAAAATATCTGATGAGAATTTAAAAACAAGAATTTATCGAAAGGTTTATGTAACAAAGAATACAAATTAATCACCGAAACAAACCGAGCAACCCATTAAATCTAAATATGTTTGCTTGAAACAAATAAAAAATATATATTATACTTAAAATGATGTTACACTGTAATGTAAAGTCAAAAATCAGCACATTTCGAATAAACCTGACTTTAAAAAAAACACAGACCCAATCATTCATTCATTTATTCATTCATTCTCTAAGCCCCTTAATCCTAATCAGGGTCGCGGGGAGGCTGGTGCCCATCTAAGCCGACTCTGGGCGAGGGCGGGGTCCACCCTGAACAGCTCCGACCCAAACATGTTGTGTTGAAATAAAGTCGGGTTTTTGGTGAAACAGCGCCCTCGTGTGGATTTAAAGGGAAATTTTGTAAAAATGAAACGTTACAAATACCTGCGCTTAAAAAAATCAACAGCGACTCTACATGTGCATCAGAAGTAATTATGTATTACTTAATATGTTATAAAACACTACTAACACAATGAAGATGCCCTTATCAGTGTAGGCTTTACTGCACTGAAGCGAGCGGAACAGTAGCACTGACGGTGCTTTCCCGCCTGACTCGAGTTAGGTGGTGGCGCATTCGCGGCGGTTTTTAGAGTTTATTTGAGGTTTTTATTAATATCTTTCTCGCAGTTGTCACCACCACCTTCCACCTTCCACATGATTTAAGTGTGTATAAAGTTATGGCTCTGCTCATAATAAATATCATTTTAAAAGAAGTAAATCTAAATATTGGAATGTTTTGTGCTGTTGAAGACACACACACACATTTGTTTATCACATGTGTTAATATGTGTGTTGTGGAATTTTAACCCATCTTTCCGTTTTTGTTTGTGGCCTTGAGGCCTGCAGGGGGCGCCACACGTCCAACATTCAACCCCATCAGAGGGAAAAATAAAAACAGGGTATTGATGATACAGGAATTCATGCGAAATATTAATAAATGCAGCTGATTCAGAATTTTCGTTTTATTTGCTTAAATTTATTTTATTTTACTTAATACTGAATAACCCAAATAATCATCATCATCATCATCATATAATAAATAGGTGTCTGAACTTCTTGGTGTCACAACACAGTTTTGTTTTCAAATCTGGGGGAGTAGACTAAAACAGAATGATGGAAAACTAAACACTGTAGTTTACACCACACACACACACACACACACACACACACACACACACACACACACACACACACACACACACGTGAAAAGTGTGTTACGGTGCAGAAGTTTGGTGCCTGAGACATGAACTCAAATGTTTAGAAAAACTCTCTCTCTCTCTCTGTGTGTGTTTGTTCACAGGAATATTTCAATATTTTAGAAATGGTAGAATGTTTATCTCTGTTCTACTGTCATTTCTAATCGTTTTTGCGGTATTGGTTATTGCTGAACCTGGAGAAGGGGGTGATATTTGGAGGAAGAGCAGAATCGCCCACATTAAAGATAAAATAAAAAACCTCCCGCAGTCCAAACACATTAGGCACATTAGGCACTTGGGCTGTTCCAAATTGCCCCTAGGTGTGAGAGAGAATGGCTTTGTGTGTATATCAGCCCTGTGATGGACGGGCGAGCTGTTCTTTGCCCAGTGTCGGCTAAGATAGGCTCCAGCCACCCCACACCCCCAGTAGCATTAAGCAAGTCGGTGAATGAGTGAATGAAGAATGAATTTATAGACGTAGGTTAGTGAACCTCTGCCCAGATGTTTTCTTTTAACCCAATCATGTTACTGATCCAAATCAGTAACAAAACCTTTCTCTTTCAGCCTTTTGTTGCTCCGACACTTTTTTGAGGCGTGTTTCTGAAATCAAATCAGAGTGAATATTTTTCATGACTTTCTACATGTTTTTTTTGCTCTACTGTAAATAAAATATTTGTACATTATCTGTACTGCATGGAGGAGGAAACTCATTATCGCCTCTCTTGGTTTCTTTCTTTTTATTTTATTCTTACATTTTGTTAAGAACATTCTTTTAAGTTGTATTTAAGGCTGTGTGAACTTTATGATGCAAAAAGATCAATCAGATCAATAAAATCTATAAAAAGGTTTATTCGATTCTATGTAAGAAGTTGGTTTGTTTCTTTGTGAGTTTTATTTGTTGTTGATACATAATATCTCTGTGTTAAACACTCTTTAAGGCACCGCTGTTCAGGGTTTAGTTACATGAACACAGCGGTCAGTAAAATACTAGATCGGTGTTAATCTACAGCAGAGACCTTCTGTTAGAAAAGTCTCTTCTAAAGTAACCCTGAGTTTACACTGGAGCACCATGTCCACAATTCTGGAGAAACGTGAGGAGCGTGTAGAGGTTCAAGAAATCAAATCGTGATGATCTTAAGGGAATTTGGTGGATTTCTAGAAGTGTAGTGTCCATTTTGGGGAAATTGTTAGTTCAGGGTTGACTTGGAACGGGTCCGGAGTGAGCTGTAAGATCCAGTGGTGATCTGATGTCCGCAGTGGGGGAAGGAGAAGTGAATTCGGGGTTGATTTGGAACACAAACCTCATGCATAACATTCAAATCTGTGGAAAGAAGTAAAAAGTCCTGATTCTGTCGGGCTCGGCACTGGTTCTTCTCTCATCTCCTCTCCATGTAGTTGCGCAGCGCCTGGTCGAACACGGCCACAAAGAAATCAGCGTCATCTTTAGTGATGCACATTGGCGGCTTGATCCGGAACGTCTGAGGGACAATGGAGGAGTGAGGCAAGATGAGGGGTGCATCAGTCAATACAGTATTATAATATCATTCCCCAAAATATTCCTCCTTTCTGATTAGCTGGAAGTTTATTCTGTTTCACCAGGAAGCTTTTGATATTAATCTTTGTAATCATCTGTACCTGTCCGTAAATCCCTCCTCTCCCGATCAGCACGCCCATGTCCTTTGTGTCCTCCATAATCTCAGTCATAGCGTCAGATGGAAGAGGATCACGATGCTCCTTCAATAAATAAACTCTTCTATAAAATATCTTTTTATAAATAAATATATTTTTTTATAAATATATACATAGTGTACATAGTGTAAAGTAAGTGTAAAGCTAATGTAAATTGTAGTGTAAAGTAAGTGTAAAGTATAGCATGCAGATAGTGTAAAGTGTAAAGATAGTGTAAAATATAGTGTAAAGTTTAAAGTATAGTGTAAAGCACAGTGTACAGCAATTGTAAAGTAAGTGTACAGCTAGTGTAAAGTATGGCGTAAAGTTAGTGTAAAGTATAGTGTAAAGTTATTGTAAAGTATAGTGTAAAGCTAGTGTAAAGGTAAAGTATCGTAAGTATAAAGTGTAAAGGCTGAGTAAGGTTAGAATAAATCTAGTAAGTAAAGTTGAACTGAATGTAGAGTAAATCTGGAGTAAAGTTAGTGTAGAGTTACAGTAACGTTAAAATTGGAGTAAATTAGAGTAAAGTAAGTGTGAACGTTTGTGAAAGTTAGTGCAAAGGTAGACTATATGTAGAGTAAAACTGGAGTAACGTAAGTGTAGCGTTAAAGTTAGTGTAAAGTTGTTACATGGAAAGTGTAAACTTAAACAGAGAAAAAACCCATTCTAGTTCTTCTTTTCTGTGTTCAGGTTTAAACAGTTTCCACACTAGATTGTTAAGATGAAACTCTTCTACACTCAATTCTGATTAATTATTAACTGGTTCCATAACCTGGAAAAAATATATAAACACCCCACCCATTCACACACACACACACACACACACACACACACACACACACACACACACACACACACACACACACACTGCCTATACACCAGTTCACCAATCTCGTTCAATAATTAAGTTTGGAAGAAAACACTCGGTGTCGTGTTGATTATGGAAAATAATGCGGGGTCACTGTGATCATGTGACAGAACTGACATCACTGATTATTTTCCGCACAGAAAGATCCAGTCAGAGTCTCACTTTGTTTTTAACCATTTCCACACCGATGTGCAGTCCTTTTCCACGAACGTCGCCAACGATCTCGTACTTATCTCGCACTTTGGCGAGTTCCTGCAGCAGATGTGTTCCCACCACGGCACAGTTCTCCTGGATTTGGTCCTCTTTAATTGTCTGAAACACACACAAAGTGTTTGTTTCGATTTCATTCATTTGCTGAACTGCTTAATCATATTAGGGTCGCGGGGAGGCTGGAACCTATCTCAGCCAAATCTGGGCAAAGGCGGGGTACACCCCGAACAGCCCACCAGTCCATTGCAGGGCCAACACACATACAACCAGTCACACCCTTGCTCACACCTAGGCCCTAATGCTTGCATGTGGCAAACAGCATAAATAGACCTGGTGCGTACTGTTAGCGGAGCAACATGGACAGACACTTCTGGGATGCTTATGATACGTGCTGCAGTGTGGACATACTCCGGCTCTGATATACCCGCTCCTAACCGACGTTTACGCCGCTAAAAGTGGATATATGTCGCCAAAAAAATTACTTGAGTAAAAGTAAAGACTTACGCCGTTTTAAAAACCTGGTTTTTGGATTAAATGAAACTGAAGACAGAATCAGATGAATTCATTTATTTCTACTCTGATGAATAACTTGTATATAAATTTCGCCCTTTACTACTTTAAAATAAGACATTTCTTTTTGCTTGTAATAAAAATGCGGATCAGTGCGTACTCACATCCAGTACAGCCGAGGCAATGCTGCAGGCGAGAGGGTTCCCACCAAATGTGTTGAAGTGAAGTCCTTTAGCAAAGGCACGAGCAATTTCTGTGAACAAACAAACAAACAAATACACTAGATGTTAGCAACATATCAGCTCATATACTGTAAACTCAAATGTTGTCACAGAAAAAAAAATACAATAAATGGATAGAATAGCAGTTATTCCACTCCCCTTATCACATATGACTAACAGCCCGCTCAGCTCACTAATCTCCTTTTTTAACATTCATGGTTTAGCGTTATCGATGTTTAGTGTTGCTATTACCAAAATCTCCATGACAACAGAGATTTTTCTGACCTTTGATAGTGGATGAAAGTTTAAATACATTTTTTAACAAGGACTCACCCTCGCTCGTCACCACCGCCCCCATGGGAAACCCGTTAGCGATTCCTTTAGCCATCGTCACAATGTCTGGAACCACATCATGCGTCTCAAACCCCCAGAAATGACTTCCTGTGCGTCCGAATCCAGTCTGAACCTGATATAGAATAAAACATTGAAAGTTTTACTTCAATGAAAGATAATAATATTAATAATAATAATAATAATAATAATAATAATAACATAAATAAAAATAATAATAGTAATATTAATAATAACAGTAATAAAAATGATGATAATAATAATAATAATAATAATAGCAATAATAACATTAAATATAATAATAATAATAATAATAACAGCAAAAATAATAATAATAACAATAATTATAGTAATAATAATAATAACAATAATTATAGTAATAATAATAAAAGTAATAATAATAATAATAATAATAATAATAATAATAGTAGTAGAAATAATAACAACAACAATAATAGTAATAATAATAATAGAAATAACAATAATAATAATAATAGTAATAATAATAATAATAATAACAATAACAACAATAATATTAGTAATAATACCATTAATATTAGTAATAATAATAATAACAATAATAGTAATAATAATGATAATAATATAATAATAATAATAATGGGAGGGAGGTGAATGTTTATACCTCGTCAGCGATGCACAGTCCACCTTTCTCTCTCACCAGCTTGTACGCTTCTCTCAGGAAGTTTTTAGGGTACTGGACAACTCCGCCAACTCCCTGAACATAAAGAACAGGCAGTGATGTGTTCTGATGTGTGTGCCGTGCAAGTGTGTGAGATGTTCAATTTCCAATGTTTAATTTCTTTTATACTACAGATGTTTCCTAGCTGTTACGATGGCAACAGTAGTCTGTTAGAACAAGTAAAGTATACGTATGTTTCTGGCATTAGCATGTTTAGCATGCCCAACCTGAATGGGTTCTCCGAAGAACGCGGCGATGCGATTGGGTACGCTCGTAGCGAAAACTTCCTTCAGCTGCTCGATATAGCGGTCATTGGCCTCGCACTGATCTGAGATCAGAACATAATGACATCTGTTTAAAACAGATTCAGAAGTAGGTGGGTGCAAAATTTGGGTACAAAAGAAGTTGTTGTGCACTTCTACCCACTTCACTTTCCCGGTTATATCGGTTTGTTTTATAAAGTGAAATGATACAAAAATTCAAATGTAGGTTCAAAGGCTTCCTGTCATCAAATGTATATTTTATACATTTACTTTCATTTTTCTTTTTTTTAAATCCTGAAACTGGTTTACATTTTTACTTGCATTATACTCGTACTCTTAAACCTTAATTATACCTGTACAATTTGGTTTTTTTGTACCTTTTTCTTTTTCCTTTCAAACATCACAGGAGGTGCAAACTTTCACCTCTCCATGTAACTGCTTCCTCCCGATTTAAAAGTCAATCCAGCGATATAATAAAGAAGCAAATCATACAAAGATAAATATTGTAAAATGTTTTTAACTGACTCTTTATGTATTTATTCATAATGTTCATAACCTGTTCATCCTTGTGTCTATCTATTTATTGTTTGCTGATTGGTGTATTTATTTATTAGTGATCATATTCATATGCTTTTTAATATATTTCAGATATGTTTTATAGGTATTGTTTATTTTATTGGCTAATTGATACATTTTTGTTTATCTATTTCCATATTTTTAGGTTTATGTTAGGTTATGTTTTCACCAGTGTTGGTTTGTTAGTTTGTTTGTTTGTCTAGAGTAGTGTGGGGTACAAGTAACAAGGAAAATATTTTGAAGATGATTCGTTTTGACCAAAATTGTTAAACAGTAAATAAACTAAAAAATAAAAGATCACATCTCCGCCAAATCTTATTTATTCTAGTTCGAATTCACAACAGGCATGTAGAGAACCAGAACGCTGGTGTAGAAAAGACCTTAAAAGGTCAAAGGTCAATGTCAGAAATGATAATATATCTCACAATTTTGCATACAGAAGTTTTCCTTAATTATATGCATAACTAAGGTCAATAAATGCAAATATTGTATGAATATATATTCATTAGATGTCCAGTAGGGGGAGACATTTCATTATAATTATTCCAAGTTTCAAGACATTTCATTATAATTATGCAGTGTTAGGCAGATTTTTCACTTTAATCAATGCACTTTTCGCCAAAATCCATTTGTGTCTGATGGAGGCTGCTTATACCCTAAAATTGAGCCTTTAGTTTTTATTAAATATTTAAATATTTCAGACATCCTTTAGTTAAATCATTTATTCATTTATTTCGTTTTCCTCTCTATATTTCAGTTTATTCATTATTGTATTTATTAGTTTTTTGTGTTTATGTTGATTATTGTTGCTTGTGTTTCATTTTTTAAATCGTAAACATCAGTGTGTGTGTGTGTGTGTGTGTGTGTGTGTGTGTGTGTGTGTGTGTGTGTGTGTGTGACATGTGACTCACTGACTTGTTTTATACGAACGATGCAGCAGTTTTCCGAAAACAGTTAATGTTTTACAGTGTAATAAAATTTGACCTCATACTAAAGTCCAAACAGCTTTCGGGTTTCAATGAACTCAACACAGGAACCCCTTTTACTATTGAAAAAATGAATAATTTAATTAAATTATATTAAAATATATAATAAACATAATAATATATTATATAAAATAATAAATACATTTATATATAAAAAAATATAGTAACATATCTATCAACATATTTTAATAATAAAATACTAAATATAAAAATGACTGTGAGTTCAACTACTGTAAAAATAAAGAAATAAAATTAAATATTCAAAAACAGATAGACAAACAAACATCTCAAATAAAAAAAGTGTGTGTATTGTATGCATGTGTGTGATAATACCTGGCAACCCAATATTTTATCACACTGACCGTAATAAATATGAAAACTTCCCTCTGTGATGTTTTTATCACTGTGTACGTAAGACGGAGTGATTGATTTTACTTTGTTATAAAATGTGCTGATGGGAACACGAGCGTAAAAGTTACGGAGGGTTCTGCGACTTTTTACGAGGACGATAAGTTCACCAGAGACATGAGAACAGAAAGGACACTGGGGACATCGTTGGGTTGCAGTGTTAAAGTTAATATAAAATGCAGGGTTAAGAAATTATTAAACTACAGGCCGGGCATCATGCTAGACGAGGATGTGTTTGTGTGTGTGTGTGTGTGTGTGTGTGTGTGTGTGTGTGTTTACCAGAAGAACAGCTGCACTCTCTGACTGTCTGAACAGGTGAATCTCTGCAGTAACTCCCGCCCCACGGGCCCCGGAACACATCAGGACACATGGTCTGAAAAAGAAATCACAAACTTTTGTAAATATTACAATATTACAACCAAACAGGAAGTGGTAGACATCCTCACATGGGGTCTCATGGAGCTGTACATACGTTATAGCAGCCTTGGCTGGTGGCCCCTGGGTATTTATACGCCGTGTTTGAGGTCAGACCCATCCCCACTGGACTTCCGCCATGATAGGAGCCTCTGGAGCAAAAAAAAAAAAAACTATTCCAATAGATTCAGTGATGTTAGTAATTATTATTGGTTCTTAAAAATGATTAGAATCTATGATTTCATCGACAGGCAGATCGGTGCAGCCTCTGCTGTAAAGTGGAGCTTGTACTGGTCTGTAGTGGTGAAGAGGGAGCTGAACTAGAAGGCAAGGCTCTCAATTTACCAATCGATTTACGTTCCTACCCTCACCTATGGACACAAGCTTTGGGTAGTAACCGAAAGAACACGATGGCGAATACAAGCGGCTGAAATGAGCTTCCTTTGCAGGGTGGCAGGGCTCTCCCTTAGAGACCCCGGGGCCGACCCAGAGCACACTGGAGGGACTATGCTTCTCGGCTGGTTTGGGAACGCCTCGGTGTCCCCCCCCGGAAGAGCTGGAGGAAGTGGCTGGGGAGAGAGACGTCTGGACCTCACTGCTTAGGCTGCTGCCCCCATGACCCGACCCCGGATCAAGTGGAAGATGATGATGAAAGAAACTACAATTTCATTTTTTAAAGTGTGAGAGAAAAGAATCAGATGGGTGTGGAGTGGAGGACGGCCGCTGTAAGCTGTTAGAGCTCAGTGATATTGATATTCTTTTATAAATAAAAATAATAATATAATTAAATTAACAGTGATGACCTCAAAGTGATGGCGTCAAAGTTTCCTGTGTGTAACCGCGCCATCAGCAGAGCCAGATCATTGGCCTCAGAGCCACTACTAGTCAGATACACTACCTAGAAACACACACACAAGCACACACACAAACACACACGCTGTTTGTAAAGTGATAAATAGGTGCACCTGCAAAATTTGATACACATGCGTGTGTGCGTGTATGTGTGTTTGTGTATGTATGTGTGTGTGTGTGTGTGTGTGTGTGTGTGTGTGTGTGCATATGGGTGTGTGTGTTTGTGTTTGTGTGTGTGTGTGTGCATATGGGTGTGTGTGTTTGTGTGTATGTGTGTTTGTGTGTATATGGGTGTGTATTTGTGTGTGTGCATATGGGTGTCTGTGTTTGTGTTTGTGTTTGTGTGTGTGTATGTGTGTGTGTACTTTCAGAGGTTCAGGAAGGTGAGAGACGAGCTTTTCTGCATATTCTTCGATCTGAGGATAAACATAAATGGCAGTGGTGTGCCAAAGACGCTGCAGCTGCACCTGTGCAGCTTTCGTCACTTTACTGAAAACACACACACACACACACACACACACACACAACCAGTAATCTGACACTTCAAAATCATTACATACTGGTAATAGAAAAAAAGTCAATAATTATGTCTCTACACCTCCTGGTTCCCAAAATGTACGAGTGGGGGGTGGGGTTCTGCTTGGACCCTTAAAACTCTTTCCTGTCTATACTCTATAAAATATAGAATAATCCTGAACCCGAGCTAAGCTTACGGATGGCAGTGTCCCACACTGACTGTGGCGACTCCCGCAAACATGTCGAGGTAGCGCGTCCCGTCCACATCCCAAAGCCACTGCATGAACCCCTGATGGATAAAAAGTGGCTTCCTGTAGTACGTCACCTTCATCGTCATGGCATTACAGTTCAGCTTCCTGATCTCCAGCATGCGCTCCTTACTCATACCCTACAGACACCATCACTCAGCGTTAATATCATCGAACACTTTCAGAAAACTTTCATTATACCGTCAGCTCTGAGTCAAATATAAAGATTTAATTTACTTTAATTTATCCAACAGAGAAATTTAGACCATGTGATTTTGGGAAAGTTGCAAATCAGTATGTCAGACGTGTTGCTTTACCTGGTACGTCTCAGGTGTAAAATTACATGAGGGCATCTGGACTCGCAGTTTCTTCATCGCTGCCTCCTGACATAATGCACCTAAATGAAAAGAGACCATTTCTAACATTAATTTGTGTGTAAATTGATGAATTTTGAAGAGAAAGAGGCCATCCGGGAGAAGCTCGGAGTAGAGTTGAGTGTTCAGGGGAGCCAGTTGAGGTGGCTCGGGCATCTGATTAGAATGCCTCCTGAATGCCTCCTGTTGTGGTGTTTCAGACATATGTGACCGGGAAGAGATCCTGGGGTCAACCCAGAACATGCTGGAGGGAATATGCCCCTCGGCTGGTCTGGGAACGCCTCGGTGTCCCCCCGGAAGAGATGAGGAAGTGGCTGGGGAGAGGGATGTCTGGACCCCAATGCTTAGGCTGCTGCCCCGGCGACCCGACCCCGGATCAAGCGGAAGATGACTGATGATGATGTGACGATGAATTACAGTGTTCCAGTAATAAACTGGTGTAAGATGGTATTACGCTGGGAACAGAAGTTATATTTCCACTCACTCATTTTTTTTGCCGGACCACTTAATCCTATTAGGGTCAACCGGAGACTGGAGCCTATCTCAGCCGACTCTGGGCGAGGGCGGGATACACCCTGAACAGCTCATCAGTCCATCGCAGGGCACCACACACACACAACGATTCACACTCACACTCACACGTATGGAGATTTAGAGCCGCCAATTAGCCTAATGTGCATGTTTTTGGACTGTGGGAGGAAACCAGGGTACCTGGAGGAAACCCATGCAAGCACGGGGTGAACACGCAAACTCCACTGAGAAACGCCCTCAATGAGCCCGGGACTCGAACCCAGGACCTTCTTGCTGTGAGGCGGACGTGTTATCACTACTCCACCGTGCCGCCCAATATCTCCACTTTACAACGAAAATTCTTTTAACCTGCCGGTAAGTTTATTATTTATATATATATATTATAAGTTTGATCAGTTTTATCAATAAGAAACTTCTCATAGGATAATAATATAAAAAATCAGTACATAATTTAAGTCACATATGCTGTTAAAAATGTTATAAATTACTGTGTTGTTTTCTTTCTATTATATTGTAATAATGACACAAACCAACATGAGCTAATTAGCTAACAAAATGCTAAAGGCTAAACAGGTTAAGTACTAAATCTGACATGTCCAGGGTACATTAAGGTTGTAAAAGTTTTATTTTCAAATGTTTTACAGTCAGAATTCTGTCACAAAGTTCACGTTTCCTTTGGGTTTTGGTTTATTCAGTGTAAAACATTAGCAGCAATCCTGGATTACTGTGCGGTGTGAGGTAATGATTCAATTCCGCGTGAGTCGGGTCGGGTCGGGTCGGGTCGGGTCAGGTCATGTGCTAAAGCCAGGAATCAGAGAATCGACTCTTTTCCTGGAAGGCTACGAGGGAGTTGTTCCACAAAAAGAGTCGACTCTTAATTCTTAACGCATGGATTCAGAGAATCGACTCTTTTTTATTGGGAACTTTAAGCTGTGTTCGGCTAATCCTCAACTCTGCATTTCTGGATCATTAATATAACACCTTTTTATACGTGCTGTAAATAAAGTAAAAAATAAAATAAGCAAATAAAACAATTATTTTACGAGGTATATATATATATATATATATATATATATATATAT
>JAOUQZ010000019.1:7403024-7423302 GCA_028564935.1 Neosilurus hyrtlii
ACCGCAGTACAGCATGATACACCGCAGTGATATTCTTCTGCTGAAAGATGAGTGGAGCACACTGCGTGGTTTTAACATACACTCACTGTAGTACAGCGTAATTCACCGCAGCACAGCGTAATTCACCACAGCACAGTGAGATACACCGCAGCACAGCGTGATGCACCGCAGTACAGTTGTGAATGTGTAGATGGGGAGAGGCGAGTCGCTGGACGTGTTGATGGGGAGAGGGGCGAGTCGCTGGTCGTGTCAATGGGGAGCGGCGAGTCACTGGACGTGTCGATGGGGAGCGGCGAGTCGCTGGACGTGTTGATGGGGAGCGGCGAGTCGCTGGACGTAGTGAGATGTAGTTCAGACTAATTTGTTTTGTATCACATACCAATAAATATTATTGCCAGGGTTTCGGGGAGAGTGCAGTACATACGATAATGATCTTATCTAGTTCCTCGTGTTCCTCTCCGCAATGTTCCTCTGGCTGATCTGTACGAGTGAAGACTGATGAGAGATTAGCGGCTATAGATTAGCGGCAAGAACCAAATTGTGCTTTATTCCTTCTAAGGAAGAAACGCCATCTTCCACTCTCCTAATGGTTCCAGTGATTTTTTCTTTTTGACTCCAGTGTTAAAATCCTTGCTGTTATTTTTATCCTGTACATGTGATAACACCTACATGTGATTATGTAATGTCTCGGCTCTTCAACCGGGTGAAACGTGGGCTGGTTCTCAAAAAATACACTGGTTCTGTCATCCAATACGGGCCTCGGTGGAAAAGCGCTGCATGTGTGTATGCACTGTGTGCCACGGTCCACTTATACAGAACGCCTGCACATTTTCACGTAGTTACGTAATCAAACTACAAATGTACCTAAAATAAAATCAAACTTCAGGTAAAGTTCACGTGACCTGCCACCGCACACACCTGTTGGTTTGAGGATTTTTTGAGAACCAGCCCACGTTTCACCCGGTCGAAGAGCCGAGACATTACATAATCACATGTAGGTGTTATCACGTGTACGGGATAAAAATCACTGAAACGGTAGAGTTTACACAGATTGGTGCGAGAAACAAAAAACAGTCGAGTGAGTCAGAGGGAACCGGCATGATTGGATCGGAATCATAAAGAAATGAGTAGAATAGAACTGGATTCACAAAAAGTGATTAAATCAGAATCTAAAGTAAGGACGGAGTCAGAATCATAAACAGATTTGAGAGAATTGAATGATGACTGTAAGCAGAATCATTTAAACAAACAAATCAGAACTGAATTAGAATCATGAAATGATTCAGTGAGGATTCAACTCCGAGTCAGTGAGTGGAACAGTTGACTAGCGAGCAAGTAGTACAGCATGCAGACGAAGTGAAGTGCAGAGTGTGTGTGTGTGTGTGTGTGTGTGTGCGTGTGTGTTTGATAGCCAGACGAGGAAAAAAACCATGAACAATACCGTTAAGAGAGCAGCGATCTTAAAGGGGCCATCTCCATGGTAATCAGGAGAGAAAATAAAAATGACATTATTGTCGGAGACAACACAAAAATTACAAAAGGCTTTTCATTTCATGAACAGCTAGGAAACAGGTTGACTCAAAGACCCCGGGGAGCTATCGGAACGGGTTCCGTCTGTCCGTCACACTGTAGTTTCTGGACATTTACGTGCCGCACGCTGAAGCTGGTGCTTTCTCTGTATTGGCTGAATATGAAATGGTGGTTTCAGTGGAAGCGTCTGGACCCCTGTGGCTTTTTTTTTATCTTGTTTTTCTGGTTTTCTGAGAATGGTTTTATTTAATTAGATTTATTTTTAAGTAAGCAGAAAATGTCAGACAAAAAGTATTTATGAATGTAAAAGGTAATAATAAATAATTCCTATTCTGACTGTTGATTGTTTGATCTGTTCATCAGTGCCGAGTGAACTGTGCCACTTTCCGCTGCTCTTTGGCCTGTAAGCTAGTTTGGATAGTAGCCGCGGTGAAATAAAGTCGTCAGCCCAGCACAACGAATCGTCTTGTCCTCATCTCTGTCTTTCCAACTTCCTGTTTATAGCCCAGTGTTTTTATTTATTCTGAAGAATAATCAGGCGTTCAGGAGAGATGTGAAATGATTTATTCGGAGAGAAAGCGAGGGAAGAGAAAAGGAGGATTAGTGCAACCCGGACGCAGCAGAAGCTCACTGTGTCGCCTTAATCAAGAAATCCCACCGCGCACAATAAACAACCAATTAACATCCGAATGAGTTTAATTATTCACTGAGGCTTCAACAAAAGAACCAGGGAGAAACACACACACACGCACGCACACACACACACACACACATCCAGGGTAATATTAATTCTGTGTCCATATTTTAAATTGTTTAATATCTATGATTAAAAAATAGAAAATTGCAGAAATAAATGATTTTACTGACCGAACTCTTACACAATGTCTACTTTATTTATTTGTTTATTTCATTTTTGATTGTTTGTTTGATTAGCTCAGATCCATCATGCTCTGTTAAGAAAAAGATGTATGTTCTCCCCCCCCTTCTCTCTCTCTGTAGTGACCCTTACGTGAAACTCTCTCTCTATGTCGCTGATGAAAATCGCGAGCTCGCTTTAGTCCAGACGAAAACCATCAAGAAGGTAAAGTTTTGTTTATAATCCACTCAGAAGATACTCCAGGGCTGGTGCGAAGGAAGGAACGAGTACAAGTTGAAGTTTTATTTTCTTTCATCTTCTGTGCACTGGAGTTTGTTAGTTCCTCTTGAACATGATGAGCAGCATTTTATTATAATTTTACATCATTTCATGGATATCATGCATAGTGTACCATATAACGATAATGGTGGTGATGATGATGGTGAGAGAGGTACTTCCGCAAGGAAAATACAGATGAGTGCAGCTCTTAAAGGTTGGACACGTGTGTCGGGGGTGTGACGCCCCTGTGATGACGCATGATCTAACACCAAGAGTTTGATGGCGAAATAAATTTCTATACGACCAAAAATGCCTGGTACAAATGGGAGAAAAATGGATGAATGAAAAAGAAACACAAAGACGAGTGTGGGACGGAGCTGGGTATCTGTTGGATGAGTGGGTCACATGGCGTGATCAGAAGATTAGTGTCTCTATGATGTCATGTGACCAAACTGGAAGCGTTTGATTTGGAATCTCCAGTCATTTCATTTGAGCAAAAGAGATAAAGGACAGAAGTGTGTGTGTGTGTGTCTCTTTCCACTTTATCCAAGAACTTGTATACAGGACAAACTGAGTATCATTAAAATTATCGTTATAGATAATATAAGATAATAATTATGATGATGATGACGAAAATAAAATAGAAGCAACAACAACAATAATCATAATAATAAATAGATTTCAGGTCTGCAGTAAAACACTAATATTTTTGCACCGTTGCTGTGTGTATTTTTCTTTGGATCAAATATTTCTAAACGCAGCCGTGAAAGAAGTGAAATCTGTTACAGATCTGGTTTTAATTTCATCTTCAAAACACAAACCTTTTAATAAATCATCAGAAGTGTGTAATGTTCCCATGTTTTATACAACTGTGTGTGTGTGTGTGTGTGTGTGTGTGTGTGTGTGTGCGGTTAAAGCTCTGTAAATCAGAGCAGAAGGAAACGTTTCCATGGTGTTGCTTTGAGACCTTAATCGTCTTCATCCTCCTCGTCTTCGTGACTAAGTAATAAACAGAAGGAACACATGACTCTTCCCTCGACTCGGGAACACGTCGGCAATGTGCTAGCTCTCACCGTGCAAGACTGACAATCAGAAGCACGTCGTTTAGAGCGTCGGGGTGTGGAGAGATGTGCTTGGGGGGTGCTGAAACACCCCCACCTCACCACCACCCCCCGGCCCGTTGCGCTGCCCCTCCATGGAGTTACACTCAGTCGCTCAGTCTAAAATCTGAATGTGTAACATATTTCACTAAACTTGCACATGGTACTCAGTTTAGAAGGAATCCTACAGTGTAAACTGTAAGTAAATAATTGATAATAAGCCCCGCCCACAAATGACCTGCGACTCGAGCCCTGCTCTGTGAACGCGCCGAAACAAACCAGTAGGGGGCAAAGTGCCACAGAGTGTTTCATAGGAAGTCTGTATGTACACACACACACACACACACACACACACACACACACCCTCTTCAGCCGACCTGTTTCATTTTGTGCATGAATGAAAACCAGATATTTGTTTAAAAAAAAAAAAAAAAACTTACAACACAGCTTTAAAATAGTGTGTGTGTGCGTGTGTGTGTATTCGTGTCTCTACACGACTGAGCTCATTTGTTGCTAAAACACAACCCTTTATTTTAAATTAACTTGTACTTATTTTATTTAATTTATAAATTCTTTCTAGCATCCTGTCTGATCTCTTGATAAAATTTTTAAACCTGTTATAATAAATTACACAAACAAACGAGAGATAGAGAGAGGACTGTTTGTATGTGTACGTAGATGCTGTAGTGTGAGATCAGCAATATTGTATTCAATAACCTTATTGAAAAGGTTTGCTTGCGTAAACTGTGTGTGTCTGTCAAAAATCAATAAAAAGCCTCCAGAGTGAGTGTTTAAAACAAAGCGCTAATCCATGCACCTTACTTGGACTTTGAACTTCACTTAACATTGAACACGAGCCTGATCTTTGTATCTCTGTACAAAACATGCATTTTGGGTATCCCAGTGTGGCCCGGTGGCAGAGTTGGGTCAGGTCCCGAGGCTCAGCGAGGGTTGCTGTTTGTATGTTCTCTTCATGTTCCTCTGGCTGCTCTGGTTTCTGTGTGTTGGCCCTGTGTTAGACTGGCGAGCTGTTGGCCTTCACCCAGATTTTTATTTATGTATATTTATATGGGATGGGAATATTTATTCATTTGTCGAACCTCTTAATCAAGGGGAGGGTGGAGCCTATCTCAGCCGACTCTGGCTGAGGGCCGGGTACACCCTGAACAGCTCGCCAGTCCATCGCAGGGCCAACACACATACACCAATTCACACCCACAGTTACAGCCAATTAGCCTACTGTGCATGTTTTTGGATTGTGGGAGGAAACCAGAGTACCCAGAAGAAACCCCACACAAGCACTGGGTGAACATGAAAACTTTACACAGTAACCTCGCCAAGCTTGGGAATCAAACCCAGGACCTCCTTGATATGAGGCAGACTTGTCGATCACTGCACCACTATGCCAGTGTGTGTGTGTGTGTGTGTGTGTGTGTGTGTGTGTGTGTGTGTGTGTAATAAACATTGTCGTGGTTTTTTTTCCTCTTTCAGACTCTGAACCCCAAATGGAACGAGGAGTTTTATTTCAGAGTAAGTGTTTCCTCCTTCCTTCATTATTTGCCTTGAGTGAGATACACAGGAAATCTTAAACTTCACTCTCTTTCTGCACTGCAAAGTAAAAATAACCTGCACTTTCACAGGCCACCACCATCACTATCATCGTCACCATCACTACTGTCATTATTATCGTCACCGTCACCATCACTATTATCGTCACATTCGTTATCTTCACTGTCGTCACCATCACTGTTATCATCACATTCACTATCATCACCATCACTGTTATCATCACATTCATTATCGTCACCATCACTGTTATCATCACATTCACTATCGTCACCATCACTGTTATCATCACATTCGTTATCGTCACCATCACTGTTATCGTCACATTCACTATCATCACCATCACTGTTATCGTCACCATCACTGTTATCATCACATTCACTATCGTCACCATCACTATTATCGTCACCATCACTATTATCGTCACCATCACTGTTATCATCACATTCACTATCGTCACCATCACTGTTATCATCACATTCACTATCGTCACCATCACTATTATCGTCACCATTACTATTGTCACATTCACTATCATCGCCATCACTATTATCATCACCATCGTCACTATTATCGTCACTGTCACCATCATTATTATTGTCACCATCACTATTATCACCACCATCATCATTATCACCATCACTACTTTCATCACTACCATCACTGTTATCGTCACCATCACTGCTATTGTCACATTCACTATCGTCACCATCACTGTTAACGTCACCATTACTATCGTCACATTCACTATCATCAACATCACTATTGTCACTATTATTGTCACCATCACTATTATTGTCACCATCACTATTATCGTCACCATCATTATCACCACCATCATCATCACCACCACTACTTTCATCACTATCATCACTGTTATCGTCACCATCACTGCTATCGTCACCATCACTATCATCATCATCACCATCACTATTATCGTCACCATCACTAGCGTCACATTCACTATCATCACTATTATTGTCACCATCACTAGCATCACTATCGTCACCATCACTATTATCGTCACCATCACTATTATCACCATCGCTATCATCATCACCGTCACTGTTATCGTCACTGTTATCGTCACCATTACTACCATCATCATACACTATTATCACTATCATCACCGTCACTATAATCATCAGCACTATTATCACCATCATTATCATGACCATCATCACTATTATCATCTGCACTATTATCACCATCACTATTATCACCATTACCATAATCATCATTGTCATCACCATCATTATCACTATTATTACGATCACTATAAATATTATCACCATCATTCTCATCACTATTATCACCATCACTGTCACTATTATCATCACCATAATTTTCATCACTATTACTACCATCACCGTCACTATCATGATCACCATCAATATCATCACCATCATCACTATCGTTACCATTACAGCCATCTCCACCATCATTATCATCATCAACATCACAGTCATTATAATCACCACAATTATTATTAACATAAATGTGCTTTAGATTTAGTTTATTTTGTGCTGATGTGTGTGTGTGTGTGTGTGTGTGTGCGCGCGTGTCTCAGGTGTGCCCTCAGAACCACAGGCTCCTTTTCGAGGTGTTTGATGAGAACAGACTGGTGAGAAACTTCTCTCCTGTAACTTTTCTCACTTTATTGTTTCAGTGTGGTGTCTGTGTGATGTCACTGTGTAAAAACAATAGAAGAAGAATAATTCTGAGGATTCTTCATCGCCAGAGTTTCCTCCTCCTCGTTAGTGGTGTTAGATTTTGATTTGGAGTGTTTGTGATGCCTCAGTTCCTCTCCGCCTGTTCTTTTTATGTTTCAGATTAAATGAAGCCTCTGGGTCTCAAAGTCTCCGCTGTAATATTAGCTTGCTGACAGTGAGGGATTAGCGCCCCCTAGTGATGGAACGATTCCCAGCAATGACAATAATATTAATATAATAAGGCATCATTTAGGAAATCGCTCACTGCCTTGGGCTAGAAATGCTGCAGGTCACGTGTGTGTTTTACACGCATCTGTGTATGGCATGTGCTGTATGTGTGTGCATGAGTGATTGGTACCTATTTGTACTCACAGTACTCGAGTACAGATTTTAGCTCTGTGTGTGTGTCCCGTTCTCTTGGCACTGTGTCAGTGTTGAGACTCTTCAGGCTCTGTGTGATGTCCTTATATGTCTGAAGAGGAAAAACATCTCTCTCTCTCTCTCTCTCTCTATCTTTTTCTCTCTCCCTATCTATCACATTCTTTCTCTGTGTGTGTTCTCTCTGTGTTTGTCTGTCTCTTTCTGTCTTTCTCTGTCTGTCTATCTCTCTCTCTCTGTCACTCTCTATGTCTCACTCTGTCTCTCTGTCACTGTGTCTTTCTCTCTCTGTCTCTCGCTCTCTGTCACTTGCTCTCGCATTTTCTATTTGTTTCTTTGTCTGTTTCTGTCTGTCTTTCTCTTTGCCTCTCTCTGTGTCTGTCTCTCTCTGTTTCTCTATCTGTCTATCTGTCTTTCTTTCTGTCTGTCTATCTTCTATTTGTTCCTCTCTTGCTCTCCATCCCCGCTACCTCTCTTTCTCTTTTTCTCTGTCCTTTCTCCTGGAGGATTTTGTTCCTGATGTTCTTGATGTGTTCTCAGTGTTGCTGGCTGCGTGGTGTGTGAATCCCTTCAGGCTGATAAAAGCTTCATCACTTCGTATTATTTTCACTAATGACACAGAGCAGAGTGTTTCATTTCTTCCTGATGGAACACCACTCAGGATGCACTGTACACTTTCTGAGAAATGTCGTGATGTGTATATTACATGCATCAGTACCTTGTACACGTTCACAGATCTCAGCGTGTAGTGTACATGATACTCATCATGATAACATGATAATCGTGCGTATCTGCGTACAATACGATATGCAGCTCAGTACGTCATGTATAAACTGCTTATTAACCGAGCGTGAGGTCTGTTTAGAGAAATCTCAGCCCAAGGTCTTTAGGTACTGGCCATGTGATTGCGAGGTCAGTACAAAAATACTGAAGTTTGGGTTTTGTTTCTTCTTAGGTTGCCAAACAAACTCCTCATCAAGCACATGTGTCCTTTCATACGTGGTTTTAATATTCACACTTTAATGCACCTCGACACGAGGCATACGATATGATACGCTTCTCTGCATGCAGCATACACTGCGATACGCTGTGTACGATATGATGCGATCCTCAGCACATGGTCTGCCATATGTTGCACATCCTGACACGCTGTGTACTATATGATACACCCCTCAACACTCAGTGTACTATAAAATATACCCCTCGGCACTTGGCATACCTTAAGATACACACCCCGACATGCGGTGTAGAAGTGGTGTACGAGATGATATACACCTCGAGACGCTGGGTCCGATGCGAGACACGCCTCGAGACGCGGTGTCCGATGCGAGACACGCCTCGAGACGCGGTGTCCGATGCGAGACACGCCTCGTCACATGATGTATGTAGGAGCCCTGACCTGTAGTTAAATGAACGTCGATCCTCACGGCCACGGCTGTGAAATCATACATCAAATGTGTGAACTGAAATCACACATCAAATATTTTCCAGAAAGTTTGGCAGATTTTTTTTTGTTTCTAATAAATAGAGGAAACACTCACAATGAGCTTTCTACTAGTTTGTTGTTTTTTGCTATAAATAAGAGCATGTTTTAGACGATACCTGCTAAACATCGTGGTCATGTTTGTTTTTTGTAGTAATGATTCTTTCTTAAAGGGAAGGTATGTTTTTTTTAATCTTTTTTTTTTAAAGACTTTATGATTAGCTCTCACAATTCTGCTTGGCTTCTCTTTATGTCCTTGGTGTGCGGGATGAGAGAGAGAAAGAGAGAACACACATTTATGAGTTTGTGGAGTGTTTCCTGTCTTAGCTGTAATCTTTCTTTCTTTCTTTTTCACTCACTCTTTCTTTTTCTCTCCCTCTTCCTTTTTCTTTCTCTTTCTTTCTTTCTGTTTCTCTCCCTCTTCCTTTTTCTCTCTTTCTATCTTCTTGCTCCCTTGTTTCTGTCGCTCTCCTGGATTCCATCTTCATCCTGATGGATCAGTGGCAGCTGACAGAAGGCTGTTTGGATCTCTGGGGTTGGTGGTAGGGTGTGTTTTAAGAGGGACAGGAAGTCTGTGCCATTTTTGAAGCATGTGACCGAGTCCATCCTACCGTCACCTCGGCTTTCCCCAGCCAATCATGCTTGGAATGCTGTTTGTCACTCCGGTTATTTATGCTGCCTGTCACCGTTGAGGTGCAGCGTGTAACAGTTTGCCAAATGGTAGTGGGTTGATTTCTCCCCCACTACATCCCACCCCTCTTCCTTACACACACACACACACACACACATTCATACACACACTCTCGGCCTCATTGGGAGTTTGTGGTCTGAACTTTGCAGATCTCTGGCAGCGCTTCTCTTGTTACTATGCGCTCCTGCTTTTTCTCTCTCTCCCAGTGAGTGAGGGAAGGCGGAAAGTAAAGGGGGGGGAAGCGTGTGGGCGAGCGAGCAAGACAGAAGAGAGTCGATCCGACACGTTTATAGTGTGGCCAGTAGACAGAGTCGACTGGAACCAGACAGAGACGTAAGAATGTCTCGCCGGCTGCGTCTCTACTTCGGTTCCAACCGGAGCAACACGGCTCCTGAGTTACAGGAACTCGAGGAGGAAGACCACAACGCATACACCGACGTCAACGGAGCAGGAGCCATGCTTTTCCAAACGCAGAACCCGTTGCTGGAAGAAGACTCCGCTACTTCTGGTGCTTTCCTAAAACGAAGCTCCTCCATGTTTATCCCACAACTCCAGAGCCAAACTGACCTGCCGAGGCCCACCAAGAGCTCCTCCATGCAGATCTCCCTCCAGCGTTCCTCTACGCCCCAGGAAGACGTACAGACCATGGATTCACCCCCAGAATACCCCCAGGATCCAGCTCCGGCATACACAGAGCCTACGGAGGGCTGGTTATCTTCTCAATCTGCATCTTACCGCAGGAGGGAAAGTCCAACAACTGCGATTATGGACCAGACTAACCTGGGAGTAGATCCTGCTCAGCCCAAGAGGCGAGTGTTTTGCGTCAGGCCATACAGTTCTCACAACGGACATGATGAAGGTTCTCCAGGAATCAACATTGGGGGGTTTTCCATCCAGCAAAGTGCCACCAATGGATCTGATGTCCAGCAGTTCAGAATAGTTCCCTACAGCCAGGATAGACAGAACGGCGCCTGCCGTTGGTCTGTTCAGCCATTCGCAGATGGAAATTCTAGTACTCGGAGGCTTGTCTTCCAGCTTCAGCAGGACGGAGGAATAACTGCGGCCACGAACGGCTCGAGAGAGACGCCTGATTTAGGGAGTAAAGGTGGCCGTGCGGTACGCTTTCCTCGAATCCGACTCGAGAGGAGCACCTCTCAGCCTTTACAACCCAGACAGGTACCATCACGCCCTGGGTCTATGCCCAACCTTCACCTTCATGCGCCCATCTCTGAGGGCGACGCGGACGAGGACCGAGCTCAAGGCTGCACCTTTAAGATCAGGAACCAACAGGATCCCAAACAGGCCAAGTTCAAGATATATTTCAGCCAAGGAGGGAACCACAGGTCCAACTCGACACAGGATATTAGCTTTGGAAAAGGAACTACCTGGAAATACCCGAAGGTAATTAGCACGGGTCTTGAATTTCTCAGCGCATGTGCTTTTATATCATTGATTCGGGTTCTGTTGGAACGAGGCCAGGTTGACGTTCGGTCCTGTGTGCAACCAGACGGCTGATTTTATGATGTGCATGACTGGACCTGGAATGCGACGTGTTGTCAATAATTCACTGTCAGTAGTTAATAAGTGGACAGCAAATGAGAAAAGCAGAGGAGATGAGGTGGGGAGTTCTGGTCTGTGCGATGGGGAGGGGGAAGAACTTTCTGGGAAGTTAGAGGAATGGAACGACAGAAAGGAGTACAGCTTAACCACATGGTTTTTGGTTTCTCAACCTCAGGCTTTAAAAACTTCACCAGTGGCTTTTTTTCTTGAAGTTATTTACTTTTTTTAATGTTTTTAAAACTGGGGGTGGGGGTAGGGGGGTAACGGAGCTGAAATAAGTGCTGACAGATATGTCCGCCTGCCCAGGAGGGCTCTTCAGCCTGGCATTTTTTTTCCCCCTCTTGTCGTTTTAAGAGCGGCCTGTTCTATCTTTAGACCTGCATCAAGTGCTGTTGTTGGGTTTTCAGATTAGCCCTTCTCTCTTGACTCGGGTCACCGTACGCCTCAGCTGCTATGTGGTCATTAAGGTCTAGGATATGGTTACAGCTAAAATCACCATAAAGACCTTTGACAGGCAGTGTGTATCAGTGGCAAAAAGGAAAAGAGCAGACGGCCTATCAGGACGGTGTTTATGGCGCAGTTCCAAACCACATTCGACACTGTGATTGTTCCTTCTGTGGACTGGTACTAACCTCCATGAACCACGAGATTTTCAAAGGTTCATGCAGGTTCTCAGAACCGTGTGCTTTACGCTTTGACTGCCTTGTTGTCATCTTCGCACCCTTCAGAAACGCGTTCAGAAGTGGCTTGTGAGTCAGTGCTCGACCGCAGTTGTGCCACATGTCTGCCTTGTTTAAACTGCCCACTACTGTCAGCCTCATTACAAACACAGAGCCTTTTCACCTACTAGTTTTCTCCTACATCTTTTTTTCAGCGGCTCTTTTTTCCTTTTTTTAAATTTTTTTTTTGAGGTTTGGAAAACCTCAAAGCTTGAACTCGATCTCAACGCCAAACCGTCAGTGATGGATCTCAGATGAGCGTACGTCTCGCCCACCTTCTGCTTTTCACTTCACACTTAAGGACTTTTTGCTCTGCGGATAAAGTTTTTGTTGCTCAGTGTTGCAACCTCGCGGTGTGTCACGATCATGATGTGTTGTTTCATAGGAGAATGAAGAGAGATTCCTGGACATGAGGTATTGAATCCCCATGTCTCTAATGATTCCATTTCCTCCACGGGTTCCTCTTGAACACAGATGCGTTCTCACTTACCATCTGTAAGGGTTCAAAGGTCAGTGTGAGGTCAGCATAATGTTTAATTAAAGTAGCACATCATATGTGATTGATTTCATTTAGCCCCAGAATTTTACAAAGCACTGAAACCGGATACTCCTTCCATATATGTCACGTGTCACATATTCACTGTACACATAAATTAGCTGTTACTATAGAAACCACAGCATATTCGAACAAAGACATCAGTATAAACTTTTGATTTGCAGCTAAACATCAATCAAAAGCTTCTCACACTTCTTCTACCAACATACATCCTGAAATCGGCTACGCAGCAGGAAGTCCAGACGTTTTGTGTTACGGGCGTTTTCACTGTCTCTCCGAGCATTCCGTCAAAAAGGGGTCAAAAATAAAGCCTGTTGATTTTCTAGTTTATATAAATGACCTTTAGTTCAAGGTTATAAAACCTTTTTAAATTTTGGCTGTGACATTGTGGCCTCTGAAAGTATGCATGTCCAAATCAGTACCATTTCTTTCAAAACTGTCCTTCTCAATAGTTTTTCTCAATTTTTAAATAGATTTTTAATACACATTATTATAGAAAAGCAGAGTGTGGAAAGTGGGCTGAATGTCGCAGGTTTTGTGACGAATTCGCCCGGATCAAAGTTCATCAAGGAGAAAAAAGGAACCGGAGACCCGCCGAAGAACAAAGTTTGACTGGTGGAGCGTCAACGTCCTCTTTTCCATATAAGTATTTTAGGAGGCAGTCGTGGCCTTACAGTTACTGAAGTGGTTTAGGACCGAAAAGGTCACTGGTTCGATTCCCGAACCAGCAGGAAAAATGTGTGGCGGTAGGAGAATGAGCTCCACCATCCCTTCCAAGGCTCCTAACCCCCAACTGCTCTCGGGCCGCCCCATGTGTGTGGCAGCCCACTGCCCCGTGTGTGTGTGTGTGTGTGTGTGTGTGTGAGCTCACTCTGCATGGGTTAAATACAGAGGCAATAATTTCCCTTGTGGGATTAATACAGTATATCATTTTTATATTGTTTATTTATTTATTTTCATTTTGATAAACATTTCCAGATACCCTCAGGAAAGGACGATACCATCCGGAAAATACACTTGTGTATGTACAGGATAATCTAAAGGATCTGAAAGAAAACGAACAGAGTAGGGATGGTAACATAACAACTCTCCCAGTAAACAAAAACTAATTAAATTACAAACATTTTATTAGCAAGAAATTTTCCTGTTCATCAGTCTCAAATTAATCAGTTTATTTTCTTAATAATCAACAATCATTAATAACTTAAATGTATATATATTGGTCAAAATATAGTAGCCTAATAATGAAAATATACATTTTATTAAAACTGATCAAGTTTAATAAATAAATATATAATTTTGGTGACTGATAAATAAATATATTTTCTATTAATCATTTATGAACACTATCGAAGGTCATAGTTAGGCCTAAATATAAAACACCTCCTTCAGTTTTGTGTGTCTTTTCGTTTGGTTGGATTTCACACAACAGTGCTTTACTGTTTTATATCAGTTTTCGGAGAGTTACCTCTATCTGCGATGCCGTGCATTCCCTTCGTCGTGCCCTAAACTGTCTAAACAATGTAATTACTGCTAGAAAAACATGTAGAAATGATTTTCAGGCTTTTTAAGTGGTATAAATGTGCAGTGCAGTTGATTGTTGTGGTTAGTTAGGAAGTGTAACAGTTAATTACGGGTGTAATTGTGGATCTGAGTTCAACGTAGCGCACTTTCTATTTATTTTAACTTGGGAGGAAAAACCCCAGTTGAGCTCGAATCCCATTCTAATGACAGCTCTAAAGCACCGTGCGTTTCTTCAGGACGTCACTTCCGAGCACTTCAGTTTAATTGTCCATGTTTACTCTAGAAGCTTTGCTGCTTATTTCCTGTTACGGGGTGATGAACACGGAGATAAGGATCTGTGGAAAACCTTCTGAGGAAGACTGAACGGAGTTTCCGTTGGGTGTTACGTGATACCGAGGGGTTTTTCTCGGTTGTGTGTGATTTTATTTCCGCTGTACGTGAACAGTGTGGTCACTCTGCGTTTTGTGGATTTCTTCAGAGGAGATTCTGTCGATGGGTTCACTCTGTATCGGTTGTAGATGTTCTTAAACTGAAGGAAAATAGTGCGGATGATGTCAGTGTTATCTCACAGCTTTCTACAGAGTGACTCACGCGCTCTCTCTCTCTCGCTCTCTCTCTCTCTCGCTCTCTCTGAAGACTGAAAGCTGTTCTTTATACCCCTACAGAGGCTCTGTGTTCTCATTAACACACTTGACTTTGGTTTAAATGTCACTCGAGCTGGAAAAGCAGAGTGTGGAAAGTGGGCTGAATGTCGCAGGTTTTGTGACGAACTCGCCCGGATCAAAGTTCATCAAGGAGAAAAAGGAACCAGAGGCCCACCGAAAGTTTGTGTCTTTGCTTGGTGGAGCATCAACGTCCTCTTTTCCATATACTCTGGACTGTATACTGGCAGGAAATTTTTACACCTTTAATGTTTTACATCGTGGACAAAGGTGTGTTTTATGGCTGCGATAAAACATGAAACGATTTATGGTCCGAAGGTCCTGATGTTACAGTGTTATTGTCACCTTCCAGAGCATTTAATAAACACTCGTCAGAACCAACGAAAAGGAAAACAACCACTGACCGTCTCGCCTCCACACGTCGTTATAAAATTTTATTTGTTTGTTCGTGGGCAAAATCCTGACCCCACTCATGCACGGACCTTCACCAGACTCAGTGGGATGCCACCCTACCTTAGACCCAGAGATTATTTGATTGGAATGTCTGGGTCAAAGGGCAAGATCAGAGCAAGGTCACACATTCTGTAGAATGAGCGTTTTTAACTTTGAAACGAGTGCTGATAGACGTGCAGTTACTACGGAACGCTAGTACTAAACCATAAATGGACTTTCCGATGAGACAATTACCTTTGACCTGCGGTGACATTGAAAAGGTCAAACCCCTGCCATCCTGTTAATCCCTCACCAATCTGGACACGTCTATGTACTGTAGAACATAACTGAAGACGAGGACATGGCTACATAAAACCAGAACCCGTATTGTGCCTATTTACTACATTATTCATGCTAAGGGGCGGAGCTACCTTGGCTTCCTTATTTGAGCTTCTGTTTGTGTTTGTAAGGAAGGAAAGGGCGCAGGCCTGATTTTACTATTTGATTTTATTCTCACAGAGAAGCAGATAGAAACATGTTGTGCTTTGGTGATTGACGAAATTTGAGAGAACTCCTGATGCAGATTTAGCAGCGCAACCGTCCACAAGAAAAATAAAAAATCAGCCAATAGGAGGATGGCTACAAATCCGATGGGGACGATGTAGAAACGTAAATGAAACATTGTGCTGGTGCAGCGAGCGGATCCTGATGATTGATGATGTAAGAAGCGTTATACAGATGTGGTGTGATCTGAGGGAATCTGATGTGTGTTTGTTGTTGTTGTTGTTGTTGTTGTTGTCGTTTAAACAAGTTTATTCCACATGCAGGCTCACTCTGGTCACGATCGCCACAAGAACGGGTTTTTAAACTCCGGACAGGTAAATCAGCGTAATCTGGACACGCGGTAGATCCGTGTCACTGTGTGGCTTTCAGGGTGCAGGCGGCGGTTTCCCACGCTGGTTGACCCATGACCCCTGACCCACTGAACCTTTTGACCCCTCAAAATTTTTGCACCCTCGCCTCTTCCTCACTGGAGTAATCATCAACTGGGTCTCTCTCTCTCTCCCTCTCTCACATGCATACACGCACACACACATGCACACTGTTGCTCATCCTCCCTTCCTATCTTTTTCTCTGTTCTTCAGATCATAGCCCTTGTTCTCGCTCTCACTGTGTGTGTGTGTGTGTGTGTGTGGGTTCTTGCGCAAGTTCAGGAGTTAATTTTCTGTTCCTCTATTTCACACAGACTAGAGATGACTTCCTGGGACAGGTGGATGTGCCTCTGAATCACTTGCCGGTAAGTTCTTCACGTGTGTGTGTGTGTGTGTTGTACTTGGAAGGCTTTACTGTAAGCATGACCCTCTGAAGGCCGGCTCCCTGTAGAGAGTGGAAATGGAGTTGCGTTTGAAATGTAAACATGCAATAAAAAAGACATAGTAAGCACGCTTGCGTGTGCACACACTCTCCACTCTCTCTCTCTCTCTCTCTCTCTCTCTCTCTCTCTCTCTCTCTCTCTCTCTCTCTCACACACACACACATTCTGGGTTTCAGTAGGCAGAGCAGCTCTTTTTTATAAAATCTTTCTCAGTATGCAGTAAAAACACACCAGTTTAACAGATCGGGCGGCACTGATATCCTTTTTTGAGATGCAGTCCTCGTACCCGAGGTTTGTGATGTCACTGCGCATACTGTATATTCAGTAGCAACATGGTAACATGTAGCATACACTGAGAGGTAAAGATTGTCTACAGCCTGAAAGCCCAGGTTCCTGTGGTCGGTTGTTTCTAACACAGCAAGATCCTTGTAAAGATGCAGTACGTTCTCTTCATTCTCAACCTGTCACTCAAAGAACATTCTGCTTCATCATCCTTATTTTCTACAATGAATTACCAAATGAAAGTCTGACCCACCCACCGAGGTGTTTCAATTAAAGGTTAAGCATTTAAACCATTTTCACCTAGTAATGATTCAAAACAGGTCACTAATTACACACAATGAACTGAGGTCTGATTGGGGGGCAGGAAGTGAGATCTGATTGGTTACAGTGGGATTGGGGGGCAGGAAGTGAGATCTGATTGGGTACTGGGGGATTGGGGGCAGGAAGTGAGATCTGATTAGGTACAGTGGGATGGGGGGGCTGGAAGTGTGATCTGATTGGTTACAGTGGGATTGGGAGGCAGGAAGTGAGATCTAATAGGTTACAGTGGGATGGTGGCGGAAATGTGATCTGATTGGTTACAGTGGGATGGGGGCGTAAGTGTGATCTGATTGGTTAAAGTGGGATTGAGGGCAGGAAGTGAGATCTAATTGGTTACAGTGGGATTGGGGGCAGGAAGTGAGATCTGATTGGTTATGGTGGGGTTGGGTGGCAGGAAGTGAAATCTGATTCGTTATGGTGGGGTTGGGGGGAACAGTGTGATCTCAACCAGACTTCTGAATAGAAGAACAACAGACTTCTGTAAGGGAACAATAGAAAGAAAAGGAGAGGAGGGACGGAGGGAGAAGGGGAAAGAAAGTATGAGTAACGTTATCGATGTCGTCACTCGTTACACAATCTCAGCGGCTCCAGTTGTGGATTTTACACTAAATCCACGACACACGCCGGATATAATTACAGGCGGAGGCGCGTTCTGCACACTCATTCTTCCACATCACCTGGTTCGCTCACTTCCTCTCGTTCATCACACCTTTATGTACTTGGGACTGGGTCCTACCTGCAACTGCATGTCGGGAAGGGTATTAGTGCTAATCCTGCTAATCCCTCTTCCCTCATAAAAGCTCTTTTGAAGCTGGTTTAGGAAGGGTCAGGGGTTTAGAACTGGACTCGTGTTAGTTTTGGATCCATCCAGAGATCGGCTCGGGTTTTTATCACATCTAGAATAAAAGTGTTTTTATTAATGAGGGCTGTTTATTTTAGAATCTAAATTTGTTTTGAAATGTTTCATACGAGGGTAAATATGCTGGGAAACATGCGAATTGTTCACATGAGGCACAGATGCATGCTAATCCAAGGCTAACGTTACCTGCCTGCTGTCATGCTAGCTCACGCTGGGATTTGTGGAACTAAATAGTTCATGGTACTGTATTGACGTCGTGCTACAGCTGAACCTTGACTCATCCTGCACCCACATTAGTCCAGGAACCAGATTACAGCTAGTCCTAGGCGACGCTAATAAAGCTAATCCTGGACTAGCATTAAAGATAATCCTGTGAAAACTGATCTATGTGTGTTAAAGACCTTTTAATAATTATTGATAGTAGATCCTAACACAAAATCGTGTAACACACGTCTGGATTTTGACCGCGCAGTGCCAGGCGGTGTACTAATTCACGAGGGGTACTGCTCACCCCTTGTGCACACACGTGACCGTGTCACACTCGGATTGTTTGCTACAGGATCCGTCCTGGAACGTTTAGATGCTACTTTAACATTAATATGGTCAGTTTCAGTTTAAAATCTGTAATTAACACTGGAATCGAGGTTAAAGCTAATCTTATGTGTGTATTCTATAACTGGACAAATTCTGCACCAATGCCAACACTGGTTCTGGTTTAAAGCTAATTAAAGCCAAGTGTAAAAATTATCCTGGATCTTAGAAAGCTGGTCTTCAGTTGGTTTGGAACAGATGTCGGATAATCTGTAGCGTGTCTATGTGTCAAAGCCTAGCGCAGACGCGCGTCTCATAGCCAGCGTTTTGGGGGGGTCCTTGCAGAGGATCAGGAAATGATAACGATGTGAAGCAGAAGAAAAACAGCTTGAATTCGGCCAATTACATCCCAGACTGGTGTGATAGCATCAATGAAGGAAATGCTGGCGTTTATCTCGTGGATGTGAGCGGCGCTGCCCACAACCTCACTTTTTTTTTTTTTTTTTTTTGTGTATTATATTTTTTTAAACTGTCCGGACATCACGTTAAGTCAGACCCTGTCCTCTAGGAGGCGCCGGGTTACGACAGACGTGATGAGGTGTTTTTCTGGAAGGAGTTACCCCTCTGACACCGTCGAGACGAGGTTTTGAGTCTCTGTTGGTGTTTTTCTCCTCTTCTCAGTGTTCACGTGCGTTCTCAGCCTCCAGCAGGTTTTGCTGATGTCGTTGATTCTTGCGGAGCCACTAATAACAGCTGCTGTTCAGTAGAGCTGCAACCTGTGGCCTTCATGGAATATGTAACAGGAGATGTTGATTGCGTAAGCACGGCTCTGGCCATACCCGCCCTTTTCCCCCCATGACTCACTCACCACTGCTCAGAGCTGCCTGTTGCTCTCATTACTCATTTTTTTGTTTTGTTTTGTTTGCAGACGGAAGACCCGGCGATGGAGCGGCCGTACACGTTTAAAGACTTCCTTCTCAGGCCAAGAAGGTCAGGCTTCCCTTTTATTCCTTTTAAAGGTTCTTTTCTGCACAGTAGCATCATACAACCAGAATGTTTGGGCTTCGTCTGTTTATGTGTGATATGATGGACGTGTCTAGCCTCCAGTCGGTTGTCTGTAAACATGGAGGGAAGGAAAGTGTTGTAAATCTGCTAGCTCTAGGTTTACTAGCCACATTAGCTTTAACGCTCAGGTGAAAAACTAAAGAAATAAACATAAACGCAGACACATCATAACTCCACGATGGCTTTAAACTGCTCGGACCCCCAGAGATAAATAAAAGGATAAAATAAAGCTCCGAGCAGCGATTGCTGGGGTCCAAGCAAAGGGACTAATGAAGAGGAGTGAGGAAGAGTGTGCGATGCAGAGGAAGAGGAGTGACGTAAAGGATTGAGGAGGAGGAAGAGTGATGAGGAGGCAAAAGACTAATTCAATTCAGTTTTATTTGTATAGAGCTTTTTTCAGTTGACATTGTTGCAAAGCAACAACTTTAATTTAAACATTTTTCTACGACCCCCTTTACATCCCTAAATATATATTTATATATATGTATATACACTCACTGCAGTTGCTTTACAAAAGTATGTTTTTTCCTTCTCAAGGAATTAAGCATAATTTATGACAAAATTTTAATTTTACCTATATCTTTTAGGCTATATCTTTTTAAAAAAAAATTGTTTTTTTAAACCTGTCCTGTCCAGCATCATAGCGAGCCGAATGTCGGTCTGTTTACGGTGTTGCGGCGAACACAATTGCTTTTCCAAGGGGAGGTTTATGGGTATAAGTTGATAATCTGATTCATTTATTTATTTACTGTTGATTTGTGTTATGGAATCTATGGAATCTTGCTGGACTTGACTGG
>JAOUQZ010000019.1:7453678-7456178 GCA_028564935.1 Neosilurus hyrtlii
TTCACTGTAACCTTCAGCTCCACTTCACAGACAGATCATTACTGAGTCGTTCATCTGTGCATGTGGTTCCTGTTCTTACCTTATAAACAATCTCAACATTCATTCCCCAGAAACCAGAAAGAAACCTAAACTCCTCTGTCCTGAGGATAAGGTTAGGACTTTACCTCTGATGGTGTTAAAGCACTGACACTGGAGACTCCTTCCAGAATTGTTAAATTAATCAAAGCTCCAGTTCAGGGTATCGATTTACACCTGTACAGATTTCGAACTTCTTTGGCAAGAATTTGTTTGGAGTAACTCCTGTTCAGTAATCAATACCGGTCCAGAACCTGGAGGTTCAGTAAACACTTCCCGTCGGGCGGGTAAGGGACGCTTTTTCTTTTTTTTTTTTTCTTTCTTTTTTTTTTTTTATAAACTGTAGTGTTTACTAATTAATGTTTAATTTCCATGTTAAACACCAGGTCAGAGGAGAGACGGCGCAGTGTGTGCTCAAAATAACCCAGCCTTCACTGAGGAAAAACACACACGCACACACACAAGTCTTGTTTCCATGACCTCAGGGGACAATACCTAGACTTGCATTCATTATCTGGAGACTTGCTTTTACCCTAACCAGAGGCCGCACCCTAACGCGTACCCTCACCTCTTACCCTTAGAACCTTAAAACACCTTCAGAGTTAATGATAATTTAATGTACCTTACGGGGATTTGTGTTTTGTAACCATAAGAAAGACAATTACAACTGAGCAATTGAGGGTTAAGGGCCTTGCTCAAGGGCCCAACAGTGGTGATGGTGGGAATTGAACCGCTCACCTTTGGATCAGTAACCATCGCCTCAACCACTAAGCCCCCACCACCTGTTGGATTAATGTTCATCACTCATTAGAATATTGTGAGCGTGTAAACAGATTTGGGTCTTCACAACACACACAGTTTTAGTGAAATGGTTCTTTGATTAAATATGTTATTATTATTTACATTTTTTTTAATAATGAATATAATGCATAAAAAAAATAGATTTAGTGCCGTTAAAAATAATCTTTATTTTCCTAACACACGGATTGAATCTTTGGACGACATGTTTAGTTATAAATAAATACTAATCATTTATCCCATTTCCTTGCTGTATTTTATTAGCAAAAATTAAGAATTAGCAAAGAAAAAACATGGCTGTTTGGCGGGCACGCTAATAATTTTCATATTATTTTAAAACACTTGTGACCTCGTTAGTCAACATTCAATAAAATATTAGGTGCATTAATATTATTATGATTGTTACTCATGATCTTGAGGACCTTCAGATGATGTGACTTCTTGTTGGCTTTTGGCGGTTCGGAAATCCTGCACAAGAGTGAATGTGTTGGATGAGTTTGAATGGATTCATGTGTTCATGCATATATTACCAGAGCATTTGGGGAATGCAAACCTCTGCCAAGCCTAGTAATCCCCCACATAAACCACAATGTTAAAGAATCCTTTTAAAACTTCTACTGGAGTCTGGTAGGATTTTTATAAATCTAAACAACTTTTTTGCATAATCCTGCTAACAAACACAAGACGGTGAGATTGTCATGTTTGTGATTTTGCATTGATCTGATTTTACTTACGAATGACAGGTTTGTTGATAGATATTAGCATTCGAGCTGTAACCGATGGTGTAAATGGAGGTTAAGTCTGCTGCTCATGTCAGGTTGAGTTGTGCTTACATTACATTCAACAGACCAGAGGTCAGAGGTCACATCAGTCCATGGGTGGATGATAACAGCAGGTCAGATTTGGCCTTGTGAAAATGTTTGGTGGTTTTTAAAATGAGGTCAAGGTTAGTGTGTGTGTGTGTGTGTGTGTGTGTGAGAGAGAGAGAGAGAATGATCGAGTACTTATTCACTTAATTTATCCTTTCATCTTTTTTAAAATGAAATGGACACTGAAAGGAGTATGTACTCTACACTTTCTTGATGCACACACATGCACATATATATATATATATATATATATATATATATATATTCTGTATCATCAGGTACCACACACCTTTTCAAACTCTGTGTTGGTGGGTCATACATGCAGGTGGTTTTAATGTTATGGCTTGTGTGTGTGTGTGTGTGTGTGTGTGTGAGAGAGAGAGAGAGAGCGAGGTGAAGGGAACTTGGTTCGTTCACACAGGCACTCAGTTGGTTATCAGTTCCAAGGACGAGTAAATAAAAGCTGCTCAGTACATTTTATCAGACGCTCAAACATTTCCAGCGCCAGCTCTCAAACACTTTGAATCAAACGTTAGGACGGCTAACGGGTCGGTCAGAGTGCACAGATCACGTGTCTATAATGAGGATACAAAATTTATTTCATTTGTAATTTTCCACTCTGAGCTTCCATTCAGAAAAAAATACAATCTTCATTCCTTAATTAAAGAGTGACAGGGTGGCGTAGTTGTGAGCAGCTCCGTCTCAGTCCTGAGTTCGAGTCCCGGACTCGGCAAGAGTGTTACTGTGAGTCTCCCTGT
>JAOUQZ010000019.1:7487842-7502050 GCA_028564935.1 Neosilurus hyrtlii
AACCTCTTCCGCTGATGGGTCTCCTCTCTCTGAAACCTCCTCCGCTGATGGGTCTCCTATCTCTCCGAAACCTCCTCCACTCATGAGCCTCCTCTCCCAGAAACCTCCTCCACTCATGAGCCTCCTCTCTCTGAAACCTCATCCACTCATGAGCCTCCTCTCCCTGAAACCTCCTGCACTCATCAGCCTCCTCTCTCCAAAATCTCCTCCGCTCATGAGCCTCCTCTCCCTGAAACCTCCTCCACTCATGAGCCTCCTCTCTCTGAAACCTCCTTCACTCATCAGCCTCCTCTCTCTGAAACCTCCTGCACTCATCAGCCTCCCCTCTCTGAAACCTCCTCCACTCATGAGCCTCCTTTCCCTGAAACCTTCTCCACTCATGAGCCTCCTCTCTGAAACCTCCTCCACTCATGAGCCTCCTTTCCCTGAAACCTTCTCCACTCATGAGCCTCCTCTCCCTGAAACCTCCTCCACTCATGAGCCTCCTCTCTCGAACCTCCTCCACTCATGAGCCTCCTCTCTCCAAAACCTCCTCCGCTCATGAGCCTCCTCTCCCTGAAACCTCCTCCACTCATGAGCCTCCTCTCCCTGAAACCTCTTCCACTCATGAGCCTCCTCTCCCAGAAACCTCCTCCACTCATGAGCCTCCTCTCTCTGAAACCTTCTCCACTCATAAGCCTCCTCTCTCTGAAACCTCCTCCACTCATAAGCCTCCTCTCTCTAAAACCTCCTCCGCTGATGAGTCTCCTATCTCTCCGAAACCTCTTCCGCTGATGGGTCTCCTCTCTCTGAAACCTCCTCCGCTGATGGGTCTCCTATCTCTCCGAAACCTCCTCTACTCATGAGCCTCCTCTCCCAGAAACCTCCTCCACTCATGAGCCTCCTCTCTCTGAAACCTCCTCCACTCATGAGCCTCCTCTCCCTGAAACCTCCTGCACTCATCAGCCTCCTCTCCCTGAAACCTCCTCCACTCATGAGCCTCCTCTCCCAGAAACCTCAGTCCACTCATGAGCCTCCTCTCTCTGAAACCTCCTCCACTCATAAGCCTACTCTCTCTGAAACCTCCTCCACTCATAAGCCTCCTCTCTCTAAAACCTCCTCCACTCATGAGCCTCCTCTCCCAGAAACCTCCTCCACTCATGAGCCTCCTCTCTCCAAAACCTCCTCCGCTCATGAGCCTCCTCTCCCTGAAACCTCCTCCACTCATGAGCCTCCTCTCTCTGAAACATCCTCCACTCATGAGCCTCCTCTCTCTGAAACCTCCTTCACTCATCAGCCTCCTCTCTCTGAAACCTCCTGCACTCATCAGCCTCCCCTCTCTGAAGCCTCCTCCACTCATGAGCCTCCTTTTCCTGAAACCTTCTCCACTCATGAGCCTCCTCTCTGAAACCTCCTCCACTCATGAGCCTCCTCTCCCTGAAACCTCCTCCACTCATCAGCCTCCTCTCTTAAACCTCCTCCACTCATGAGCCTCCTCTCTTCAAAACCTCCTCCACTCATGAGCCTCCTCTCCCTGAAACCTCCTCCACTCATGAGCCTCCTCTCCCTGAAACATCCTCCACTCATGAGCCTCCTCTCCCTGAAACCTCCTCCACTCATGAGCCTCCTCTCTCTGAAACATCCTCCACTCATGAGCCTCCTCTCTCTGAAACCTCCTTCACTCATCAGCCTCCTCTCTCTGAAACCCCCTGCACTCATCAGCCTCCTCTCTCTGAAACCTCCTCCACTCATGAGCCTCCTTTTCCTGAAACCTCCTCCACTCATCAGCCTCCTCTCTCTGAAACCTCCTCCACTCATGAGCCTCCTCTCCCTGAAACCTCCTCCACTCATCAGCCTCCTCTTTCAAACCTTCTTCACTCATGAGCCTCCTCTCTCTGAAACCTCCTCAACTCATGAGCCTCCTCTCTCTGAAACCTCCTCCACTCATGAGCCTCCTCTCTCTGAAACCTCCTCCACTCATGAGCCTCCTCTCTTTGAAACCTCCTCCACTCGTAAGCCTCCTCTCCCTGAAACCTCCTCCACTCAGGAGCCTCCTTTCTCTGAAACCTCCTCCACTCATGAGTCTCCTCTCCCTGAAACCTCCTCCACTCATGAGCCTCCTCTCCCTGAAACCTCCTCCACTCATGAGCCTCCTCTCCCTGAAACCTCCTTCACTCATCAGCCTCCTCTCCCTGAAACCTCCTCCACTCATCAGCCTCCTCTCCCAGAAACCTCAGTCCACTCATGAGCCTCCTCTCTCTAAAACCTCCTCCACTCATGAGCCTCCTCTCTCTGAAACCTCCTCCACTCATGAGCCTCCTCTCCCTGAAACCTCCTCCACTGATGAGCCTCCTCTCCCTGAAACCTCCTTCACTGATGAGCCTCCTCTCTCTGAAACTTCTTCCACTCATGAGCCTCCTCTCTCTGAAACCTCCTCCGCTCATGAGCCTCCTCTCTCTAAAACCCTCTCCGCTGATGAGCCTCCTCTCTCTAAAACCTCCTCCACTCATGAGCCTCCTCTCTCTGAAACCTCCTCTGCTGATGAGCCTCTTCTCTCTATAACCTCATCCACTGATGAGCCTCCTCTCTCTGAAACCTACTTCGCTGATGAGTCATTAACAACGGAGGACGTTTTTCATTTTATTTCCAGGTCACACACTGAGAAGTAAAAATCAACATTCCTTCTCTGACTGACAAACATCTTAACCAATGAATCAACCAATCAACGATCAACATTTATTGATATTAAATAATATAAATAGTCAATTAATTTATCAATCAATTCATGAACAATTACATAAATAAAACAATTCATTGCTCAGCAACTCGGTCAATAAATCAACAAATCAATCAAGAAACCAATCAATCAGTCATTTAAAGAATAATCAAATAAATAAACCAATTAATTAATCAACAAACCAACCACTTATTCATTCAGTTAGTCAGATAAACAACCAAAATAAAGAATGAACAAACAAAATAACACCAAAATAATTAATAAATAAAACAAACAAACAACCCCTCATCCATTCATCCATCTTGTTGAGTGTCATGGTGGATCAAACCCTGCAGAGTCACCACTTCATCTACAGGCATGTTTTTGGAAAGAGAGCGAAGATTCACGCAGACACGTGACACTCCATTCACACATAAAAGTGAACTCATGATGGACCAGAGAAAAACCTGCGCCTGGGATGAGACCTTCCTGCGACGCACAGCGACCCCCAGTGGTCAGACAAGGTAAGAACCGGAGGGGAATTTATGGAACACTGGAATTGCATGATATATTCTGTACATGTGGATTTTTGAGGTATCAGGGTCACATTAAAATGGAAGAAAAAGTCAATGAATAAAAATCGTGGACTTGCAGAGAGGAAATCAGCCCTGCATGAAAAGAAGAAGGTGGAGCATTTTATAGATGTAGTACTATAGTACTTAATTTACAAAAAATAAAAAAATAACAAATAAAAATCATCATCAGCGCATTTACACAAGTACTAGAACATACAGAATACCTGTCATCTCACTCATCCTGGTGGATATATGTTCTTTCCCTCCCCTTCACTTTACACTTTCCAACATTTCACCTTTATTCTCCCTCTCCACCTTTATTCTTCTCACTGAATTTAATTCAATATTCCAGTGATTTTTAATATTCGGCCGTAGTTTCGGAATTGTTGTGAATGTATCATTAAATAAGATGAAAACTGTAAATAAGTGCCATGTTGATGTTCTCATTATTTCTCTAAGAGAATCTCAATCTGTGCTGCAGGAATGTCATGTGTTTGATTTCAGACAGGTGGAGCCGACAAGCAGGATTATTCCTCTGCTCATCACCTGGAGGGAAGTAATTCAACACTGCACCTCTCCTCTACTTACACATTTCAACACACACACACCTTTACATTTAGCAAAAAAAATGAGCACCTCAAGTGCGCAGTCTATTTCACTTCCTTTCTCACACCTTCACTTGCTCCTTTCTTTCACATTTCCAGGTTAAAGGTCAGGCACATGCACTTCTTTCTGTTCTTAGAGGTTTGGATTTTTAGGAAGTATTTATATTATACTTATATCAACACAATCTCAAAAAGAAACCTGTAACCATGTAAATGATTACAAGACACTCATATCTGATAAAAGCGCATCATAAAAGTTTATTAACATATTCACAGACTTGTAAACTAACAGGAAGAAGAGAGTAATAATATTTTAGATGGCTGTAAGTGTAACCAGTACAGATTAAAACATTATGGACCGCACAGGCAGAAAACAGGAAACGTGGCACTTTACTGTTAAAGAAACACTTACACCAGACCTGACGAGCATGACAGCAGTGCACTGGTCTAAAAGAAAAAAATAAACCAAAAAGCACAAAAATGACAAGGCGAAGATGAAAGAACACGATGGGCTCCTGAAAAGATTGATCTCTGGGCCAAAGTGAGAAGTCAGAGAACATCAGGTGACCTTCATTTCCTGTGTGCACTCTCAAAACGTATCAATATTAACAACAAAACAACATGGAGACAACAATAATCATAACCATCATCAACATCATCATCATGCAGTAAAGCACCAAATCATCATCACTGGCTCCAGGTAGACAAATTAAAAAAAATTGAATTACTATGCAAATTAATAAAATGGCACACGCCTACAAATTCCAAATGTAAATAAGACAAATATAAAATTGATGAGGTTTTAATGTGACATTATGTGATTTGTAGTATTTTGACCTAAAATCTGTCATATGCCAAATTACATGTTGATGGGTGTGGCACTGATCATGTGATCACTTAGCTTTACCAGATTTAACATTTTTAAAAATGTACTAATATAGACATCATAACTCTCTTCATCTGTCACAATAAACGCACCAATGCTGCTAACAAATAAAAGCTAGCAAGTGCAGGCTAATTCCTAACTAAGTGTCCCGGAGTCCGGTTCGCATCAGTCGAGCTCGTCCACTTCATCCACTTCGGTGAAGATGTCGTTGATGAAGAATGCTGCCACACTCGTGGGCTCTTCATCTTCTCCTGTGCTCAGGTTCGCGCTCGATTTCTCAGCCTGCGTGCGTGAGCTCACCGGTGGGGGAGGTGGAGGAGGAGGGGCAGAGGTGCTGGGTGCGGTTCGTCTGCGCTCTGTACGGGACGTGATGACAGGTTTTTTAGAAGTCCGTGTGGATTCTGAGGGTCTCTGTGTGTTCGTACTGGACATGAAGGACAGGAAGCCTTTCGGTCTTCTACCGGCTCTACAGCGAGGACGAGAAACATCAGCACAGGGACCCCCCGTTTCACATCACCACCAGGTCAGAGGTTTTAAACATTCAACCATGGGATCAGTAAATTTCATTTCTTTCATCTTCTAATTTAAGATGCTACTAGTTAATTTCAGTATCTAACTGAAAGAGCGGGTTATGTTCAGACCACGCCCACTTACCTCATCACAGATCCGGTTGAAGCCAGGGGTGTGATTTGATGGACAGGTTGCGATCCCGTCCCCACCCCACGGGCGCTAAGCTCGTCAGGGTTGGTCTCTGGGAGCTTGATGCTTCCCACAGTGCACTGGGAAGGAGATAATGGTGATGATGATGATGGCTGAGGGGGTGGAGTCTCTGTCCTGGCAGGTGGAGGAGGTGGGGTTACTGGACTTTGCTCTGTTGAATCTTTACTGTTTTTATCCGCTGAAGGTTCGTCAGTTGAAGCCGATGAGGAAATGAGGTTTAAAGACGTGGTTTCTCGTGGTTCTGTATGCTCTGACATCATCGCGCTTGACCCAGTGGGTGCAGATCTCGTTTCGTCTGAAGACAGAAGGTCGTGACGGGTTTTTCTTTGAACTGTATTGGGTTTGATCTGCAGTTTTGCTATTAAAAAAAAAGGAAGTAAATACAGATAAAATTAGTTTTAGAGAGGAAGAAAGAAATATCCAGAGATGGGTGGGGCTTCTGGCATTTTAAAGCGTTGAGTTTAATCTCACACCTCTTCTGCTACTTTCGGGAGGTTTTCTCCTCTTCACAGGAAGCGCCGTCTCCTCAGCCTTACTGCCTGATGGTGACGGTTCCACTGGACAGAAATAATATTATTAGCGCACGGATCCGTATGAGGGTTTCCGCTCTTTCTTCTCTTTCTTTATGCCAGTGATGTCTCTGAATACGTAAATCATGGATCAACCTCAACTGTGCTCACTGACGACACAAAGCGACACTGCAAGTTCTTCAGACTGATCCCGACAGGATAAACAGGTGCATCACACCGGGCGCGGACATGTCCTTCACACCTTACCAAATGCAGGACACTCCGTATCTCCAGAACAAATGAAACCTAGAGGGAACCCCAGCGGCAATTCTAGAGATCATCTCTAGATGATCATCTAGATGATCATCATCATGTTGTAAATAATCGGAGATCAGAGCGACACGGTGGTGTAGCGGTTAGCATGTCCACTTTACAGCAAGGACGTCCTGGGTTCGGATCCCGGGCTCGGTGAGTGCGTTTTTGCGTGGAGTTTGCATGTTCTCTCTGTGCTTGTGTGGGTTTTCTCCCGGTGCTCCGGTTTCCTCCCACAGTCCAAAGATACCCACATTATGCTAACTGGCTGTTCCGGTTCGCCCCTAGGTGTGAGAGTGAGTGTGAATGGTTGTGTGTGTGTTGCCCTGCCATGGGCTGGTGAGCTGTTCAGGGTGTACCCCGCCCTCGCCCGGAGTCGGCTGAGATCGGTCGGCTCCACCTTCCCTGCGACCCCAGTAGGATTAAGCGGTTCAGAAAAGAAATGAATGAAAATATGAATTAGATTTAATTCATGTTCTTCTTTATTACTCACATTTTTCTTACTTCTCTTTCTTTCTGTTTTTCTCTTTCACCCTTTTTTTTAGCACGAGGGACGATTTTCAGTTGCGACGCGAGCCCTCTTTTTGACCGCTGCCCCCTGTTTTAATTTTATTACCTCATTCTATATATTATCCATGTCACTGCAAATATTTTTTTTCCTTTTGTGGCGAATTGTAATAAAGTAAATTAAAAATGAGGTCACGGTAATCCATACCGAACTGGGTGAGGGTGGGCCAACTGCCACGCCCACAAGCACGATAGTATCATACATCACGTTTGCAGCGGCCGTATACAAATTCATTCATTCATTCATTCAAAATAAAATTTAAAAACAAACAGGCCGTAATACAAACAGAGACTGTGGGTTAGATTTTCTGTCCCATGATGCAATCTTCATGTTTATTATAATAATCCTTATGTAGAGTGCGTTAATGTGAAAATGACTCACCGGGTGGTTCATCAGATCTTCCTGAAGCAGAAATCTGGAACGAGAAACGTTTAATAAACATGTAAAACCTTAAAGTTATTCTTAACTCCTTCTAAAACACTAAAAGCCAGGAGCACCCCCTGCGTTTCTGTTAGCAATGATGCTAATGACTGTCTGAATTTGGGAAACAGGCAACATGTTCTCACGTTCTGAGTTCTCGAGCATTCATCCTCCTCTTTTCCTCTGCTTCTTTCATCTTCTCTGTTCTCAGTCCCTCGCTCCTTTGTGATAGGAGGCAATGCATGTGGGAGGAGCTGAGAGGAGACCTGATCTCCAGCTGGACCTGGACCTCCTACATCAACAGCAACACGTTCAACGGATCTGAAGAACAGAAGGAGGGGAGAAGAAAGGAAAGAAAAGGAGTGAAGAGGGGAGAATAAGTCAGAAGAAGAGATGTGGAGAAATAAAGAAGAGGACAGAAGAGGAGAGATTTTAAGAATAGCTGAACTCTGTTATGACATCATCACTGCAGTGTGTTACGGTTCATGTTGATCATTACTCTGAGTTCAGGACTCACCTGATTGGTTCAGGTGTTGCAGCAGGTGAGTGAGGATCAGTCCCACACTCCGCCCCATCTGTGAGAGTGGGCAGGACCTCAGTGAGAGAGAGAACAAACACCGGCTCGGATCCCGGAAGCTCCTCCAGATTAGCATCAGCGATCACCTGGATATCAAACACAACCTTCCGCCATGATGTGCCGAAAATATCAACACTAACACTGAAATCCTTTCTTCTGCATCAGATTTACCGTTACAGGCTCAGGTGGAGTTTCTCTTTCTGGCTCTGGGATGATGATGGCGCCCTCCTCTGGCTGCTGAACGTCAGTACAAGTGTGTGGAGCGGCATCAGGAACTGAAACAAAAAAACAAACCTAAGATAATATTCACTGCACACATTCCACAGGGCGAGAAACAGATATTCATATTAACCCTTCAACTGCACCTCACCTAAAAAGTACAAAAATACAAATCCGCACCTTCTGGATGGTTCTGGACATGTGTGACGGCGGAAATGGTTCTGACGCTCCGTACCAGGTTAGGTTTGGGTTTGGGTCCTCGGCACCGCCTGATTGGTTGAGAGGGTTTCACAGAGCACGTCGAATCCAAAGAACGAGATTTAGACTCACTGCAGCACACACACACACACACACACACACACACACTTTATGTTAAAGTTTTTTAGCCTAAAAGTAATTTGTGTACCTCCACCCTCAGGGGGCAAGTGGAATTGGAGGTGTGGTCTATGTAGATGTACTACAGTCCGGACCCCGGAAGGGTCTTGGTGTTCGTAGGTGGTTCTGTACTACATTCGGTTGGGTTTTTCTTTTTTGTGGAACGGTTCAACACTGTATATAATATCTAATGGTTCTATCTCAGGTGAGAACCCGGAAAATAAAGAACCTTTCTTACACACCTGTGTGTTTTCTGACTTTCTTCTTTTCCCTCATCTGCAACACTTTGCTCCAACAATACTTCACAGACTTCTGCATTCGTTTCCTCAGGTTCTGGCTCAGACAGTTCCTCGGGAGATCTTTGGGACGCCACCGTCTTAGTCTGTACAGGAGCGCTGAACGTTTCCGCAGGTTTCTTTATTGTGGTTCTGGTAGTTTGTGCGGTTCTGCCCAAGTTGGGTTTGGGCAGATGGGTTCTTCCTGTGTCTGTTGGTTCTGGTACCATGAAGTCTGAGGTCTCTGGTTGGTTACATGGAACGTCACTCTCCTGAAAGCTGACTGGTTCTGCTACTGAAACAAAGTCCTGTGAAGGAACTGGTGCTGAAGATCTATCACCTGTACTGACCGTACCACCAAGATCAGTTTCTGAGGTAATACCAGAACAAGGGTCAGAGGTCACCACATGAAGAGTTTCATCCCTGGACAAGGATTGATCCTTTGTTTCTGTGAGAACTTCTTCCTGGGCTGCTGCGGTTGATGACTCTTCGATGATGATGACATCACCTGAGGTCAAAGTGCAGATGATATCATTAGTTTCGCTTGATAAAAATGAACTCATGAACACTAAGGGATGAGAGGCCATGCCCCCTGTAATGTACAGCATTCATGAATTACTGCTCATGTATTTCAGGATCACAGGAGAGACACCATCAATGAGAAAAACAGGCACAGAGGCCCCGCCCACTGAATACAACTCCTGCCACTTTGACTGACAGGAACCGAAGCCCCACCTCTTTCCTTGACTTTATGGATAATTTTGAGTGATTTAAAGTTTTATAATAATCCGGTCGGGTGATTAAAGTGTTCTTACCTGTACTGGAAGGTGCTCCAGTTTGGGCCATGTGAGCAGAATGTCCGATGGTCAGCAGAGTCCTTGCTGCCTCTTCAGACACTGAAAAACAAAATATTTCTTAACTGACTGAAAAAAATACAGAAATAAAATGAATAAAAAAAATACAGAAACAAAAACGTCGAGCTTCAGTTTACCCTCCATGTGGTCCGGAGCCAGTAACTCAATCACGTCCTGGAATATTAAACATGTGATAAACACCGATAAACAACAACAACAACAACAACAACAACAACAACATTAATTTAGGAAACAAACAGATGCGCCTCTCTGTGCGTTCTCATTTCTGACGTGCTCACAGGTGGGCGTAAGTTGAGGATTTTGAACGGATCAGATGTTTCAGTCGGGTCGTACTGAACCTGATCATCAGTCATGAAGGACTTTATTCTCAGACACTTACGACCAGCAGGTCGAGCTGATGCTCGCAGGGTACAGGGCCCGTGGAGGCCAACGCCCTCTCACAGGATGACTCAGGACACACGGCATTCTGGGAAATTCCCAGGACGTCAGGAACGTTTACTGAGATGTCCAGCTGATGGGTGAGGCAGAAGAGAGGAATGGGAAGAGCATGCACTAATAAATAATCATGAGGGAAACATAAATATTCATGATGGAAGAAATGATCTACAATCATCCACTTCACAGATTCACACGGATTTTCAGAGACAAGCTGACTGTAGAGAGGAGAAAAAATCCTGGTGAGATTAATGATGGAGTGAAGTTTAAAAAGAAACAGTTATCTACACACTACGTTTAGCAGAAACAAATAAAAATCAGAATGAGTAATGAATATGCAGGGAATGGCAACACACACACACACACACACACACACACACACACTCTCTCTCTCTCTCACACACAATCACACTCTCTCTCTCTCACAATCTCTCTCTCACACTCTTTCTCACAATCACTCTCTCTCACACTCTCCCTCTCTCTCACACACACTCTCTCTCTATCACTCTCTCACAATCACTCTCACAATCACTCTCACACTCTCACAATCACTCTCACTCTTTCTCTCTCTCTCTCTCTCACACCCACTCTCTCTCTCTCTTTCTCTCTCTCTCACTCACTCACTCACTTACTCACCTCCTCCATCGTTTCCTCCACCTCAAGCTGGACTGTCGTCACAGAGCGTAGCCCCATTGGCACGAACGCCTGGTTCTCCTCCTCCTCATTCACCAAATAGTTTTCCTCCTCCTGATTTGTATCATAATCCTCCTCGTCGTCCTCTTCCTCAGCAGCCGAGGCACGTAAGGTGAGCAGTTTGGATCTGCTCCTGCCTGGCGTGCGCCACTTGCCCCTTGTAGCCTGAGAGCCCCGAGGTCGAGACTCAGGTAGAAGCTGCTCATCTTCCTCATCCTCCTCTTCGTCGGCCGCGGCACGGATCATGTGCTGAGAGAGTTTAGGGATCCGACCCGACCTGCAAACGTTCGTGAGTTTCGTTGTTGATTGCCGAGTGATATGGACTTGATTATATCTGTGTGCCGTTGCATTGTGGGTAACGTACCTCGTCGGCTTGTTGAGAATGTGCTTCTGAATGGTGGTCAGATCGGGCTCCTCTTCGTCCTCGGAGTCCTGCAGCCCGCAGGAAATGACATCAGAAGTGTGTCACTGTCCATCTGTCTACCATCTATCTATCCACTCATCCATCCATCCATCTATTCACTGATCTATCAATCAATCAATCGTCCATCCATCAGTCTACTGATCTATCTAGTGTTACCCATTTATCTATCCATCTGTCCTTCCATCCTCCCATCTAACCGTCGATCAGTTTACCATCCACTCCTCTCTACAGTGATCTACCCATCAATCCATCCATCCACATACCCTTCTGTCCATCAATCCATCCATCAATATACAGATATGATCACTCCATCCATCACACCAATCTATATACTCATATATCCTCCATTCATCCATCAGCCCATTTTCTACCATCTATCCATCCACCCATCCACCAATCCCTCCATCCATCTCCTCATCCATACACACATCCACCAATCTCCATCCCTCCATCACAAGTTTGCAAACCATCCATCCACCAGACTACCCACTAATCCATCCATCAATATACACGTCTATTAATCTGTCCATCCATCCAGCAAGCTACTCTTTAATCCTCCATTCATCATCAGTTTTCCACCATCCTTCCATCGATCCATCACGCTACCCATCTAACTATCAGTTTACCATCTACTCATCCATCCATCTATCAATCCATCCATCCATACATCAGGTTTGTCGATCTGGCTTCCCACCTACTGTTCTGTCCAATCATCTATTAAATTAACTGATTTATTGAGAAGCGATCACGTCTACCATCCTGGTTCACGTTAGAATGTTCCAGTGTAACATGAAGTGAAGTGCAGAAATCATAAATATCCGGATGAAGCCGTACGTATGAAGTGGACTCCTTGGCGCGCTGCTCCCTGGCTGAGGTGTCATTAGCGCTTCTCTCGGCCTCTTCCTCTCCTTCCTGTTCCGCTAAAGAGAACCACATGGACTCATTTCATTCAACGGAGTTCACCGGTCATCACTAATATCAACGTCTGAGAGTAACAGAGCACTTGGTCCAGGTACGAGAGGAAAAGCGAGACATTGATGCTAAACATGCTAACGTATATTCCAACGTTTAACACAATAAACCAACTCTCACACCTGATTGATCAACGTGTTTACTTTTCTTCCGTGATGCTCCTGCTCTCTTCCTCTCCCTCCCTCCATCACTGCACACATTCTCCTTCTCCTTCTCTCCCTCCACGGCGTCGCTGCTCGAAGTCTCATCCTCCTCCGAGTCTGAAGAGTAGATCTTTCTCTTCCTTTCTGTAAAGAGAGACACGAACTCTCAGAACCCAAGAAAACGTTCAGACAAGAAGGAGGGGAAAAAAAGGAGGACAGGACGTCCGACTCGCCTCCTGGTCTCCGACGGAGCAGCTTCGCCATGTGGGAGGCATGTTTCCTTTTCTTGCGTTTCTCTTCCTCGTCTTTCAGGATGTGCTCCAGCAGTTTGTTGAAGAAATCCAGGTCCAAGCGTCGTTTCTCCTCTGAAATCAAACACGGAAATCATGCCACAGAATCAACGTTCCCGGAACGTTCCGCAGGACTTATTGAGACGATAAGCTCACGTTATCTTACGATGTCATGACGTCTCTGAAGCTTGAGATTTAAAACATTACCATGGCAAAGCATTTGTAGGTTTTTGAGCACTTACTGAACGCTTTGTCTATTCTCCAGGAGTTCGCTCTTTCCTCCTTTTTAAACTTGTTCTGAGAGAAAGAGAGAAAAAGAAGGGCGAGGGGGTAAGCATAGCACCTTTTCTCACCTATAAGTCCAAAACACAAACAGAGGGACACGGACATCAGTGAGTCTGAAGTGTATATGTTAGCGCTAGCGTGCTGTGACAAAAGTATCATTAACTGTGATAGTTTCTGGAACACTATATCATCTAATATAAAAAAGTTATCATGACAGAACTAATAATAATAATAATAAGTCAATCATCTTCATCCGCTGGATCTGGGTCGGGTCACAGGGGCAGCAGCCTAAGCACTGTGGTCCAGACGTCCCTCTCTCCAGCCACTTCCTCCATCTCTTCCGAGGAGACGCCAAGGCGTTCCCAGTCCAGCCGAGAGACCTTGTCCCTCCAGCGCACCACACCACACTAGGGAGGCGTTTGGGAGGCATTCTAATCAGATGCCCGAGCCACCTCAACTGGCTCCTCTCAACGTGGAGGAATAGCGGTTCTACTCCAAACTCCTCCGGGATGACCGAACTTCTCACACTATCTCTGAGGGAGAGCCCCGCCCCCCTGTGAAGGACGCTCATTCCAGCCACTAGTATTCGCAATCTTCATAATTATAATAATAGTACAAATTAAACAAATAATATTAAATAATAATAATAATAATACAAATTAAAAAAAAAAAAAAATAATAATAATAATAATAATACAAATTTAAAAATAATAATAATATAAATAATACAAATCTTAAAATAATAATAATAATAATATAAATAATGCACATTTTAAAAAATAATAATATAATTATACACATTTAAAAATAATAATAATCATAATAATAATATAATAATAATACAAATTTAAAAAATAAAATAATAATAATAATAAGCACTCTTATGGTAAAATATTAAAGTATCACTGCTCTGTTGGAGAATAGTTTATTCTTTCACTTGCTGACTTCATCTATTATTTGTTAAAAAAAGGTCTTAAAAATGGAAAAGTTTTTTTCATCTGAATGAAATACCGTGTTTTCCCGATAATAAGACCTACCCCAATAATAAGACCTACCCTTACTTCAGCAGAACGGCCCAAAATAAGCCCTACCCCGAAAATAAGACCTAGCTAAATAAAAATTTTGTCCGCATCTTCCCCTCATTTTCTATGAATGCACGCGCGCCAGCGATATTTACAGCAGTGCCGCGGAGGAGAGACAGAAACAGTAAGTAAAGTATTATAAAGCATAAGGGAACAGAAACAGTAAGTAAAGTATTATAAAGCAGGACTGAAGGATATGATGGGGTTAAAGCAGGACTGGAGGAGTATAACAGTTATTATTTTACTGGTATTATCTTGTCTGTTTTGACCCCA
>JAOUQZ010000019.1:7502760-7505260 GCA_028564935.1 Neosilurus hyrtlii
TGTTTATTGAAACTGCTGTTAATGTTAATTAAAATAAAACCTACCCCGAAAATAAGCCCTATGGTGTTTTTTGAACCAAAAAAAAAAATAAGACAGTGTCTTATTATCAGGGAAACACGGTAATAGAAGTGTACTGTGATGAAACTACAATGCTGCTGTTAATACTGAGCATGATGCCATTTCTGTAAAAATCTGAAGTTGAACACAGATCAAACCTCATCCTAAACCCTGCCACTGTCCCACCCCCCTCTACATCAGGCTGGATTTCAATTTAAAAGTGTCATCTATTCAGCTGTGGGTGGACCCCACCTCCCTTTGCTCCACCCATCAGTGGTGGTCTGTGAAACCGTGCTGATTTTCATCATAATTTAACCCCCAACCCCCAACCCTCACCCACCCCCCAATTATGTAGTAGGCGGAACTTCTGCGTTGTGGTAACGTGACACTTTAATAAACTAAAAATAGACCAAAAAAGAATAAAATAAAAACAGACTCGATAGACTGGAAATAAGATTAAAACCTGAAAAAGAAAACCTACACCTGAAACCCTTCCATAACCACACAGAGGATCTCGAACCTCTACTGGACCTGCTGGGAAGCAAAATGATTGGACTGCACTCTACATCCACCGCCAGGATCTTATTCATACCTTAATCTCTACTCGAGCTCGGTGAGGAAACAGCTGTCCGATCATGGAAAAGTCCATCCCCACCATGCTAATGGCCAAGAAAAACATGTCCGTCTCTGAAAGAGAGAGAGAGAGAGAGAGTAAAGGACCTGATTATAGACGCTCATATGCCAGATGAGTGTGTCCGGATGATGTTTATGTTCACACCTCGGTTGGACCAGGGTTTAGCGTAAATTCCTCTCCTGAAGCTGGAGTACGTGGTGGTGGAACCGCGCTCGAATATCGGATCTTTCTCTTCCACCAGATTCGGCCCCTTCATCCTGTGTACCTGTACAGTTAAACTACGCACACACACACGCACGCACACACACACAAAAAGGTATTGATTTACAGTAGTGCCGTTGTGAATCATAACAGGAATCGTTGGGGTACCACATCACGCCTCGGTTGAATGTCTTCTATAACGGCTACACGCAAGGCGTTTTATCCTTTGGTTACACAAAGTCCATCGATGGAACCTCTCACCTTTCCTCGTCTATGATGAGAGATCCGTCCTCGGCCACCTTCACTCTGGGAGCGAGCGTCGGCTCTTCTTCCTCTCCTCCTCGTTCCTCCTCTTCCTGTTCCTCTGCTGCGTTCTCTTCTGGCGCTTCCTGGACTGCTGGACTGGAGAAAAAATCTTCAGCTCAACATTGTGATTCATATTTACATCAGATATTTGGATCGGATATTGGGGATCAGACTGAACCCGAAACCCACAGAGTGTAACTCAGATAAAGAATAAAAATAAACATCACGAGTGTGAGAAATCGCACAGAAACACGTACGCAGCATTTGGAGAGGAAGGAAAATCCATCTCAGCTCTCTGCTCATCTTCTGAATACGACCTGCAAAGAACGACAGACAGATGAACCCAGCTGAGGGTGAAAAGAGTGAAGGGGCGTGGCTGTTGGGCTAATCAGCTATAACAAAAGAGGTGTGAATTCAGTGTCTGTCAGTCACAGTAAAGGAGGCGTGACCTGTGTGTCTGTCAGTCACAGTGAAGGGGGCGTGACCTGTGTGTCTGTCAGTCACAGTAAAGGAGGCGTGATCTGTGTGTCTGTCAGTCACAGTAAAGGAGGCGTGACCTGTGTGTCTGTCAGTCACAGTGAAGGAGGCGTGACCTGTGTGTCTGTCAGTCACAGTAACGAGGCGTGGCTTGAGTATCTGTCGGTCCCACTGACAGTTCCGCCTGAGTGTCTGTTCCAATGAAGGAGGTGTGGCCTGTGTGTCTGTCAGTCACAGTAAAGGAGGCGTGACCTGTGTGTCTGTCAGTCACAGTGAAGAAGGCGTGGCTTGAGTATCTGTCGGTCCCACTGACGGTTCTGCCTGTTCCAATGACGGAGGTGCAGCCTGTGAATCTGTCAGTCCTAATTAAATAGGTATGTCTGTCAATCATTATGAAGGAGGTGTGGCCTGTGTGTCCGTCATGAGAAAAGAGGTGTGGTCAGTGCATGGGTAAGTCCTGATGATGGAGGCGTGACCTGTGTGCCCCTGTGAGCCACAGAGATCTTACCTCATTGGGTTAGAAGAGGGCAGGTAGTAGATGAGCTCCCTCATGGTCATCTTGGTGTGATCTTTCCTAGTTTTATGCTCGCTGCTTCCATTCTGTGGTCTCTGGTGCTTCTCTTTCATCTGAAAAAAAAAGCACAGATGTAGAGATTTATAAAACTGCTATTAAAATAAATACGGATGATGAAATACTTAAATAGTGTGATGAAGAACAATCAGATCTCAATGTCAGTCTCAACAAACCATAAACAGATGTAGACATACTTTTTCTTTATTCATCTCTTTTTTGAGAAGCTCTCTGAGTTTTCTGGCTCGCGCCAA
>JAOUQZ010000019.1:7507760-7513531 GCA_028564935.1 Neosilurus hyrtlii
CTAGGGACGAGCATATCCGTTAGATTTCTGACTAGCTTGAACCACCCAAAGCAATCGAAAGGCAGCCCTTTGTGTCGTCATTTCCGGTTGCGAGACATGTCTGAGCTTCCATCTCCTTCACGCTGTGCTGTCAGTGAAGCCTGTGTTCCGGTTTCAGGTGAAGTGTTGGAGCAGAAAGAAGACCCTGAAGGTTTTGCGGATTTATCCGAGCTGCCTGTGGAAGTTAGTGACAGGAGACCGACTTGTTTACGATGCTGGTGAGGTTTCTTTCATTGTTGTCATCATCTCTGAAGCCAGCTAGCTCACTGACTAGCATGCTAATGTTACCTGGATCCAGGTGATGCATCATCCCAGCACTGAGACTGAAGCTGCAGGTTAGAGAGCAGCTCTTACACCTGATCTGGAGCTGCAGACACTAATTCTGTGTCAGCTTGAGGATGTAACGGTTTTATAGCATTTATATAGAATAAACATATTCAGTTAAATTCATCCTTATCTCTGAGTGTTACCCTGGAGACACCTGTCATCAGTATTCAATACTCAAAACTTCACCGGATCAACAATTACCTGCTTTTTAATCCATTTTAAAAATGTCTCATCCATCATACAAGACCATGTGACTGAGCTGTTGCTATAGAAACAAAGTGTGATGTGTGTTTATTTAAATTATTTAAATTGTTGTGGGTTAAAAGGAATAAAAATAATTAGCTTGTCTGTGGTAGCAGAGTCTCCGCTTCATCCTCACCCTGTCACTTAGTAGTTTATTGTCATAATAACGCAGCGTTTATCTCTTATCTTCTGTTCGATCGTCTTCTAGCCGTCCAGTAAAGGTGTGTCTGTGTCCTTTTCTCCCTGCCGAGCCGCTGGACGTCTCCACCTGCCTGTACATTGTGCAGCATCCTGCAGAGGTCGGTGGGTTTTTTTTTCCACCACAGAAATACATGGATGGTAAAGGGGTTTCTTTGTCAGACACACACACAATTAAACTCGTTCATACAGGTTCAGGTGTGTTTTGTTTTCCTGTTCTAATAATCAGAAATGCAGGTATCTCTTAGTTATTAAACAGTTTATATAATATATAAAGTTATTGCTCTGAAAACGGTTTCTTGTTGCCCCGCCTCTCAGGAGAGCCGAGTGCTCCGCACCGTCCCCCTTCTGGCCGCATGCTTACCTAAAGGCAAATGTAAAGTCCTGATTGGAAGACGGTTCAGTGAAGAGAGGTACGTCTCCTTATGGTTATCCCCGAGTTACCCTCTAGCGTAATACTGAATCTCCTCCTCCTTCCTCCTCTTCAGATATGCTGAGTTAGCCGCCGTGTGCAGAGACACACACACCCTCGTCCTGTATCCTGGATCCGAAGCTGAGAACCTGGAGGACATGGACGTGGACTTCACTGCGACTCCTCACAACGTCATTATTATAGACGGCACGTGGAGTCAAGCCAAGGACATGTTTCTCCGAAACTCTCTGTTCCACTTACCCAAACAGGTACCACTTCATTACACACCTGCTTCACAACCTGATGTGCGAACGCGAGTCTCTGTGAACGAGCTGTGCGTTTTTTGCAGGTGCAGTTAAACAGCGCCCCCTCCAGTCAGTACGTGATCCGCACTCAACCCACCAACATGTGCCTGTCCACACTCGAATGTGCCGCTGTCACACTGTCCATCATGGAGAAAAACCAAGCCATACAGGAGGTGGGTGGGGATTATGGGCGTGTCCTGAATGCCACAAGTGTTACTCTGTAAAGCTGGGGTTGGGATCTGTTGTAGTGAAGCAACACGTGAAGGATTAACAGTTAAAATCACTAAGATTCTAACAGGAGGTCACAAAGGATTAAAATCCTCTGAACTCGGAGAGAGAGGTGAAGTGAGTGTGTGAGAGAGAGCACGACAGAGAGAGTGTGTGTGTGTGAGAGTACAAGAGGGGTGGAGTAAATGTGTGAGTGTGTGTGTATGTGTAAGAGAGAGATGGTATGAGTGTGTGTGTCAGACAGATGTGGAGTGTGTGTGAGAGAGTACGAGAGAGAGAGAGAATGTGTGTGTGTTTGAAAGAGTACAAGAGTGTGAGAGAGTACAACAGAGAGGTAGAGTGTGTGTGAGAGTTTGAGAGAGTAAGAGAGAGAGTGTGAGAGTATGAGTGTGTGTGTAAAATAGAGTATGAGAGTGTGTATATGAGTGTAAAAGAGTATTTGTGTGAGAGTACAAGAGTGTGAGAGATTATAAGAGTGTGTGTGAGAGTATGAGAGAGTACGAGATAGGTAGAGTGTGTGTGTGTGAGAGTACGAGAGAGAGGTTGTGTGTGTGTGTGAGAGTACGAGAGAAAGGTAGAGTGTGTGTGTGTGTGTGAAAGTACGAGAGAGAGGTGGAGTGTGTGTGAGAGTACGAGAGAGAGGTGGAGTGTGTGTGTGAGAGTACGAGAGAGAGGTAGAGTGTGTAAGTGAGTGAGAGAGAGGTAGGGTGAGTGAGTACGAGAGAGAGGTAGGGTGTGTGTGAGAGAGTGTGTGTGTGTGAGTGAGTATGAGAGAGAGGTAGGGTGTGTGTGAGAGTATGAGAGAGAGGTAGTATGAGTGAGTACGAGAGAGAGGTAGGGTGTGTGTGAGAGAGTACGAGAGAGAGAGTGTGTGTGTGTGAGTGAGTATGAGAGAGAGGTAGGGTGAGTGAGTACGAGAGAGAGGTAGGGTGTGTGTGAGAGAGTACGAGAGAGAGTGTGTGTGTGTGAGTGAGTATGAGAGAGGTAGGGTGTGTGTGAGAGTATGAGAGAGAGGTAGGGTGTGTGTGAGAGTATGAGAGAGAGGTAGTGTGTGTGTGAGAGACTACAAGAGAGAGGTTGAGTGTGTGTGTGAGAGAGAGTACGAGAGAGAGGTAGAGTGTGTGTGTGAAAGTACGAGAGAGAGGTTGTGTGTGTGTGAGTGAGAGTATGAGAGAGAGGTAGAGTGTGTGTGTGTGAGAGTACGAGAGAGTTAGAGTGTGTGTGTGTGTGTGTGTGTGTGTGAGTACGAGAGAGAGGTAGAGTGTGTGTGTGTGTGTGTGTGAGAGAGTACAAGAGAGAGAGTGTGTGTGTGTGAGAGTACGAGAGAGAGGTAGTGTGAGTGAGTACGAGAGAGAGGTAGGGTGTGTGAGAGAGTACGAGAGAGAGTGTGTGTGTAAGAGTACGAGAGAGAGGTAGTGTGAGAGTATGAGAGAGGTAGTGTGTGTGTGAGAGACTACGAGAGAGAGGTAGAGTGTGTGTGTGTGTGTGTGTGAAAGTACGAGAGAGAGGTTGTGTGTGTGTGAGTGAGAGTACGAGAGAGAGGTAGAGTGTGTGTGTGTGAGAGACTACGAGAGAGGTAGAGTGTGTGTGTGTGTGTGAGTACGAGAGAGAGTGTGTGTGATAGAGTACGAGAGAGGTAGTGTGTGTGTGTGAGAGACTACGAGAGAGGTAGAGTGTGTGTGTGTGTGTGTGTGAGTACGAGAGAGAGAGTGAGTGTGAGAGAGTACGAGAAAGAGTGTGTGTGATGCTTGTGCTGCTGTTGAACGCTGATTATTCACTTCCTGTGTAGTTTATACCTGATGTCCATTCCTGTGTTCAGGTTCTCCTGAGGCCTCTGCGAGCACTGTGTTCGTTCCAGCTGCAGCACGGCGCTCAGGTTCACCACAGTAAAGAGCACCTGCTGAAGAGCGGCCTGTACAATAAACCCCTGCCCAAAAACAAACGCAAGATCAAAAGGATGCAAAAACTCATCACCAACCAGGACGTCTGAGTACAACCCGCACTTCTGACTACGACTGTGACGTCAGACTCGAATATCAGGTTACGACTGGGATATTTCATGTTAAAAACTGGGATATTTCATGTTAAAAACTGGGACATCTCACAATCCGACTACAACTAAAACATTAGAGCCTAAACCTCCGCCTGTGACCAGGATGCATTACAGTCCGACTAGTACTGGTATGCAGCACCTCTCCGTCCACGCTCGCGTCAGCAGACTGCAGCCAGGACGTCTTGTGTATGAGCGACCTTGACTGCTGGAGCAGCAGAAACCCTCCCTCCATTTTTAAATATTACATTTTTGTTGGTTTCCTTTGGTTAAGCGGTGAGATGTTTGTTTAATTTACTGCTGGAACAGGAAACCGAGCTCACGTGTGTGTGAAGTTAAAAACCTGTCACCCGAGGTGGAATGAAGGCTTCGTGTGTCTTAAAGCTGAGGTCAGACTTCAGTGCTGCTGTCATGAACGTACGTCATGATGATGATGCTATCAGTTAATCTATATAAACCTTCTGCCCTTGTAATTTTCCCCATTTTAAAGTAAGAACTCTGTTCTGACACCAGCTGGTCTCATTCTAACTCAAACTCGCTGCTTCAGTGTTTTTCAGTTTTGTTCTTCAAGAAAAGTTTTTTTTTTATGTTGAATTTAACATGATTTTGCGGAATTTTCCTGGAATAAATACTTTTATAAACAGTTGTATCGTGAGTCAGAAGTGAATCTTTCTTTTTGTTTACAGTGTTGTTATCTCTCAGGAATAAATGAATATCTCTGGAAATAAAAATATGAAATGTTTAAAGCGAGTGATAGTCAGCTTGATATGATCTTGCCATCTCTATCAGTTCGCATATTTCACATAAAACCTTTTGAACTTGGTGTGGAAATATTGTTTCACTATATCTATATCTATAATTATATCTTTCAGATCAGAAATTTTAGTAAAATATATTTTTGAAATATTTCATATGAAAGACAAACCTGTAAACACAAGTGTCAGCTCAATAAATACAATATAACAGGCATTCATTTAAAAAAATATTTTACACTGAGGTGCAAAATATGTAAATAAAGGATACTATTAATTTCACACATTAAAATAATAGTTTATTATTATACACAGATGTTTATTTAAGAAGTATAACTTTACAGTGTACTCATCTTTAAATCGACAGAGTCTTAGAGTTTGATCATAATGTGGAGGGAATAACTGAACTGTTTTCTTTCTTTTTTTTTTTTTTTCATCTCAACACGTCATTATTACTTCCGGGATCGAAGTTGACGTAACGTTGTATGAAAATAGGACTTTTCTTGTTTTTGTCTCCCTCTAGTGGACACGCGCGGTGTTCCAGTTTGCTCAGGTGACCAAAAACCATCCGACTAGTTGTTTAACCAATTAGCTTTTAAGTTTAAATAACATACGTCATGATTACCGAATCAGCAGACAGGATCCCCTTCTGTGGGCGGGACATTTGATTTTGATTGGTTGTTGGCGTAACTAGCGAAAAAGAGCTCGATGGGTTTTGTGTCTAAATAAATATGCATTAGTAGTAATAATAATAATAATAATAACAACAACAACAACAACAACAACAACAACAACAACAATAATAATAATAAGAGAGAATTCTTCAAGCTGTCGTGAGAGATTTCAGATAAAGGTAAGAACCGTTACTGTGTTTATTAAACAGGATTAATGATGGAAATGTTTTATTTAAATCACTTTCTTTATAATATTCTCTGCTCGAAAACATCTGGAATTAATTTATCATGAAGTTTTTAAACTCTCATCATTGTGTTAAAGAGAGAAAACAGAAGCTCTATCTCTGTATATCTTTATATCTTTATATCATTATATAATCCTGAGAGCAAAGTTCAGGTGAAAGTCCTGGATTTATTTCCTCTGTTTTTTCTGCTTCCTGTTGCTTTGTGTATCCGTGGGTTGTTCTCCTGTTGCTTTGTGTATCCGTGGGTTGTTCTCCTGTTGCTTTGTGTATCCGTGGGTTGTTCTCCTGTTGCTTTGTG
>JAOUQZ010000019.1:7531385-7549469 GCA_028564935.1 Neosilurus hyrtlii
ATTCAGTTGATTAATAAGAATAATTTCTTGTGATGTTTTGAGCTGAAAATTTTCTATATATTACCGAACAAATGAAGACGTCGACTATTTCACAAATAACACGTCATTAACCCATACTCGATTCTGGTTCGGATTACTTTTTGGAAATATTGCAGCCAATGACAGAGCAGGTTTTTACACAGTGAATAAGATTGTGTGATTTTTCAGGTTTCTCTTTTTATCCTCCACTCATTTCAGATCCGGATTCGGATGTTTAGAGTGAGAGGATCAGGACTAAACAAATAAACCGTATTTTCCTTTTTTGGGCTGAATGTTTTTGCTCAAGTGGAACGTGTGGACTTTTTTTTTTACACGCCGGTGTGAATGTAAATGCTATTATTTTTATACTGATTAGATTTTTACAACTGCAGGAATTATAGTGTTTTATATTTTGTATCAGATGTTTTGTGTTTGTATTCGGTCTTTTTGAGTCATAAGATAAACCTGTGTACTATATTTTCTTTTTCAAAGTTTTTGTTTTTTATTTTTGGAAACTTGTTTCTTTTAATCTCACCTCAGCTATAAGATTGATGTTTGAATTCAACTTAAGCCCCGCCCATTGTCTGTGAAATTGTGATGGGGGGGGGGTATAAATCATGGACCGTCAGTCACATGGCTCTCTGACAGTAATGTTTATTAATTTTTATTTTATTTCTTTATTTATATGGTTACATCATACACAATATTTACAACCTGGACATTTCTAGAGCAGCGTTAAGAGGTCTGTACGTGTGTAAATAAGTCCTGCACTTGTCCGCTTCATCCCTCCAACCTCAACACAAGCGTCCAATGTCGTTCTTGGTGCAGCCCTGATTGCAGCAGATCCCCGCCAGGCCGAGCGAGTAATTACGCCTCCTCCTGTCCTCATGAAGCCAGCCTAGGTCTAAACTTCTGACACGCCCGATCCCTGTTGGCCCGGGGGAGAAGAGCGAGTCCAGCCAGCTGCTCTTCGTTTCCTCAGATAGATTCGACTCGTCTCTGGTGTCCCCTTGAGCTTCCATGGCCTGGAGGAGGTCACTGAGGGAGGAGGAGGAAGAGAGGATGGAGGATCGTTTGTCTGGAGCAGCAGCATCACTTTTTATCCAGTTGAGATGCTTGTCTCTGTCTGACAAGCTTTGGTAAGAAAGCCGCAGGTTTGGATCTGAGGAATGGAGAAGATTAAGATTTAACCTCTGATCCAGAATCAGTTTAATTACGACAGTATGCAGTATTTGTGAAGGTGACAGTGTTGAATGAGGGTGTGCGTACTTTTTAATACACACTATTACATAAAACAGAACTAAATCATATGAATTGATGGATTGTTTTTCCACAACAGCACAGCTGGAAGTGTTTCGTTGCTCTTCAACCACAGCAATTATATTTAGTGTTGGGAGACGTCAATGATCCAAAGTACTTCCTTTCTTCATTGAGATTATAGCAGCTCTATACGCTCACTCCTTCCCCAGCTGCTCGATTTATAGTTGTTAAGACAAAAAAAGCTAAGCTTGTGCTATGTGTTACAGCTTTGAATGAACACTTGGTGCACAGAGCTGAAACTGGAGACTCCTTTCATAAGTGTAACCTAAACGTCTCCTTTTACATATTTACATGTCAAATTACAAATCTTACACAAACATAAGGAAGAAATCTGTATCTGGAAAAATTATCGACAGTATCACACAAATGTCAAAACAAGATGAGTTTAGTCTGGTATATTTTGAATAACAATAATAATTAATCGGGACAGTGGTGGCCCGGTGGTAGGGTGCTGGAATGCTGACCCCAAGGTCGGGGGTTCAAGCCCCACTATCACCGGGTTGTCACTGCTGTCCCCCCAGTGCAGCTAACTGGGTTATCAAAGGCTGGCCGTGTCTCTCACTGTCTGTGGTGAGAGAAATGTAAAAGAACCATCACTGTCATTTGTAAAGAGTAGGCTAGTTTGGGTTGCCCATAGCATGTTTCTGCCCTGTGATGGCCTGGCGAGCTGTTCAGGGTGTACTCTGCCCTCACCCAGAGTTGGCTGAGATGGGCGCCAGATTAAGGATTAAGCCAGGATTAAGCGCTTCAGAAAATGAATGAATGGTAAATAATTCTAACTGGAGGTTTATTAAAGTTTAGATAAAAAGTGAGATTCAATAAAGAGATAAACATCAATTTATTTTTATAAGTTATTTTAGAATTGTTTTGTAAACATTTGGAGATTTCAATTACAAAACTACAAAATAAAATTAATATAATAAGTCTTTAAAACACCTTAAATCACTTTAAAGTTAAAGAAATTATTAATTAAATTGCAGCAGTCACAGAATGTTCATATTTACTAGCAAACTGATTAACCCTTTCCTCTTTTTATGCGAGAGCACAGAGAGAGAAAGAGAGAGAGAAAGAGAGAAATTTGCACTAGACTCTCAATGCGTCAGTGCCCATGTACAGATCCGTTATCTAATAACTAATAATAATCATTTTTTTAAAATAATAATAATAATAATAATTTCATTTATCTAGTAAGACTTTCTGTGGATCTCTGAACACTTTCAGAAAATAAAGTGCATTACTGTACACTTGACTTGCCGATGGGACAGTAACCTCTATGGTACCTCTAGTACCTTTTAAATACTTCTTGGGAACAGATCTATAACTTTTTGGCTCTAAAATGTATATGAAGTTATAATAGTGAGCCTCATGGGGTACATAAATGTAGATTTGGGGACTCCTTTATGGACTCCTACTGCTCCCCTATTTCTGAGTGTAAAGATTAATTCCATCATAAAATCAACCTGAAATCAGAGTTCAGAACACGACACCTCACACTCCTCCCTCAATCTCAGGAAACACTTTACTGCACATGTAGCTTCAAGATACAACTTATGTTTTTAAGATTATATGAAATAACACTAGACTGAATAAACATTATCATTATTCTTATTATATTAATTATAATTATTATTATTTATTAATAAATAAAAAATTATTAATTAATTATAAATATTAGTTCAGCTCCTACAGCTGGTAAATTTGTGCATTTAACATTTGATTTATTTTATTTCACTTAATAAAACAGCCAACAGGAAAAAAAACAAAGAAGCAACTTAGGAAAAAAACACTACAGATGAGTATCATCATCTCATTTTATAATAACATTTCAAATAATAGTGAGCAGTGAGAGAGTGACGGGATTGTGAGTTTCTGCTGTTCTCGGTAATGAAGGTGTGTAAGGGGCCAGTGAAAGAGACTACAGAGGTGCAGCAGTAACACAGCGAGGACTTTGTTTTAGAGCAGATTCCTGCTGAGGTAAAGTTGAGAAGTTCTATCACTGTTTCTGGTCAGCAGTGATGAACCTGCAGGTTTTAAATCACAGAGATGCCTGTGCACTTTCCCTTCACTGTATCTGGGTGTTAGATGGGTGTGTGTGTGTGTGTGAGAGAGAGAAAGAGAGAGAGAGAGAGAGACTCACCCTGACCCGGTAGGTCGATGGTTCTTCTCCACCGGGACCCCCCGCAGGTGAAGATGACGGCGCGGATGAATTCTCTCCCGCACAGCTTCACTCCATAGTCCCGCTGCTGCACCGCGCACACGCACACACACGCGCACACCCCGCACAGCAGCACCGGGATCAGCAGCCGGGACATGACGAGGCACAGACACCAGATGAGCGCTTGTGCTTTTCAACCGCTTTATACTTTCTAGGACTTGATGACGTCACTGTACTTGATAGACGTTCTTTTAAACCCCACCCATCAGCCACTTTATAGAATTAACAATAACAACAATAACAACAACAATAATAATAACAATAATGAAGACTCACGGCATGTTCACACCTGTGGTTGTTCATTAAACACAGACACACTGATAGATAGACACAGAGACATACACAAACAGACAGACACGAGACATTCAGCCAGACACTTATATACAGACAGACAGGTTTATTATTGTTTATTTGATGATTCTCAGTAGGACACAGTAGAGACTGAACACAACACTAATTTGTAAAACGTACCAAAAACAGAGAACATCAAAATCATCAGCGTGTCTGTGTGTGTGTGTATACACTGTACACACACACACACACACACACACACACACACACACAGATTCAGCATGGCAGACAGCAGCAGCTCTTTTGTCTCTGCTGTGATATCGATCACATGACCTCAAACAGTGTATTTTATATTTTAGATATAAGTTTAGATAAAGTGTTCAAAAAGAAAGAAGAATCATATGTATGTATATAAACATGGGTGAGTGAGCTGATTAGCTAATTAGCTTCGTCTTCAAGCTTCCTTGTGAAGGGAATCAGTCCCGGCCCAATATTTAAGCCACACTGACTTTTAATAGAGGTCAGCTTGGAAATATTCTAATTGCAACTTGTCTGAATGACCGTAGGGGGCGCTGTGAAAATTAGGCGACAACACATCACTTGCATCAGTTTTGCAAGAAAACTTTCATTTCAAGCTTTTGTTTCAAATAATAAAAGAAATAAAACTACTCAGTGTGTGAGGTCCAAAAGAGAATTCATAGAATTAATCTTGCTGAGTGTGGTTCGCGCTCATCCCATTGGCAACAAATTCAAGCGTGGACGTTTACCATTACATATCTTTGGCTCTTCTACGTAAATAACACTGCACACTTGTATTAAAAGCAGCCAGTCAATGTCAAGATTTCATTAATTAGTTGTGATTGAACCAAAACATCAGGTTCACACCTAGCTAGCTGAGCTAATCGATCACAGTGATTAGCAGCAAACCCAATCAATAATGAAACCTTAACAATCCACAGACCTTAAATAGAACCCCCTGCCACACCACACCCGACTCACTACTGCTAAAAACGTCCCTCATTTCTCCGGGAGAGGAGGGAGGTGCCAGTTTACTCTGCGCGCTTTCTCGATGCTCTCAAACGTCGGCGGTCCATGAGGTAAATTCAGCCGATCCGCTTCATTCACCATGATGCTCTCAGCTTCCTCTGCAATCACAAAACACGTCTCAGGAGTTAAAAGACTGGACGCATGAATGAAAATAAACCCCAAAATAATGAGAAAGTGCACTCCGATAACGAGCTCAGGGGTTTGGGGTATTTTTTAATAGTTTACAGTAAAATACTTTATTATAGTGAGTGACGGAGGTGCGCGGCTATCAGAAAACTTGTGGAAGCTCCAATATAATAGCCAAACAAGCTAAAACAAGAAAATGCTAATGAAAGCACTGAAGAAGAAAAAGTTGCTGTTCTTTGACGTTCACTTTCAAATTATCAAAGGATTTAAAGAGAAAATAAAGCAAATAAATTACAAATAATTTCCCATAAAGTCAAAAACTCCAAGGCAGCGTGTGTTGCAGCGCACAAATCACCACGTCATCACAAAATAAAAACACTACCAAATATGGAACACTAAAATCTCTCACGCCCAAACAAGGAGTTTTATTCTTCCTGTTTTTGCTTTTATTAACAAACAGAGAAATAAATACAGAAAGAAATCATATTTTGAATAAAAGAAATTTGGTAAAATAGAGAATGCGTAAAAACAAATTTGCTAAATCATTGAAATTAAATATTAATAATAAATACCGGAACAAAATGTTTACTAAACACACCTGGAATCAAAAAGAGGTAAAAATAGACAGACAAATAGATTAACCAACAGAGAGACAGAGAGAGAGAGAGAGAGAGAGAGAGAGAGATAAATGGATGGATCAACCAACAGACACCGATGGATAGATAGACAGTTAAATAAGTAGATAAATACAGACAGACAGATAGATACGTAGATAAACAGTCTGATATAGACAGACAGACAGACAGATAGGCAGTAGATAAATATAGAGTGATATAAATAGACAGAGACAGAACAGATAGACATAAACTGATATAGATAGATAATTGTAGACAGATTGATAGACATGTATTTGTGTAAAACAGTGTCTCCTACACAAACACATCGTCAGTACATCACAGTGATTTGTTCTACATTAGAGTGGAACATTAATCATTTAACAATTCTTTGATGAACTAAGGTTATGGCATTAAGCCCTCTGCACACGCTCAGTGAGTCTCATGGGAGCGCTGGGCCTGGTGTGTAGCACCACAACGTATTAGAGTCGGGTGATGTCGTTTCAAACCATGTCTCTGATCTTGGCTCCTAAACACAACTTTAATTAGATGAACACGAGGGCACTGAACCCTGCACCTCTGGGGTTGTGGGGTTGTTGGAGGCGTGCTTATACTGTGCTTTCCGCTTTGATTTGGAGATTATAACCTGCAAATACGTCTAATTATTATCACCCTGTAGAGCTGCTGTACACGATCATGACAAGTTAATCCTCCCAGACTTCACTCTCCTCAAACTGAGGAGCGGGACACACCCGTTTTTCACAACCGAATGAGGTGTGTTAAACCTGAGGCACAGTGATGTACAGAGCGAGTGGATTCTGAGATGGTCAGTTCTGAATGATTCATCGATCGTGTTTGAAGGAGTTTTCCGGGGAGCTCAAACAACCGCGACTCAGGAGGAGTAATTGACTTGTTAGAAAAGGACACAGGTCAGAGGAGGTCACATCCCTCTGCGCTTCAGGACACGTCACCTCACACGACCTTTCAGTGGATTAAAAGGGAATAAAACCTTTTTCTTTATTGGATTCTGACCTCATTTTCCTTACAGAAAGAATGAGACCTGGAAAGTGCTGCATAATTGCTTATAGTCCTCTTAAAATCACTCAAATGTAAATGTAACAATAGTCAAAGTAAAGGAGGCGTGGCCTGTATGTGTGGTTTCAATCAAAGTAAAGAAAGCGAGGCCTGTATGTGTGGCTTCAATCAAAGTAAAGAAAGCGTGGCCTGTATGTGTGGTTTCAATCAAAGTAAAGAAAACGTGGCCTGTATGTGTGGCTTCAATCAAAGTAAAGGAGGTGTGGCCTGTGTCTGTTGATCGAATCCAAGAAAAGAAGGCGTGGTCTTAGTGTAGCTTTGATCAAGGTACAGGCAGATGTGGCAGGCAGATGTGGCATTAGCGCGTGTGTATTAATCCAGGTAACAAAGGAGAGAACTGTGCTTCTGCATGTGAAAATCCAGGTAAAGAGGGTGTGGCCTGTGTGTTTCGATCAGTGAAAAAAGGTGTGGCCTGTGAATGGTTTCAATTAAGATAAAGGAGCTGTGGTCTCTGTGCCTGTTGGAATCAGAAAAGAAGGCGTGGCAATTATGATTGTCAGTTCGTTGAAGATATGAACTCAAAAAATAAATCATCCTGAACCGCTGGTCAAGATGAATAAAGTTTTATTATGAGACTGCAATCTTATAAATAATTCAGGTTACCAGGATTAAGGTGTATACCTAATTATTTTTAGGTATAACGGTGTTTTAAATCATGGAGAAGGTCAACAGAGGAAGCATGACCCAGACTTTTCAAGTGCTTTCTGCTCATTTAGAAAAGTGTTGATTGAATTAATGACACGGTGGTGGGGCCTTGAGGAGTCTCGCTCCCACCACTAAACTCACAGGTTATAATTTAAAGTTAAATACATAGTGCGTTTCATACAAGTGTCTGAGCACTCAAGCAGGATTTTCTGAGAAGGCGCTGCTGGTGACGTTTGAAGGCAGGATGCTCTAATAGGATTAAGGCAGCTCCTACGCTAACCTATAATCAGCAATCAATCACACACTTCAATCAGTCACTCAAGTATCTCGAACCTTCCAGTCTAATGAAATGAGTCCAGGAAGGAAGGAGCGGCGGGACCTCACATCGAACTTGGGTACAGATTAACCGGATGAACGGCGTGCTTATCTGCTTAGCAGAAACTTCTAAAATGAGAAATCACTGTAATATAATAAATACTTTCATACACTGCTTACAAAAACCCCCAAAACAAGAACAAACAGAGGACATTAACGCACCTCTCATGCGGTGGACAAAAGAGCCGTACGCCATGTCCACCTGATACGCCAGGATAAAGCTGAGCGGCACCAGCGGCACAAACAGATTAGGTTTCCTCCCCTTTATGGCTCTGAGAAGATACACAGCAAACACGTCATGCATGGTTTTCATTTACCGAAGTTAAAATCAGCTTAAACATGTCGATATCAGCAAGGTTTCCGACATCAGAAGAGAAAAAAATAATATTGAGACAGCTTTACCATGAATACTAATTACTTCTGTTCTACAATTAAATCCAACTATCCTCACTGTGAACTCGACAAATCCAACGGTCCAGTCCTACTGGTTTCCACAGAGATATAAAAGATGTTTTTAAACTGCTTTCTTAATCACTGCAAATATTAAAACGGAGACGTGTCAGTATGGATCGGGGTGTGGCCTCATCTCACACACACAGAACAGTAGTATCATTGAAATGCATTAATTCTAACACCATTCTGAATGTACATGTTTATATTTTATCTATACCCATGTGGTGGTGTTGTTTTTAATTAGCACCTTAATGTAATTTTCAGCTTCAAGTTGGTTCATAAATATAAATAAACATTACTGGTGGGTTCAAGGTTGTTTCTGTGTGGACTCTGCATGTTCTTCCTGTGCTTGTGTGGGCGTCCCCTGAGTACTGCAGTTTCCTCCAACAGTGCACAGACATGCACAATGGCATGTCACAATTTAGCCATTTAGGATAAATGGCTGTTCCAGTTTGCCCCAAATGTGAGTGTGAACGATTGTGTGTGTGTTGCCCATGTGATGGACTGGCGAGCCGTTCAGGGTGTACCCCGCCTTCACCCACAGTCAGCTGAGTTGGCTCCAGCCTCACTGCGACCCCTGATTAAGTGGTTTTAGAAAATGAAATGAATGAATGTACTGGACAACATATTAACCTCGTGTTTAAGGTTAATCAGTTTCAAAGCGCTCATGGGTTTTATTTATAAATAATATTAAAAATATTTAAATATTTTTGCAGGTACATTTTCCCCTCTGTGTCAGGTTGGTGTATTTCTTTTACAGATCTAAGCTATAGGTGTTTTGCATTTGCATCATGTCATCTATGGTAATTTGATATTTCTGCCAAATTAACAAATCGATCTGAATAATGGCTCCGACGCAAAGACTTCCACACACTTCCTGTCCCTAAAGATTTTTCTGAGTTTATTAACTCAAATCCTTTAATGTCACTCAGATTATCTGTGTAAATTCTGTGTTCGTGACAGGAAGAGAGAAAGGAAAAAAACCTGAAAAGTTCACTTGGGAACAACACAGTGATGTAAGGCATCTCCGAGTCATGGTGGGTGTGTGTGTGTGTGTGTGTGTGTGTGTGTGTGTGTGGGGTTGACCTGGTGGTTAGGCCGACTGCAGCCAGACCAAAAAAAGAGCCGAAGTATTTAAGAAATTCTCTGGACCAGGCGATCTGCATCGCCATCTGTCGCTCTCGCATCTCGTTCTGCATGAGGATCTGACGCTCCATCTACACACACACACACACACACACACACACACACACACACACACACACACACACACACAGACAGACACACACACACACACCAGGTGTCAATGGTGTCAGAGTGTTAATATTTTGTTACTATTCATGACAGTTTAATTTCATTTCATGCATTAATGATCCTATTATAATTCCTGTGCAACATTTAGAAGTCATTCAGGAGTGCGTTGACCTCTGACCTCTGCCATAACCTGCACTCTTTCACTATTTCAAAGGAGATGATTTCTCAGAGTGTGAGCATATTAGCATTATGTTACCATTTCCTGCTTTTTCACTGTGGATTTTAAATCAGACAAACAGAACAAAAGGATTTAAACTCGACTGGAATGGATGTCTAAATGCCCCGTCTAACACAATGGTCAAGGAAATGAACCCTGCACTTATCATTAAACATTAAAGTGCTTCAAATTGCAGGGCGTGTGTTTCTGACTCGATGGGACCTGCGTCTCTGCTCGGTGACTCATTCTGACACTCGTCCTGCCTTTCAGTGCACGTCAATGTCTGCGTCTCTCTCTATTTTTTTTTTATAACTGTGACATTATTTCTTCCTTGAAAGAGTCATTATATTTCATCACATCCCAAAGTGACCGGAATGTTAAACGTGATCAGGTGAAGTGATTCTGAACGTCCCTCACTTGAATATACAACATGTATCAGGAAACCGATAATACAACCTGCCTACTAATAAGCCATGCCCTCATCCGGGTGCTTGGCGTGGAGGCTGGAGTGATCGAGTGAAATAGTTTCAGGTACTCGGCATCCTGTGCGCTCCGGATTCAGACACATGAATCTCCCTGAAAAAGCAAACCTCCAGACAAACGTTACGGAAAAATAAAGTGAGCACGAAAGAAAATGGAGTTACTGCCCACGTACTGATTCCATTTTCAAGGAAATTGTACGAGGTCTCCATCCGACATGAGAAACGTCCGCTCAGATCAGCGCTGAGAATCAGTTTATTAAGCACACACACACAAAAAAAGAGTTTAAACTAACAATACGTGTACACGTCATGTATTCCAGTATATACAGAGTAACTGTAGAGTTATACTTATTTTATTCACGTGGAATTGAATAAATGAAAGGGTCACATCCGCCTCACAGCTAAAAGCTCCTAGATTCTCACCATGTCTGAATGGGTTTTCTCCAGAAACTCCGATTTCCTCCGAGACACCAAAGACATGAACAAGAGGATAACTGGCTGTCCCAAACTGCCCCTAGGTGTGAGTATGAAGAGTTGTGTGTGTTCTGCCCCTGTGCTGAACTGTTCAGGGTGTACCCCGCCTTCGTCCAGAGTCGGCTGAGAGCCTCCCTGTGACCCTGGTTGGATTAAGCAGTTCGGAAAAGGAATGAATAAATGTGAGACCTTTTTACACCATAATATAGTTCAACCTTTAGAAAAAAAAATTCATTCCAATTAATTACTCACCCATTAAAAAAAAAGAAAAATGAATTCCCTGTCTTGTGAAAAGTTAACTCGTTAGTTAATTAGTAAAATATTTAGTTAGTTAGCAGAACATTCACATTTCCTTTAAATCAAATTTCTGCAATAACAGCAAAAATCTTTTAGCCACTCAGCCAACTTGTGTCTTTTTGCCATCCAGAATATAATTGCCCCGCCCCTCAAAACAGCAGCAACAGCTAGTTAGCTTCAAACTTGGGTTATTTGTGTCGTTTTAACCACATACATTATTTCAGTCTTCAAATATTTCAGAATGCATTTGATTTCAAGTCCATCTCACTTTATAGCACTGAGAATTTTTTTTTTTACACGGCTTTGCTAGGCAACTTTAAAACCTTTACACTCAGCATTTAAACTAGTTAACTACTGAGGCAAACTATACTTAACTGAGGTTAAGTGAGAATATGACTGACCTATCAAAAGCCTCAGATGTGCTGATAGTTTCTTACTAAAAGACTCTGCAAACTATTAAACTAGTACAAATGCTAATGCAAGTCCACAGTGCGTCACATGCCATGAACTTAGTGCCATCAGAATCGATTTGCCCCTCCGTGCTCTCAAAAATAATTCATACTCAAAACTACGTTGACAGCAAACGTCTGTCTGGATAATAATCACCCAGGGTGTGTGAGGGTAATGGAACATTGAGACAAAGCGGACACACTACGCTATCAGACGTCTTTAATAGAAAATGAAAGTCCCTTAACTGACCGTCTTTGTCCACTGAGTGACAGCGATTCGTTTTCAACTTCATAAAAGACCAAAAACAGCCAAACTCCTTTACAACCATCTCCTGCACTGCAAATAAAAACTCTTCTTAGATTTCTGATTTATTTCTAACCTGTTTTTACTGATTTCAGTTTATTTTCCTTCCTCTCCTTTTCCATCACTTAATTTCCATTTCTTGCCTTTAGAATGAGTTTTATAAATTTTCTTTGGTCAGTTTGTATATTTTAATAAAGACTCTAACAGGAAAAAAGAAGTTTATCAGGCTTATGTAAATCACAAGGTGGTTTATTCTTCTGCAGTAAAACACAATTCAGAGGTCCTGTGAAATGTTTTTGTAAACTGTAAATGAAATCGCGACTGCACTGTGATTAAACACTGACGGTGTTAATACTGAATAATGAGTTTGGTCTAAATGGTTATGTTTAAAAATCTTCCTGATGAAAAAAAATGGCTAGACTGAAGTACTGGATGGTTTTAATTACAGTCGAGATATTTTCACATAATAAAATTTGATTCTTTTTTGCACGGCAGGGACAGAAGGATAAGCTGAACCACCCTTTACTTTTATTATATTAAAAAACACCAGCACTGTTTCCAGGTAAAATTATAATATCATGTTTTTATGTCTATAATAACGTTTATTACAGTAAAATTAAGCCAGTGGTTATAAAAGGGACAGTACGGTTTTATCCTTTATATTATATAGTTCCTTTATATTAAATGATCCCCGAACAGGCAAAAGATATTTAGAAAAAAATTTTCTAATTGTGTGATGAGTTTTCTTAAGCATCCACACTGTTTACACAGTGAAGCTGAAAGAGGAGAAAAGTAGGAATGCATGAAAGTTATTTAGAAATAAAATCCAGTGGAATGTAAGTGCGTCACTGATCCTGACCATAAACAAACAGACGCGATCAGCGGCACCTCGGCGATCAATCAGGCCGTTATGAGTGTTAATGCAGGACGGAAACAGCTGCGCTCGTTATAATTTGCTCTCCATCAGGTGGAGGAAAGCCTGGCGTTATAATATCGCTGATCACAGCTGCTCACCGCCTCACGGGCACAGATCAATCAAAAAACATCACATTATCCCGGTGTAAAATGAGGCTGAAAAACGAGCGTTTCGCACTCGGAATCGCAATAAAAGTGCACGGGGGGTCACACCTTGCCCGTGTGCTCGCTCCGGGGGGGACGGAAATGATAAAGCCATCTTTAACAAGCAAATCTCTGCGTCCCTATAATGATCTCCGGGAAAACAAACAAGCCAAAACGGCTGAAGTGTTCAAAATAGCACAGCGCCGTCATCATCGCACAGGATAACCATACGCTCCAACAATCATCACAACCGCAAGGTTTAATTGCACTTCAGATCACATTGAATAAAGAGATGGATTCCTCCTTCACATTACACAATCTAAATATCTTGTAAAATACACTGTACATACCTCTACCTCTTTCTCTGAATGGATTATTTTAATGTTAAACATGGTTATCTTTTAAATAAAGATGTTTATATGTTGTGTACACAGCTATACAGTCAGCTCCAGAATGACTGGCACCCTTGAGGAAGATGAAGCTGTTCTAGTCTTGGCGGTTAATTTGTTGAATCTGTCACAACGGGACAGAAATTTAACCTTCAGCTCTTTTATAACTCAGTTTTAACCAAAAATTCCAGGGCTGACTGTAAGGTTAAGCCTTTCTTCTAAATTCAGCTTGTAAAATAACTTCAGCTGAAGAAGCACTTGATGAATTATGTTTAACAGAAAAATGTACACAGTATGAGCTATGACAACAATAATAAGAAGAAAAAGAATATTACCATAATAATAAAACATAATAATATTAAACAGCTCCATATTGAACTAAACTGGTCGATGCTCAGTGACGATAACAGAGCGGCTCCGTAAATATCAGAAGTAATCCCTGGTATGAGGCGGTAGTTCGACACACACATCACCGCATCGTGATTATTAAAAATAAACGGCTTATTATAAACCTTAAAAATGAGAATTATCCCATTATTTATGTCTTAATATTATGACGAACTTCATACAGCATCTTCGCTTTAAATCAGCAAAGAAACTATAGGAAATAATACTTCCTCATACAGAGCCATTAGCGGTGTTCAGAAAAACAGCCCTGTACTGATGTCCGTCCGAAAATTACAATGATCCCTAGATAATCTGCTCACAGGTCAATGTTATTGTGTATAAACCTTTAAATGCATCATTCATAAAATTATTTAGCAATATTTCATGGTCATGCAGGTTGCCACCTTTACAGTTTTACTACTACAGTATGTATAATATCCACAGATTTAAAATTTCTATCCATCATCTGTCGCTGTGCTTTGGACGCACTCTAAACGTTTATCCGGTTATTATAAACCGTTTAAAATCTACCTGGAGTCTGCTGTTGTGCAGCATGAACTCCTGCTGCTTCTTCAGGTTCTGGTCCATGACTTTCGATACGATTAAACCCATTCTCCTAAAACACAGAAAAATAACAAAAGAAACCATCACACATGTCCTATACACTTCAACAAGAGAAAATAATACTCAACATCCAGTGTATATAAAACCAGGTTTACACGCCCCTGTAAAAAATGGCAGTATTTTACCTGTAAAATTCAAATTAAATACGAAAAAACCTTTTAGGACAGAAAATAAAAGTACAATAACATGGTTTGGTTGCATAAACAAAAGGGGTGACTTTTCAAAACATCCCCCACATTAACAAGAAATTTGGTCTTCAACTGAATTGTAAGGGTTATAGGTCCTATTACAGGTGGAAAAAATCGGATTTTTATTTTAGTTCGGTGTCATTTATGTGCACAACAAAATCCTGCATTTAAATAGGAGTATGCAGACTTTTATACCCGCTGTAACCCATTTATTCCTTTTCTGATCTGCCTAATCGTTTTAGGGTTGCGGGGAGGCTAAAGCCTGTCTCAGCTGACTCTGCGCGAATGCGGGACACACCCTGAACAGCTCACCTGCCCATTTCAGGGCTAACACACACACAAGCATTCACCTAGGAGCATCTTGGAACAGGGTAGGGGTAGGACAGTGGTTAAGGCTCTGGCTTTCTGATCCAAAATCAGAGGTTTAAGCCCTAGAAGCACCAAGCAGCCACTGTTGGGCCCTTGAGCGAGGCCCTTAACCCTCGGTTGCTCAGTGGTATAAAAGGGCACGTCGATCTGGATAAAGGCGTCTGACGAATGCTGTAAATGGAAATAGAGCAGCTAAGTAGCCTAATGTGAAGGTGTTCGGACTGTGGGAGGAAACCACGACACCATCTCGCCGCCCCACCGCAGCTCTTGATTTAAAAAATAATTCATAAAAGAATGAAACACTTTCCCTCAATGGTCTGTTTTCTTATCAAAATAAAATATTTTTGCTCCTTAAATTTTGGTTTTTTTTTGGTTGATTGTGCATTGTGTTGGCTTATTCCAGGACACACACACACACACACTTCAGTTTTAATTCTAGATTTCTTCCATGCACTAGAATTATTGCACACTTGATCAAGACACCACACAGGAGTGGGTAGGGTGCACAAACTTCTGGATTAACTGCTTATTTTCCAGCCTGGCTAGATGAGTGGTAAGGTCAGAGCTAGTATTACTACTGTACGACAGGTAAGAATAAATAAGTTAACCAGGTAAACTCTGGTTAAATCTGTCAGATCTGTCACTGTGGACCCTTCAGTAAGATAACATTTCCTATAAAAATCAAGCAAACGTCGTTTGAATTACAAGAATTACAAGCTTACAAACAAAAAAACGTGTTATGAGGAGAAAATATCCGCCTACTATCCATTTCAGTGTGTTTTAATCGAAACGTTGTTCATCCAGCAGCTTGTGACTTTCCCTGACTGAACTGACCGCTTCTGTTAGCATACATGCTAATCCGCACAGCGCGCGCCTCCTTAAACATCGGCGTACTGAACATTAAAAGTGGAATAAATAACAGTACCTGAGTTGTTTAAGATCAGAGAATAGTTAAAGAATTTAGATTGTTTTTTCTAGACTGTGTAGGACTTCAAGGACCCGCAAAACCACAAGTACCGAGTTTGTGTAGGTGCAGCACAAGCAGCACTGACTGAACTACTGTCATTTGGATTCTGGGAAAAATCCCGCCCGGTTTTTCTAATTGGCCAAGATGATCTCTTGTTTTGCATTCTGATTGGCTGCCAAAGAATCAATCAAAACAAGTCATACGGTTGTGTACACAGAAATCCTTTAGTTATTTTACAAAGTGCATCAAATAAAGTTTTATAATTATTAATATTTTTAAAAATTGATATTATAAAATCGTAAAAAATATTCAACATGGATAAATATTTATCATTATATCTTGCAAAGAAAACCCCAAAACAACAACAACAGTTACCATGGTAATAATACATGAAACTGGAACTGACCCCATTTCCACAGTTTCATTTTAGAAATCGGCTCACAAGTTACTCCTCATTCACTCAAAGGTCTAAAAAGAGCAGTTTATAGCATAAACTTTATTTAAACAGTCGTCGTTAGGGAACACAGTGAGATCCGGAAGCATCTGTGTCTAAACCTCACAGCGATCAGATGGTGGGGGGAGGGGGGGGCCTTAAAGAGCCGCAGTTCTCTGGGGTCCCCTAGTGGCTGAAGTCCGGTACTGCAGCTCTTGCAGCTCAGAGGAACCGGAAATAGCTTCAGACATTTCAAATGTTTTCAAATTTAAATTTATTTGTCACGTACAAAATCATACACAGTACAAGATGCAGTGAAATGCTTGTTACGACTGTCCTAAGAATAAACTATCAATATCAAGAAGAAAAGAACAATAACAATAACTATTTAAAGGACTTTAGAGTTAAAGTCAATATAAATATAAACATGTAAAAGTATATAAAAATAAAATAAAATAAAGTAAAAAAAATATAAAATAAAATAGAAGTAAAATATGGCATACAGAAATATATCATATAATGATGAAATATAATGAAATGAAATGAAATATTTCACCTTGTCCTGTTATCTTGTTTAATATTTTGACTCTTGTTTTCGCTTGTAAATATTATATATTGGTTTATAATTAGGGGGCGGTGGCCCGGTGGTGGCCCGGTGGTGCCCTGGTGGTGGCCCGGTGGTGCCCTGGTGGTGGCCCGGTGGTGCCCTGGTGGTGGGCTGGATTACTGATCTGAAGGTCAGGGGTTCGAGCCCCACTATAAACAGGATGTGACTGCCCAGTGACATCCACAGAGCATGAGGTGAATAATTGTTTTCGTGTATACTGCACAGGACATACGATTGTAAAAGTTTTACTATATATTACATGCAAACACAAGAAAAACAATCTGAAACAAGATTTTATGCTTTATTTTTCCATTTGAAGCATGTTATTTACATTTACAACATTTGGCAGCCCCCCTTATCCAGAGACACTTACATTTTACATCACTTAAAGACAACTGAGCATTTGAGGGCCTCAATCAAGGGCCCAGAAGGAGGAACTTGATGCTACTGTGGCTAAAAGCCCCAACCTTCTGATCAGTAACCCACAACCTTAACCTCTGAGCCACCACGAATGATGATAACGCTGATCAATGCCTGGAACAATACAGAAGAATGGAGGAGGTGATCATAAGAAGACTGGAAAAAAGAAACGAAACTTACGTCCTCCTGCAGGAGCAGACAGGGGGGGGCGCCTAGACTGGGAACTAGGGCAATTCCAGTCACCACAGTCAACTTGTTCTGCCTCCATGCATCTGTGTAAAGGGTTAATCTTTATAAACATTCCTGTACAAATGTGTAATCATTTCAGACAGAAAAAAGCTGAATTTTTTTACACACTGTTTATTAGGTTTTGGGGTTTTTCTTCTCTCCAACACTAGAAACATTAAAGGTTAAGGGGGAAATGGATGGAGAGCTCAGAGTTACAGCAGAATATAAACCTCACAGCCGTATATACTTAATATTTACATATATATTAATTTGTAAATTACAAGAAAGAAAAAAAACAAAATGTACAATGCTGCAAAAAAGTATTTACAAATTTAATAAATAGTGGCGCGAGTGCCCACACACACCCACACACACCCCACACACACACAACTAATAAAAGCAAAGCTAGAATGAACATTTCATGTACAAAAATTACAAAATTAATTTAAAAAAATCATATGTGTTATTACACTGGTATTATTTTCTTTTTAAGTAAAAGACGGAATGCGGAATGGCATCAGTGGACTGAGTGTGTGTGTGTGTGTGTGTGTGTCTGTTCCATATGAAGTCTGTGTGTGTGTTCTTGTGAACAGGCAGTGTTCATGAGTTAAGTGTTTATGATATTTTTGTAAGATCTTTGGCCCATTTTGCCACTTATAACAACACACCCACACACACACACACACACACACACACACACACACACACACACACACACACACACACACACACACACA
>JAOUQZ010000019.1:7566090-7581652 GCA_028564935.1 Neosilurus hyrtlii
GGGGGGGGGACAGGAAACAGCAACAGGAGAGGGGGGAGAGAGAGACAGAGGAGAGAGACAGATGGGAGAGACAGGAGAGACAGGAAAGAGAGAGGAGAGGGAGAGAGAAGGAGGAGAAAAAAAGAGGGAGAGAGACAGAGAAGAGAAATAGAGGGAGGAAAGAGACAGAGGAGAGAGACAGAGTAAAGAAAGATGGGGAAGAAAAATGGAGGGCACAGACAGAGTACAGAGAGAGGGAGGAGAGACAGACGGATGGAAGAGAGGGAGACAGAGGAAAGCAAAAGGAAGGAGACAGCTGGAGAAATAAATAAAAAGGGAGGAGGAAAAGACTGGATGAAGAATCCTTTATGAAAATGTTTAAAATACTGAAAGGGAGTAATAAAATCAAAATCACAATATTCACAATAACCACTAAACTAATTTGAATACTGAACCCAGTGTTAATTATCACGATATTCTAAATAACTTATTCTGTCATCTTTATCATCCTCATCCTCACTCTCTCGGATCATCTCACAGATGAAGAGCAGAAGATAAAACGTCCATGAGAAACCCGAGAAGATAAAACCTTGGAGTTGAGCAGCAATGACTCAGCACTCACACACACACACACACACACACACACACACACACACACACACACACACACATCTGCCTTCACGCAAAAAATATATGGATGCTACAAGATCCGCCGCTATACCAATTTACACAAATACAAGTCACTAAAAAAATGTGTTTAATAATGAGCTAGAATGAAGGCTGCTAGCTAACAAGCTAATCCCAGAAATTAGCACATTCAGCTACAACTCCGCGACCACCATTATGCTAACTAGCTTCTTTTGTTTGTTTGTTTTTATTTAATACCAAGATAACAAAAAAGCTAACTTTATTAGAGACATTAAATGTTCCATATTTACAACATGTTCATCAGGTTGCAATGACGACGGGGAACCATGGTTACCAAATACAGCCATGCCACACGCACGGCTCCATGGAAACTAAACATTGGACAATCGGTCACACTAATTCGTTTAGTAAATCACAGTCGAGAGGCGTGGTCATGGAAGATGACTCTTAAGGGTCTAAGGTCGTAGGTTAGAGAGGTCAGACAGCAGAATGATATCCTCCTAAGGGAGGAAGGATAGGATTTTTTTCTTTGAATAATTCATGCTAGTATGCTAACAGCTAGCAGTATTAAACGCACATTAAGTATAAACAGGAAAAAAAAGTTTTATCCTGTTTGTCTTTGATTTATTAAAGGAAACTCATTAACAAGTTAAACAGTGTGTGTGTGTGTGTGTGTGTGTGTGTGTGTGTGTGTGTGTGTGTGTTTGTGTGTGTCATAGCCACTCTGTGTGAGATTATCTGAACAGGATTATGGGTAAGAGGATTAGTAAAACAACGCTCCTCTCTTTAGGTTTGTTACTCTTCCACCCTGAAGGTGATTATTTTCCTCTAACAGCACATCCCCAAGCGTTTTATTCCTCTTACACAAAAACTACTCAACAACTACTCGAAATTATTTATTAATGAGCAACACATTGAAATTTTTATTCATTTATATTTGCATTTTATGTCTCTGTTCTTTATTCACCTCTTTATTTTCTCACTTCAAGTTATTAAAATAAAAACAAATTTGCCATGTTACTGAGAAACCTCATGTCACACACACACACACATCACTGAAATATTTCAAGGATGACTCAGGTCCACTAATAAATGAAACTACAATGAGTTCCAAAGGGAGGGATTTTTTGTGATCTGGCAACCTGCCCAGCCCTTATTAATCACCCAACAGACGCCTTTCTAACCCCAATGAGAAGAACCACGTGATTTCATCCAACAAAGATATTTCCGAAAAGCGAGAGGATCGTTTTCTAAAGCTATTGCTGGGAGAGAGACAGAGAGAAAGAGAGAGAGAGAGAGAGAGAGAGAGAGAGAACGTTGTGTACTCGGTACATCTTGGAGGTGCTGGATCGTTGGTTGGAGTTTTAGAAGAAGTGATGCAGTAGTGTGGTGCACACAGTGAAACAACCAAATATTAAAACAAGATAAAAAAAAAAGAATTTATTCAAAGCAAATGAATACACTTTCAGGATCTCACTGTCATTATTCACGTAATGTTACCATGACAACCACCATTTCTCCATTGCTATTTATCTAGTTTGTGCCAGGCCTAAATAATTCCAGTTACCACCTGATAATTAGCATATTTTTGCATACAGGCTTGTGACATCATAAAATAAAATCTAATCAGTGACTCGTTTTGGTTGTTACCAAGAATCGTTCCTGTGTCATTTAAAGAATTCAGTGAATCATTTCACATATCACTGATCAGCTCAGATTCAGTCCTCTCTCTTTCAGCAAGAGATTCAATCCTTTCTGATGAACTTAATCATGTAATATTATGATTTTGACAGATTTTTTCCTCTCTTGTTCCACAAAATCCTTTCAGTAAGTGAATCATTCTGGTCAAAAATGAGGTTCAATCCTTTCTGATCCAGCGAGTCAATCAATTATTTTGGTCATTACATTTTGGAATCACACCTTATTCACAACACAATTCTCTCAGTCTCTCTGAGACTCATAACTGAGAGTCAATCCTACTGATTCTCTGAATCTGTCATGTCATTTTTCTGAACCGCTTAATCCTAATTAGGGTCGCGGGGAGGCTGGCACCCATCTCAGCCGACTCCGGGCAAGGGCAGAGTACATCCTGGACAGCTTGCCAGGCCATCGCAGGGCGATTCTCTGAATCTATTAAATACTTCTGCTCACAGTTGAGGTTCAGTCCTCATTAAGTCAGTAAATCTTTAATGTCATGTCTCAGACGGAATCCACAAGATCGAGATTTCTCCCTTTCATGTACAGCGAGATTCACTACTCTCTTTTTCTGTGTTTGATTCGGTGAATCAATTAAGACCAAGATTCACTCCACCACTATGCATTTCATAAACGTTTGAGTCAATGAATCCTTTTCATTCAAAGAACAGCACAATGTGGGGTGGAGTGTGTCATGTTCAGATACCGGAACGTTTCTGCATCATTTCCTCTCTTTCACCGTGACCTTTCTAGTAAATACATGAACGTGAACACACTGAAAACATGAACCATGTTCACTGCTAACAAACTGTGGCAGGATAGACACGCCCATTAAGGGGCAGGGTTTCTACATTTTAACGAGATTTTATGTTTCATAGTACAGGAATTACGGTAAACGTTTTTATCTGCTAATCATACAGTGCTCTACAAAAATACACTAGTGTGTGTGCGTATCCTTGTGTGTGTGTGTGTGTGTGTGTGTGTGTGTGTGTGTGTGTGTGTATGCTAATATCATCAAATCCTTCTCCGTATGTATACACCCTCAGAATAACCCAACAACCACTGCAACTCTTTCACAAAATGTAAGAAGAGAGAGAGAGAGAGAGGGAGAGAGAGAGAAAGAGAGAGGAGAGAGAGAAAGAGGAGAGAGAGAAAGAGAGAGGAAGAGGAGAGCGAGAGAGAAGAAACAGAGAGAGGAGAGAGAGAGGGAGAAAGAGAGAGAGAGAGAGGAGAGAGAGAGAAAAAGGAGAGAGAGAGAGGAGAAACAGAGAGAGGGAGAGAGGAGAGAGAGGGAGAAAGAGAGAGAGTGAGAGAGGGAGAGAGGAGAGAGAGAGAGAAAGAGAGAGAGAGAGGGAGAGAGAGAAGAGAGAGAAAGAGAGGAGAGAGAGAGAGAGAGAAAGAGAGAAGAAAGAGAGAGAGAGGGAGAGAGAGAGGAGAGAGGGAAAGAGAGGAGAAAGAGAGAAGGGGGAGAGGGGAGAGAGAGAAAGAGAGGAGAGAGAGAGAGAGCAGAAAGAAAGAGAGAGAGGAGAGAGAGGGAGAGAGAGAGGAGAGAAAAAGAGAGAGAGGGAGAGAGAGAGAAAGAGAGATAGAGACAGAGCGAGAGAGAGGAGAGAGAGAGAAGGAGAAAGAGAGGAGAGAGGGAGAGATTGAGGAGAGAAAGAGAGAGAGAAGAAAGAGAGAGGGAGAGAGGAGAGTGACAGAGAAAGAGAGAGAGATGGGGTAGAGAGAGGGGGGAGGAGAGAGAGAGAGAGAGGAGAAAAAGAGAGAGAGAGGGAGAGAGAAGAGAGTGAGAGAGAGAGGAGAAAAAGAGAGAGTGAGAGACAGAATGAGAGAAAGGAGAGAGAAAGAGACAGAGTGACAACGTGTCTAAAAGAAAGAAATGGGGAAAGCTGTAATCATGCTGAAGAGGAAAAATGTGTGTGTGTGTGTGTGTGTGTTCACCATCTCTCGAGATTCACTCAGGAAGCACTCAGACTGAGCATGGTCTGATTACTCATCCCATCTCCATTCAAACACACACACACACACACACACACACACACTCCCCAAATGCATCGATACTCCCTAAATATAAACACTGAATACAGCCATTACTTTAAAATAGACATGAGCAAGTCTAGGCATCATACAGCACCAACACTGCCACACACACACACACACACACACACACACACACACACACACACACACACACACACACGATCCTGGTTTCATTACAATAATATATAAGATATCTGTGTATCAGTCACTACCATGACTTTGACTTTATTGTGATTTATCATTACTCTGATGTATCATCACGCCTCTACAATCCCAATCTCAGTATCGTACTGTATCTCCAGAATATTCCAGAATAATAGATGAATAATAACAACACTGAACTGTTTTGCCTAAATAAGACATTAATGTATTATTGTATTTAATGCCATTAAATTATTATATTAATATCATATTCATATATATATATGAATATTATATATTTTTATTATTATATATATTTATTAAAAAAATATATTAATTTGCTTTTTGAACTTTTGAAAAAAAAAGATTCATGAAAGTTGCACTATTATTATTACTATTATTATTATTATTATTAATATTACTATTATTATTATTATCATGATTATAATTATTATTATTATTATTTTTATTATTATTATAACTACTATTAATAATATTATTGTTATTATCATTATTATTATCATTATTTTTTTTTTAAATTATTATCATTGTTGTTATTATTAGTATCATTGTTATTTTTAATATTGTTATTATTATTATTATTATGACAAAAGGAGCATCCTCTAAATCAATACAAATATAAATATAAAATTAAATGAATACATTTACATTAATTTCTATTATCACTCTTGTTGTTGTTGTTGTTGTTATTGTTGTTGTTGTTGTTATTGATGATGATGGTGATGATGATAGTGGTACCTCCAGCAGGGACAGCTCGGGGTCCAGATGTGTGAAGCTGTGCAGCACCACTGGACCTTCATGATCGACCACCTCGAGCTTCACACCGTCCCAGATGCTACGGACCCTCCACGCGCTGGCATCGAACATGACGTCATCGGGGTGGAAGAAGAAGAAGAAGAAGAAGCAGGAGAAGGAGAGGGAGGGCGCCGCGGAGCTCTCGTCACGCCGACCATTGGGGTTTAAAGGCCGAAGTTAAATCCTTCAAGCGCCAGGATGTGTCTCACACCAGAACCGGAAATAAAGCTAAAACCGAGCGGTCACGCGCTGCTGTTTAGTCCGTTGCGCTCACGCGCCCGCGCCCGGTTTCGGCTCCGCTCGCGTACACAAACTGATGAGGAGAGAAAAGCCCCTCACACAAACACACACGCGCGCACACAGGCCCCGCCCCCTCTCGCGACAGAGTGGACCTCTCTACTTTAACTATATAATCACGCCCCTCGTTTTCTCTTCACACACTCGGATTGGTCAGCGTCCGCTGCACGTGAAAGTCTTCTCCAGTGTTGTTATTGATTTATGTAGCAAATTCAGTGCGCGTGCAGAGAGAGAGAGAGAGAGAGAGAGAGAGAGAATGTCCAGCGCTCGAGAAAAATATTCGAATGCGCTGTGATTGGTCAGCATTGTAAGTCCCGCGCTCGTGAGCTCGTGAGAGACTTCTAGAACAAAGCAGCTCACAGTGTTAACACAGTGAGATCCTGACAGGAATCCGGGAGGGACTGCTGACCGCCTCACTTCAACCCATTTACACACAAAAATAAAACACCCCAGAGCTTACAAGAGTATCTACTGTACTTTATTCCTTATTTTTAAAAAAGAGCAGATTTGGTACCAAAGTGTGATCTACATTTCAGCCAATATGATTCGAAGCTTTGACTCTGATTCGATTCAAGTCTTGGCGAGCCTTCATCATCATCATCATCATCAAAAAGTATTTTTTCTTTTAGAAATGGTTTCACAGAACACAAAGGTGTAAAGGGTCATAAATAATAAGGATAATATATATATTATTATATATTTTATACATAATTTTATATAAGGGTGTGTGATTATAATAATAATTATTATTATTATAATAATTATTATTATTATCAATATTATTATAATAATTATTATCATTATTATCAATTTTATTATTATTATAATTTTTATTTATATTACTATTATTATCATTATTACTATAATTACTATTATTATAATCATTATCATTATTGCTATTATTATTATTATTACTATTATTATTATCATTATTGCTATTATTATCATTATTATTATTATCATTATTACTATAATTACTATTATTATTATAATCATTATCATTATTATTATTATTATTATTATTATTACTATCATTATTATCATTATTATTATTATTATTATTATTATTATTATCATTATTATTATATAATGGTTACTGTTCCCTGTCTGTATTGTATAATAAATATATAAAGCCAGAATAAATAAATATATATATCAATAAATATAAAGCCAGCGTTTATTACTGGTATTTTGTACTGTTTATTTCTATAAGGATTATTTACAGCTGTAAGATTTTATTCTTGTAATAGCTGTTTAATAATCATATACAACATGCATCCCTAACCTTCCTGCCAAATGCATCTTTCATTTCGAAAGCTTTTTAATTTTTTACAAAAAGCAAGTTTAAATCCAAAAGCTATCCAAACTGCATTAAAATGTTTAGCTATTTAATTTATTCATGTAGGATTAATAAAGAATTAGTTCTATAAGTGAATCACTCGAATCAATGAGCAAACATTAAATGACTTATACATTATATTTTGATCAATAAAATATGAGCAAACATTCATACATTCATTCATTTGCCAAACCACTTAATCTTACTGGAGCCTATCTCAGCCATCTCTGGGTGAAGCTGGGGTACACCATGAACACCTTGCCATTCCACTGCAGGACCAGCACACACACACCACCACCAATTTGGGACAGCCAATCTTTGTACTGTGGGAGGAAATCAGAGAACCCAGAGGAAACCCACACATACACAGGCAGAACATGCAAACCACACAGATACACCCTTGCGGGTTACACCCTGAACAGCTCACCAGACTATCGCAGGGCAACACACATACAACCAATCACACTCACACCAAGGGGCGCTTTAGAACAGTCCAATCAGCCTACTGTGCATGTATTGAGTAGAGAACCTGGAGGAAACCCACACAAGCACGGGGGAGAACACTCCAGCTCCACACAGAAACACCTGAGCCCGGGAATCGAACCCAGGACCTTCTTGCTGTGAAGCGGACGTGCTAACCACTGCGCTACCGTGCCGTCCTCTGTGTGTGATATGACAAAAATATCTGATGCAGTCACATTTTGGGTGAAAGAGGTATCTGCTCCCTTTATCTACATTCACTTTGGCACAGAGTGTCTGTGCACAGGATACGCCGAGTCATCGTTTAATGTTTTTGAACCCAGGAGTCTCTGATCGTTCATCTGTGAAGCGTGGCGAGTTCACTGTGAGGTGACGGAGAATGGAAACACAAAGTTGAACCCGTTACCCAATGAACAAAACCACTTTGGAATTGGGTCGTTACTGTTCGAGTGGTGTAAAAGTGCATGCACACACACACAAATGTCTCCTCTGGAAGTTTTGGCTGCTCTATTTTGAACATCTGGTGTGTGTTATGTGTGGGCTGATCCACTGCCGGTAAGAGCCGCGACTGAAAACACAATCATAGAGCTGAGGAATGCAGTGGGGGGAGGGAAGGGGACACACGGTTAGCGGGAAGGACAGTGTGTGTGTTCGTGTGTGTGTGTTCGTGTGTGTGTGTGATGTTCTGACTAATTACAGAAGTAATTCACAAATATGCATGCATTACATCGTTACATGCAGGAAATATGTAATGTTATATTGCACTGAAAAAATGCACGTGTGTGTGTGTGTGTGTGTGTGTGAATGTTTGAGAATGTTTGCTTGCATGTGTGTTTATGTGTGAAGGTGTGTGTAACTGTAGACTTAAGAAATCTTGTGAGCCTGAGTGTGAGTGTGAGTGTGTGTGTGTGTGGTGGGGGTCCAAGTAAAAAAAAAAGTCTAATATTCTAATGAGTTCTTCCATCTATTCAGTTTGGCATGTAAAGACACAGCAGAGTCTTTTGCAGATGTTTCTATACCAAGCGCCTCGTTTCCTAGATTCCTGTACTTATGACTGATTATGTTCTACAAGTCCTTCTCTGCAGAGAACCAATGATCAGGGAACCAACGATCAGAGAACCAGCAATCAAACAAAAGATTTGCTAAGGAGCATGGGAAGCGCTGTGCTGAGATAACTGCGATGTCATCATATCGGATCTGCTGACACACACCGGCATGACTCACGTTTAGAACCCAAGTTCAGCTGAGTCACCTCGGGCTCATCCCAGGTTGTTGTTTAATCTAGAACCTTCTGCTCGGTCACATCATGCTGTAGTGCTTCTGTATAAAGTAAATAAAGAACGTTCTGTGTGCTGGACGCTGCGTTAATGTTGTGCTGAGTCTGCTTTCTTCTATAAGCTCCGCCTCTTCTGCGCCGTGGTGCATGATTGGATGTGATTGGAGGGGACAACTCATTCTGATCTCAATGCTGGATTCTCCATTACACACACACACACACACACACACACTTTCATATACACAACATTCACTATCAAGTTGACTAAACTAAAGGAATCCAGCGCTGTTATGCCGTCTCTGTCTTACTTCATGTCTGTGCTGCCCCCCCAACACACCACACACACACACACCCACACACCACACACCACACACACACACACACACACACACACACACATGGAAATGAGGCTTATCTAATTAAACACACTGTTTTTATCCTGCTGATGGCTAGCATTGCTGGCATCGCTTAGCGTCATTGCTAATCAACTAAGGAGTGATATCATTAAGTGAGTCAACGTCGTGCTTTACTGTAAATAGAAACAGAATTACTAGGCTTCAGATAAACAATAACAGATATCTTCTCAGGTTCCTTCATCCCAATCCCTCGGTGTGACATTTAAGAATTATTTTTGAAATACGTGTGACCTTACGGACGTGGTGAATGATTCTGCAAGACGTTTATATAGCGGTTTATTTAGGGAAGGAGTCTCCAGTGTCGGTTCTTTGGAACAGTTATGGTCAGGTACTGCAGTGTAAGAGGAATAAAACTCCTTGAGATTTGGTGATACAGGAAAGTAATTCATGTCTCAGTGTTTAACTCGGTGTCATTGCATGTCCTCGTGACTCAGAAAACTCAGGTAAAAAAATGAAGTAGGGTTTATTAATAGTGGATGGTCCGGTCCTTAGAGTGTTATTCACAGCTACATTTTCATTTCTCTATGGTTTTCCACGCCAAGCTCAGTTCCCAGAAGTTGTTTGGCATTTAGAGAATGTTGAGAAACAGGCACTCAGGTACTGCTTCCCAGGAAAAATCCCTTCTCGTAATATTTCTTTACATCACCGTGGTGTCAGAGCCAGGAATGGTGGGGATCTCCCCCAAGGGATCCACACATCACTTCCTGTTATATTTCTAAGAAATGATGCCCTAATCTATGTAAATAGTGAAAGAATGAACACAAACAGACTGCAGAATATCACCTGCTTCTTTTCAAAGAATTGTGTAAACTGATTGGACCAAATAAGTTCACAAACAACAAACGTACAGACAAAATATCGGGATGTGATGATCATGTACAAACATCACGAAGTCAAATATCAAGCTAATTATAATCTCTCTCAAAATAATATAAAATAATACAAAATCTTATAAATAAATAAAAAACGCGGGGAGGCTGGAGCCTATCTCAGCCGACTCGGGGCGAGGACGGGGTACACCCTGAACAGTTTGCCAATCTATCGCAGGTCCTACACACACAAGCGTTCACACTCACGCTCACACCCAGGGGCAATTTGAAACAGCCAATTAACCTACTGTGTATGTCTTTAGACTGTAGGTGGGAACCGGAGTACCCTGAGGAAACCAACGGAAGCATGTGGAGAACACACAAACTACACACAGAAACACCCTTTTCAAATCCAGGACTCAAACCCAAGACCTCCTTGCTGAAGGTGAACGTGTGTGATGTTATAAAGATTAGTATAGGATTATATTGTGCTTGTGCCGTACAATAAAGTGTCTGTTCGATATTTTTTAGGTACAGATTAAGATCACTGTGACCTCATGCTGTCATTGTATCGCCGTAGTAAATAATTATAATCTCTTATTTTTATGACGAAATTCTGCACAAGCTAAAGGAAATGGCTCAGTAGAAACTGTAGACATGCTTGTAGTTAATATCACAGCTTTGGTTTGTAGAGATTATCAATGAGTTCACATATGAAAGAGGTAAAAAAACACCATATCAGCGAACCGTACTGCAGTAAATCTCAGCAGCGAGCCGCAGCAGGAGCTCCATCCTTACGTTTATGTTATAATTAGTCCTGCACAATGAGATGAGATAAGGGCTGATTCACGCTGAGATCACTTCACTGTGGGCATTTGGAGATACGACCCGGAACTGATACAAATCACACAACAGGAGGCCATTCTGATCTGTAAAAAAGCCCAACAGCCCAGATCTTTCCTTCAAACACCACGAAAGTAATGCCGAGAAGGAAAAACAGAGGAATCTGATCACCTGCAGAGACAGACTGAATAAGCGTGATGTTCGCTAACTCCGAAAACAAACGAGTCTCTCTGAGGCCATGTCGCAGACTTTAAATGGAAAAATCGAGTGATCGGATAAACGACGTTTCATCTGCTTCATCTGCGGTGAACTTTCTCCCAAAACATCTTTATAAATCCTCCTCCGAATTCTCAATCCTCAAAACAAATCATTATCCCATTTTATTAGATTATCTCATACTCATAGGGTGGTGCAGTGGTTAGCATGTCCTCCTTACAGCAAGGAGGTTGTGGGTTCGATTCCCAGACTCAGGCGTTTCTGTGTGAAGTTTGCATGTTCTACAGGTACTCCGGTTTCCTCCCACAGTTCAAAAACACTGCAGGCTGTATGTGCAGGTGTGAGTGTGAATGGTTGTGCGTGTTGCCCTGTGATGGCCTGGCGAGCTGTTCAGGAAGTACCCTGCCCTCGCCCAGAGTCGGCTGAGATGGGCGCCAGCCTCCCCGAGACCCTGATTAGGATTAAGCGGCTCAGAAAATGAATGAATGAATGATTCAAACTCATACTTTCATTCATTCACCAACCACTTAATCCTCCCAGGGCAGGCTGGGGCCGATCTCAGCCAACTCTGGATGAAGGCGTGGTACACCATGAACAGCTCACCAGTCTGCAGGGCTGATACACAACACACACACACACACACACACACACACACAACCACTCACACCTACTGGCAATTTGGAATAGCAAGTTAGACTAGTTAGCAGGTTAGAACATGTAAACTCCTCACAGAAATGCCCTCGTCGGGCCTGGGACTTGAGCCCAGGACCTTCTCACATAATCTCTGACGATTCATTTAATTCATTTGTTATTATGCATTAATACACTATCACATTATAATAGTATCTCATATTCATATTCTCTCACTAATATACTCACACTAATATAATCGCTAACTGATGTAATGCTGACACATTATCTCATATTCATCTCACATATCTCATACTTTTGTCCGTCAGTCAGCAGGATCATGAAACACAATCTCATATTCATGTATGATCCTATGCCTATATATCTCCACCCTCACACTGTGTACTGTGTGAACTCATACTCTATTCTCAGAAAATTCATCTTATGAATTCATTAATACACTCAGTGCATTTCATATCTCATAGCCACTCGCTGTCTCTATCGATCACAGGATCCTCAAACTCAGATATAATATCTCATATTCATGTATTACATCATATATCTCAGATTCATATCTCATATTCATGTATTATCTCATACTGATATACGGTACTATCTCATTCTTCTGTTATCTCACAGTGATGTTTCACCACAACTACAGAACAAATGCAAATATCTCAGTCTCGGGAATTGTATATACTTCTATATTATTTTTATTGGAAATGAAGTTTAGTTCTAGTTTCTATTTTTATATTTCACGATGATGTTACAGTTTGCAGTAATACAGATGCTTTTCTGTCGTCTCTTGACGCAGACGGCTTTATGATGACACTGTTTAATTACAAGAGTGGGTTATTAATAATCCATAAGTTGACTGATGTCATGTTTATTTTTAGTGTTTTTTGTTTTGAAGGCAGGACTCTGAAACTCCCGTCACACTCTCCAGATAAAATTAATAGAATGACGGACCAACCCGTTCAGCTCTGCTTCCTCCCTAATGGCTTTTATTATTATTATTATTCTCTGTCTCTTTTTTTTTGAAAGCACTCTCATCATCTGCAATCTGGTAAAAACCTAACACGTCAGCGATCCGTCCCCCGTCCTGTTCCGTGTCTATCGATCAGCATGTTCTTCAGTTTAGGTTCCAGCCAGTGGCACGGGCTCTCTTTCTTCTCTAATATTATTCCATCAGACATTTTTCCCGATCCAACGTTCTCAAACCTGAAGTGCGTTTTCCACACTTTGTGTCCAAGTTATTTTTTTAAATATATACATTTGCAGTCTAGTGTGCCTAAACCTTTAACATGCTCTAGATCAGGTTTTATTGATACATAACATTTCAGAATTTTTACATTTACATCAGATTTTAAATTAATAAAACCAAAGTTCTGTGAAGGTGAACTCAAAAAAACTACAAAGTCACATGACTTTAACAAGCAAATTAGCAGCCCTGATTGATAAGTTTAAGCTCTGCCCACACTGATTAGGACCTGTTCGGCAATCAGGAAAAATCATGACAAGGAGAATTAATTAATGTGCATTTGAGTAGCGTAGCGTAGCCTGGCGTAGTGTAGCATAGCGTCTTGCCTACCCGATCGTCCAGGATGGACAGGTGGATGCGCAGCATAATCACTGTGATGAATCGAGTGAGGGCTCTCTGCAGGTTGTTCCCAAACTTCATACCCATTCTTTCACTCAGCTTCTTCATCCTCCAACTTTCACATCTGCTGTGACTTAACTTCCCCTCTGTCTATCATTCTGCTGGTCGCTCTCATTCTGAACTCTCTCTTTCTCTCTTACTGTCTCTCCTTTGTTGCTGTTACTGTAACAGGTGGCAAGCTGAGACTCGTCTAATGCACCATAACGTACACACACACACACACACACACACACACACAAAACGAAAGGTAGAAAACACCCTTTATGAATACAAGGTTAGCAGGAATGTTGAGGTGTGGAAATAAGCAGGTACTCATAACACACACACACACACACACACACACACACACACACACACACACAGTATATGAGTATTCCAAGACAATTCAAACATCAATAAGAATCAGTGTACCATTAAATAAGTGTGTACTTGATTTTGTTAGGTGTGTGTGTGTGTGTGTGTGTGTGTGTGTGTGTGTGTGCTCCAGACCGTGCCGTAAACACAGAGCAGAAATAGAGGTCAGGTACCTGTTTACATTCCTTTACATGATTTTTTCTTTAAATTTTATTATTTAGCATTTAGCTCTTTTATTTACATGAAAAAAAATTCTGATGTGTAAAAATAATAAAAAGGGAAAAAATACATAAAACATTCACTGTCTGTGGTGAGAGGAATGTAAAAGAACCATTGGTGATTTTCGTAAAGAGTAGCTGCATAGCCATCAGCATGTTTCTGCCCTGCGATGGTCTGGCAAGCTGTCCAGGGTGTACTCTACCCTCGCCCAGAGTCGGCTGAGATGGGCACCAGCCTCCTCGCGACCCTAATTAGGATTAAGCGCTTCAGAAAATGGATGAATGAAAATTTGTAGCTTAGAATACACGCTATTGAAATATGCTACAATATCATTCAAATTATTTTAAAAAACTATAAATGAAACTGAAATATCTGAATTTTGGAGTGAATCCTACAAACACATCCAGGTTCAACAGAATTCGAGTGCAGGTTCACAAAAAGTACAGCCGGCAAGCATCCAACAACCTTTGAGCAAAGACATCAATGAGCCAATTTTTGCTATCGAATACTTGTCTATTTTTGTCAATCTCAACACTTTATTTTTTTTTTACACCTGAATTCCACACAAAAGAAAGAAAAGAAAAGAAAGAAAGAAAAGAAAAGAAAGAAAGAAAAGAAAGAGAAAAAAGAAAAGAAAGAAAGAAAGAAAGAACAAAAGAAAGAAAAGAAAGAAAGAAAAGAAAAAGAAAGAAAGAAAAGAAAGAAAAGTAAGAAAGAAAAGAAAAAGAAAGAAAGAAAAGAAAGAAAGAAAGAAAGAAAAGAAAGTCCCAGATGTAATTATGCAAAGACGATCAGATTGTCACTGTGTAAATAACTTCGTCTCCGTTTTTAATCAGCCATGCTAACTGTGGGTTATCATTGGGTTACTAGCCTCAAAACTAGCGGATATTTAGCAGCTAACATTATTATGTGTTCTTCTGCCATATAAATACCCAGAGGGATCCTTTATCAACTGAAAAAGAGGCGGATATAAAAGGTAAAATTTGGAAGATAATCATGAGAGAAATCATGGCAAGAGCGCAGGAGTATGTTTCAGGAAAAACAAGTTTACTGAGGAAAAGTGAGGAAGACTGAAGGACGGTTTAAGGTCATCGTGAATGAGAAAAGGGGGAACTGTTTCCTCTGATGAAGCAGAATATATATCCTAAAGCTAACAGCCATGGAACTGAACACACAGCTTCCTGCCAAAACAGGAAGTGCACTTTCACCTGCCTAGAAGATCCACTGCACTGAACAATCACGTGAATCAGAGAAGACGAATGTTGGTTAGAGAAATATCTGTGATGCTTTACCGCTGTTTAATTTAAGAATTATGGGAAATCCTCTTCAGAAAAAGCGCAAAACTTATTTCATGTGTAGCAGCAAAGTCTGTATGTTTTTCTGTAATCTTTCTCTCTCTAACACACACACACACATGCATACACACACTTACACACACACACATGCATACACACACACATGCATACACACACTTACACACACACACACACACACACATGCATACACACACACACACTTACACACATACATACACACACTTACAAACAGACACACATATGCACACACACACACACTTACACACACACACACACATGCACACACACACTAACACACACACACGCACACTTACACACACACACACACACACACACACACACACACACACACACACACACACACATACACACACACACACACACACAC
>JAOUQZ010000019.1:7581752-7593116 GCA_028564935.1 Neosilurus hyrtlii
ATGTGGGAAAAAATAACAGTACTACAATTTCATCCCGACAAGCCTGTTTCGTGGTTGCCCACTCATATAAATCCCCTGATGAGTGGACAACCACGAAACAGGATTGTCGGGATGAAATTGTAGTACTGTTATTTTTTCCCCACATACAATATATATATATATATATGTGTGTGTGTGTGTGTCTGTGTGTATATATATACATATATATAAAAATCCAAATCACTGAGATGGGAAAATTAATCAAACAGTATTTTCACCCATTTTCCTTCTATCTTGATACGTGTCCCAATCCCTGCTACAGAGAAACACCCCCACAGGAGGATGCTGCTACCACCCCATGCACTCCTGCAGGTAAATCTTTGAGGTAACTAGAGCCTTTCATCAGGAGTGGCTTTTTGGATCCCTACCATACAAACCACGTGTGACGTATTTGTGGTGGTGTCACATGCACTCAGTGACTTCTTTTCCAAAAATTCCTGAAACTGCTTCAATGTTGCTGAAGTTCTCTTGGTATCTTCTCTGAGTAATAGAGAATATACCATAGTGTCCTTCTCATTTTTTTCATTCAGTTTGGAGGGAAGGCCTGAAGAAATGGGGAAGGGTCCCACGACCCCTGGCAACAAGTATGGAATCACCACTCCCGTAAGATATTCATTCAATTGTTTAACTGTGTTGAAAAAAACAATTACAGACACAAAACTACTTTCATTTAACATTCCAACCTTCTGGCTTTATGAAACACTTACAAAAATGTAGTCAGTTGCAACTGTTCAGATCAAACAGAGGTTTTTATAACAGTTTAAACTCTCGAGGCCTGGATTTAACTATTGATAAACAGTATCTCTATCAATCCGGCTCCAACTTTCTCTTATTGCAGTATCCAGATCAGCTTTGCAGGTTGGAACCTTGTCGTCTGCCATTTTCTTCAATTCGTTATCATCCTGAAAAATGATGTCATCACCACCAGACATCCTTTCAACTGATGGAATAAGAGACGTGTTCAAAATCTCAATATAAACTTGTGCATTTATTGAGGATGTAATGACTATCATCTCTCCCGTACCTTCACCCGACATACAACCCCGTATCATTGATGATTGTGGAAATCTGATGTCTTCCTTGGTCGACCAGTGCGCTTCCCTTTCACTACCTTCCCATTGGATTTGTACTTGGTCCAGATTTCAGACACAGCTGACTGGGAACAACCAACATCTTTTTCATCTAGTTTTATAATCCTCTCGTTTGTTTCCACTGACTTCTCTCGTGTTGGAGCCGTGATTTATATCAATCCAATAATCATACCTGAGTGGTACTGAATATGGAACAGCAGCAAAGGACTTCTGGGGAAGTAGTTTACTGGGGAAGTACTAAGTATGTTGCAGGGCAGATCGACTCTCTCTCTCTCTTAGCTGCCATACAATCACACAACTTCCGATTTTTCAGGATCCAACGAGCCAGAGATAGGGAAGGTGAGAGAAAACAGAATACATCTCTTAAACATTCAGGACAATATCTATAAACAATATGGCTGCCAAACTGCAATTCAAGGAGAGTGGTCCAATTAGGGGTCCAAGCACCGAAGGTTTTGGATTTTCTGGTTTGTTTTTTCTTTTCTAAACATATATTGCAGATTAACATTGAAATCGGTGATGAAACTTCTATAGAAGTTTCAGCTTGGTATCTTTCTTAGTTTTGGAGCTGTAGGGGTGTGAACAGGTGGGCGTGGCTTTGATTTTACAGTAAAAACAAGCGGTGGAGAAAAATCCATAACCTCTAACTATTTAAGATGCATGAAATTTTCAGGAATTGTTCTTAAGTAAGATTTCTTTATTTACAGCATCTGAAGGGCCACAACTGCATATTCACAATTTTATAATAGTAGAATCTGTAAAAAAAAAAAAAATAAAATAAAATGTTTTATTGCTTTGGAGCACTTTAGTGAGGATCTCTTACCAGCCCCCTCCCGTATCTCTACAATGAAACATGTCAGATCTTTGAAATACTGGAATGAATCTCCGACTGGAGGACTCTGTTCATGAAGTGTTTTTCTAAAAGAAACTTTCAGAGTTTTTAAGAAATCATTTCACCTGTATTTCAAATACATAACCCTGACGTATCACAGGATCTCATGAAAAAAGAAAATCAAGTCAGTACGCCATTGGAAAGAGGTGGTCATCCAAACTATATTTATTAAGGTATCAAAGTTGGGAAGTTCAGTGATGTATATGGGTTGTAAAGAAAATGTAAAAAAATGGTAATAATAAAATAAACTGGGTTCTGATTAATTTACCCAACAGCAGTTACTCAGGAAATACTCAACAAATCTGCACAGGTCCTGAAAGAGTTCCTCAGGAACACAGACGGAGGTCGAACGCTAAGTTTGCAAACTGATCATCCACAGGGACAGGGGTTCGAATCCCTTTCTCTCAGAAAGCACGAATCTGAAATTCATCTTTCAAATAATTTTATCTGGCAGCACGGCCGCGCAATGGTTGGCATGTCCGCCTCACAGCGAGGCCTGGGTTCGAATCCCAGGAGTTTGTATGGAGTTGGCATGTTCTCCCCATGCTTGTGTGGGTTTCCTTCGGGTACTCCGGTTTCCTCCCACAGTCCAAAATGATGCACCGTATATCCGGCTGTTCCAAATCGGCCCTAGGTGCGAGTGTGAACGGTGGTGAGAGTGTTGGCTCTGTGAGCTGTCCAGGGTGTACCCCACCCTCGCTCACCGCTCCCGCGACCCTAATTCGGATTAATCGGCTTAGAAAATAAACGAATGAATACATTTACATACTGTTTTGGTTTCCTAATCTCCGAGTGGAGTTTTTAATTAGCTGGGTTCCATCAGCCAATCAGATTTCAGCAGGAACTTGAATGGGTCAGCAGGGGATGAAACTTGACGCAGGATGTTTATCAGATTTCCTTTATGGTTTATTTCATCTTAGTCACTGGGGATGTTACTTTCCCAGGGTGCCTGAACCCTACAATTCACGTCGTGATGATATCTTACAGATCTTTTATCTCTTCATTTTTGCTCATTTGTTACTGGGTGCAACTGGTAAAACCGAGGCTGCGTAATAAACACTGGACTTTTCACATGCATCTTGTGCAAGCGGTGCGTGGTGTATAACAGGAAGAAACCTGCAGTTCCATGGAACATACAGTGTATGTGCCTTATTGAACACCTCTCTCACATGGGTGACGGCGTCCTCAGAGCGGCTGGTAACTGGTTTGGTGTGTTTGAGAGGAAACTCCAGTGGGGGTTAGTAAGCACTTATTTATTGTGTAATCAATGTGAAGGAGTGAACAGTCAGTCTGTGTCGTGTTCACACCCTGCTGGGATTAATGAGAAAAAAAAACATGCCACATCAGTACGTTCCTCTTCGTGTCTTTTAAGTGGATTGATTTATGCAATATAACAGGATTGTTCAGGGGATCCCACAAGTGTGAAAGCGATGTTAGAAATCCCACTTTCTATCACACTCGCACAGCTGGAACACACTCGTACACACACAGCCGACAGGAGGGGCATGCATAAAGGCACAGTGAGGTTCGGCGCCGGTGACACAGGACATGGGGAGGGAGAGAAAGAGAGAGAGAGAGGGAGAGAGACAGAAGGAGGGAAAGAGACAGGGAGAGAGAGAGAGACAGAAGGAGAGAGATAAAAAGAGAGAAGGAGGGAGAGAGACAGTGAGAGAGGGGGGGCAGGGGGGGAGAGAAGGAGGAAGAGAGAAAGAGAGACAGGAAGATTGAAAGGAGGGGAGAGAGAGAAAAGGAGGGAGAGAGAGAGAAAGAGAGGGGGAGGGAGAGAGAAAAGGAGGGAGATAGACTGCAAGAGAGGGGGGGAGAAAGAGAGGGAGAGAGAAAGAGGGGGAGAGAGACAGCAAGAGAGGGACAGAAAGAGAGAGATGGAGAGAGGAGGGGGAGAGAGAGAGACAGGTAGAGAGAGAGACAGCGAGAGAGGGGGAGAGAAAGAGAGGGAGAGAAAGAGAGAGGGAATGAGAGAGAGAGATACAGAGAGGGAAAGAGAGAGGGAGAGAGAGGGAGAGAAAAAGAGAGAGAGAGAGATACAGAGAGGGAAAGAGAGAGTGGGAGAGAAAGAGAGAGTGGGAGAGAAAGAGAGAGAGGGAGAGAAAGAGAGTGGGAGAGAAAGAGAGAGGGGAAGAGAGGGAGAAAAAGAGAGAGAGAGAAAGAGAGAGAGTGGGAGAGAAAGAGGGAGAGAAAGTGTGCAGGCCCAGAACATGTTTGGTATTCACTGTGACCCACTGAAACGTGCCAGAAAGCTTCGTTATTCTTCACACTTACAGCAGCAGCTCACAAACAAACTGAGGTCTCTACAACATCTCATTTAACACCTTCTACACCTGAACACCTACCACACCGGAAAACACCTGAACTGCTTTTACACCTGATCACATTCCACAGCTGAACACCTTCTAAACCTAAACATGTTTCTAAAAAAATAAAAGTTATTGGCACTGACCCCGCCCCTTACTCTAACCTTAACCAATCAAAAGTGGAACACTGTTTAAAAATCAACTCTTTTACATAAGCAGCAACATCCATGTGATTAATATAAATTAGTATTTTTTTTAAAAAACAAAGAAATGATGTGGAGTCTGGAGTCAAGTTTTCAAAAAACAACAACACTTTAGTGTTAAAATCATCAAAAAGAATCACAAAATCATCAGAGAAGTGAAAACATTCGACAAATCGGCATTAATAATAATAACAATAATAATAAAAATAACATTAACAACAAACAATAATAACAGTAATAATTATAATTCTAATAATAATAACAATAATAATTATTATTATTATAATAATGATAATAACAACAATACTACTAATAATAGTAACAGTAATAATTATTATAATAACAACAATAATTGATTTTTGCTTTATTTTATTTAATAACACGAGATGAAGAGTGGAAACAAGATTCGTCTTTATAAGCAGGTGCCAATAATCAATTACACAATCAGGGGTGTGATGACATCACTCAACATTGGGGTCTCAACATTGGGGTCACTCCTGAGGCTGCCTGTGTAGGGAGAGTTTGTTATTTTGGGGCGGTGAGATAAAATCGTTCAGTATCTCCTTCCCACTGAATACAATAATAAGAACATTCCAGTCATCTCTGACTCTAATATAACCAACACTGCATTAAAAACTAAATAAAATCAAACATTAGGGTTAGTCGTGATGATGTAAGAGTTTATATTAGCACAGGCCCATGTGTGCGAACGTCTGGCTCTGTTACGGTTCCTGTAGTTCCATTTCAGGGGCGAGGAAAGAAGCAGCGTAAACGTGTGCGTGCTGCATTACAGATTAGCATCAGAGAAACACACTTCTGTTCGTATACGACCGGGATCTTAATACACAGTGAGGAAACTCACAACACTTTTCCACTGACGCAGTATTGGAGCTTTAACTGGAGCCAGAGCCATGCCTCCTCGCCAGGGACTGACAGTTACACCGGCCACACCTCCTACACTAACAGTGACAGGTATACAAGCCACAGTTCTTTCACTAGGATAAACAGACACACAGGCCACACCTCCATCACCACAGCCAACAACTACAAAAGCCACACCTTATTTTCCATCACTGACCGGCACAGAGGCCACACCTCTACCTCCACGGCCACACATAAAAACTGGATGAATTCAGCTCCACCCACATGATGATGTAACAGTTCACAGCTCTGGTTCCAGGTCATTGGAAAAGTTATGGGTGAGTAAAACAAACACACACACACACACACACACACTACTGTCATCACTGATGGATTTTATGATGAATAACGTTACTGTGAGAAATAATAATGTTCAATCGTCAGCGTCGTGCATCTACAAATAAACAAAAACACGTTGTCATGGAAACCACCCTGACCTTGATTCTTTTCCTACAACAGCACTCCCCTGAGTGTTTTATTCCTCTTACACTGCATATTTAATCATGTCCAGCTGGGGGAAGTTGTGTCCTCCCACCTCCAAAAAAAAAACATCCAAAAAACCCCAGTAGCCTAACTTCCCTCTCTGTCCTGTAGGTGTCAGTAAATGTACAGTTACAGCTTTCTAACACTGGTGACTCCTTCCATAATTAATAAATAAATAAACATCACCCTATAGGAAACTGAGCACCGCCCCATGAGTGCTGTTACTATAGAAACCATGACATGTCAAAATGAACCGAGGGCATTATTATAAACTTCTAGAACATTTCTAAACACCTTCGGACCAATCACAATCCAGAATTCTGTATAATACGGCGTAACACGTTATCAGGAAGCGTCTACTGTCCTACAGTGTAAGTAAAATACATTTTTCCATTATAGCACGGAGTATAACTGCTGTGTGAGGAAGAAGATACGTAACCATAGTAACAGTAAGCATGGAGTGTTGATATGCCTGATTGAGTAAAATCGGAAAGAAGCATCACCACCATCACCATCAACACCATCATGGTTATCACCATCATCACTGTCACCACCATCACTATAAACAATGCCATCATCATCATCATGCTCTTCACCTCCCTTGGTATTTTCCACCGAGAGGTTTGTTGGCGTTTTGTTGGCTCTAAAATCGTATAACTGATTATCAGCACGTGATTAGCGTAGAGTAACGGTCTGTTCATGGTGTGTACTGCAGCTAACTCCTCCCCATTAAAAAAACAAGAAAATAAAACAGAGCACAGTAATAAAAAACAGATATTATAAAGTAAAAGTTTTTAAAAAAAATGAAGAAAAAGAAACACTGAGAAACCTTCACTTGGGTTGTACGTTTGGAGAATGTTCTGGATACCGCAGGATCCTTTTCAAGTGTTCAGTGCAATCAAACACTCACACACACGCACGCACACGCACGCACGCACTCTGACTACAAGAGGCGCGACCCATGAGCCGAGGTGTAAGGTTTTTTTCCCGTAACTTCCCATAATGCAATGGCAGAAAAATGACATCCTTCCCAGGATGCAATGGGTCACTGCTCCGGTTGTTGTCGTAGTTACTGGTTGCTGTGGTTTCTCTTGTGCGGTGGGTGTGTGAGCTACGAGCCGTCCTGCAGCCCCTTAGCCTTGGTGAGGATGGTGTGTACGTCTGAGATGGGATAATCCTAAAACACACATGTCACACGTTACCCATAATTCACTGGGGCAATGCCTTAACGGTGTGTGTGTGTGTGTGTGTGTGTGTGTGTGTGTGTGTGTGTGTGTGTGCGTGTGTGTGTGTTACCTGGAGTAATCTCATGTTTGTTGTGAAATCTCCCGTCAACAACTGATCACGAATTAAACTGAAAATAAAAAAGGACATAAAAATAAAGAAACATGGAGAGAGAGAAAGAGACAGAGAGAGACAGAAAGACAGAGAGCGAAACAGAGAGAGAGAAAGAGAGAGAGAAACAGAGAGAGAGAAACAGAGAGAGAGAAACAGAGAGAGCGAGAGAGAGAATCAGAGAGAGAGAGAGAAACAGAGAGACAGAGAGAGAGAAACAGACAGAGAGAAACAGAGAGAGAGAGAGATAGAGAGAGAAACAGAGAGAGAGGGAGAGGGAGAGAGAAACAGAGAGGGAGAGAAAGAGGGAGAGAGAAACAGAGAGAGAGAGGGAGAGAGAAAGAGAGAGATAAAGAGAGAGAGAGAAACAGAGAGAGACACAGAGAGAAAGAGAGAGAGAGAAACAGAGAGAGAGAAACAGAGAGAGCGAGAGAGAGAATCAGAGAGAGAGAGAGAAACAGAGAGACAGAGAGAGAGAAACAGACAGAGAGAAACAGAGAGAGAGAGAGATAGAGAGAGAAACAGAGAGAGAGGGAGAGGGAGAGAGAAACAGAGAGGGAGAGAAAGAGGGAGAGAGAAACAGAGAGAGAGAGGGAGAGAGAAAGAGAGAGATAAAGAGAGAGAGAGAAACAGAGAGAGACACAGAGAGAAAGAGAGAGAGAGAAAGAGAGAGAGAAAGAGAGAGAGAAACAGACAGAGAGAGACAGAGAGAAAAAGAGAGAAAGAAACAGAGAGAGAGGGAGAGGGAGAGAGAAACAGAGAGAGATAAAGAAAGAGAGAGAGAAACACAGAGAGATAAAGAGAGAGAGAGAGAGAGAAAAACAGAGAGAGAGAGAGAGAGACAAAAAAACAGAGAGACAGAGAATCAGAGAGAGAAACAGAGAGAGAGAGACAGAGAAAGAAACAGAGAGAGAAAGAAACAGAGAGAGCGAAACAGAGACAGAGAAAGGGAGAGGGGTGAATCTGGTCCTACGTGAGCATGGCGCAGCAGACGAGTATAAGGAAGTGGAAACGATCCTGATCAGAGAAGAGCGAATCCCAAATCCGGATCACATCCGGCAGCAGGAACTCCTGAGAGAGCAGCAGAGTGAGCCAACGGAAGGTAAAGTACTGCGGCTTTATATTCTGCTCCTGCTGTGAGCACGGAACAAGGGATATACGGGGGGGTTGAGGGAGGGAGAGAGAGAGGGCGCGATAAATGATTACAGAACTGTGTGGAAACCATACACCTTAAACGCTGCAGTGCATTATGGGTAGTGCCGGGTGATACACTGAAACAATCTTCAGAATCACAACATTTACCACAATGTTTACAATTTCCCCATTTCTTAAAAAATTTAACTGTGATGGGACACAACCACTAAACAACACTTCACTGTGAACAGGAAGTGCACAGGAAGTGGATTCGACGCTGACCAATTTCATGTAGAGCTCCAGGTCCTTCTCCTTGAGCATTGAGAAAACGCTCTCCATCTTGTATGTGATGCCGCACTGCGAGTCATCCAGACTCTTGATGAAGTTGTCGCGGTTCTCTGACATCAGATTGGTGAAACAGAAGAAAGTGTCGGCCTCCGCGTGCTCTGAGGGACGACAAGAAAACAGCAGAGGGAGAGAAGAAAGAGGGATAAGTGATCAAGAAGAATGAAAAATTTCATGATAGACAAGAAAGAGAGGAGAGAGGTTTTCATCCATCAGAGAAAATGAAGTAACATTTAAAAAGAAAGAAAGAAAAAAGAAAAACAGAAGGAAGAGACGTTAATACAGTGAGGCGGTCTGTCCTGCAGAGGGCAGCAGTGTTCAGTTTCACTGCCTCTAAATGAATAAACACCCTCCCTCAAGGGCAGCCATCTTGTTGTTATTGTTTACCTTTCCACTCGGGGTTGGGGTCGGTAGCGAAGGTGTAGTAAATCGGCCCGACGATCTCGTTCATGCCCTGCACGTAGGCGATGCCCGGGTTCAGCTTGGCATAGATGAACAGGATTCGCTCCACGACCTCCCAGTGTGCCTCACACCCGTTCGGTAAAACCTCGTACTCGTTGGATGGGTACAGGTTCAACGCCTTGCCAGGAGAGCTCACCTAGGGGTCAGAGGTCAAAGTCAGGGGACCATCATGCAGCAGAAAAGGTTCAGCAGATTAAAACAACATTCTATTATTTATAAAGATACAAGTTCTTTAGAAGTCAACAATCTGGAAAAGTCATGTGACAAGCTGAAAGTTCATTCATACTTTTATCTGCATGTGTTTGCATTCGTTTCTCTGCATACGTCTACTGGAAGAATATACTCTCCAGCTACCACGCAAACACACACTTTAAAGCCTCTTCTAAATAAAAGACTGAAAGTGCTGATGATCACATGACCTTAGACCGTTAGATATGAAAAGTGACCAGAAAATAGACTGTTTTATGATCAGAACTCACGGCGATGGACGGAGCTACATGTTATACAACAGCCGGCCAGCAGGGGCGCCAGACCTAATGTGAGGACTTCACTTTCTAGAGATGTGTCCTTGTCACACACACCCCCCCAATGTGCTATGCTAAGCTATGCTAAACTGCAAGCTAGAATCTCTCTGTGACTACTTGTAATATTAGCCTAAACACACACGCACACACACACACACACCAGGAGAACTTACCTTTGTTTGGCCATCTGAGCTCTGATCAAAGCAAACAGGTCACAAATAAATTTAGCAATTTTATGAGGACCAAACACACCTTCAAGTGCAAACACACACACACACACACACACACACACTCACGTTGGTGACTCCACTGCGGTTGCGGTTGACGGTCTGAGCTTTAAGTGTGGTCTGTTCCACGCGTCTGCGCAGCGTCTCGTACTCGTTCTGGGAGTCGAGGATCAGCTGACAGGGAAACTCAGTGGGTCTCTGGAAGAACGCCATGTCGGGATATAAACGCCTGGAAATACAGTACACACACACACACACACACACACACACACACACACACACACATTTAGTATTATGATTGAAGTCTGTTATTACCAACATCAATAAAATTAATATTTTATATGAAAAAGCTTCAGACAGAGATTCCTGATTAAAAGAAAGAAAAGACTCATAAAAAGAAAATATAAAAGATATAATAACAGCTATAATAAGGGCATGGCCCCTTCCTGTCACAGTCGGAAAAGGAGGCGTGGCTTGAGGATAACAGCGTCTATGCTTCCTCTTTCCACAGAGACGCCCGGCGTACCTGACATCTTTATCGATCTGTAACAGAACCTCGTTATCTTTGAAGTAATTGTTCCACCGGCTCTCAGGGTTCGGATTCAGTGGCTGTGGTGGGCAAAGAAAAGAAACAAAGTGTTAAATTATAATATAAACTCAGTGGCTCTGATGGGATATTTAGAAGAACGCTGGAGATAAATGCTGTCACTCACGTGATCCTCCATCGTCACGTCCTCTCGGGAAACACCCAGATTAGCTTTAGCTATTCCCGGCTGGATGATCATCTCCTTCAGAAACTGGGAATAAATCTCCCTATACACACACAGACACAGACAGACAGACAGACACACACACACACAGAGAAAAACACAGACACACACACACACTCACACAGAGACACACACACAGAAAAACACACACACAGAAAAAGACAGAGACACACACAGAAAAACACACACACACACACAGAAAACCAGACACACACAGAAAAACACACACACACACAGAAAAACAGACACACACGGAAAAACACAGACACACACACAGAAAGAGACACACACACACAGAAAAACACAGATACACACAGAGAGACACAGAGAGACACACACCTGCAATTGAACACTTTAAAGTGAATCAGTGATTTTTTTGCCATTTATTAACAGCTCCGTGTCTTTTATAATCATTTAAACTTGCTATTATTTATTTGTAAATGTTCTTCATTGCTCTCTGATCTTTTCATCAGTACAGATGTTTAAGCGAGCAGCTCAGAGCTCTTCCTCATCCTGAAATTACACTACAGGGTTTCTATTACACTTTCACGCTGAGAGAGAGAGAGAGAGAGAGAGAGAGAGAGAGAGAGAGAGAGAGAGAGAGAGAGAGAGAGAGAGAGAGAGAG
>JAOUQZ010000019.1:7616608-7630651 GCA_028564935.1 Neosilurus hyrtlii
GTCCGGGGTGTACTCTGCCCTCACCCAGAGTTGGCTGAGATGGGCGCCAGCCTCCCCGCGACCCTAATTAGGAATAAACGGTTCAGAAAATGACATGACATGACATTTATGAAGCGCTTGCTGTATACATCCATATAAATCAATGGTTGCTATAGAAACGGTAATGTGTTTACATCCGCTTGTTAAATCTGACATCAAAAAGAGATTTTTTTGGTTTTATGGTGACATTTTTAAAAAACCTTTAATGATTTTAATTTAAAAAAAGCCTAGCTAACAAATCTGGAGAGTTTTTCCTGCACATTCAACCAATCACTGGAAACCACGATCCCATCCAACCAATCACTGAAAACCACGATCCCATACAACCAATCACTGAAAACCACGATCCCATACAACCAATCACTGAAAACCACAATCCCATCCAACCAATCACTGAAAACCACGATCCCATACAACCAATCACTGAAAACCACGATCCCATACAACCAATCACTGAAAACCACGATCCCATACAACCAAATTTTCTTTTGTGGCAACTCCAGAGATTCTTGTACTTGGATCTGTTTAAAAGTTAATATTATAAAAAACTAATCAACACTTTCTGACCAATCACAATCCAGAATAAATAAACAAATCAATCAGTAGAGTTTAATGAATTTGTAATGAATCTGTTTAATCTCTTGCTCTCTAAATAGAGATCAGGAGATCTGAAACTAAAGAAATGGATTAAATGTTATACATCTTGATCTCTAGATATTTTCTGTTGTGTATTCAGGCTCCTCGTCTTGGCGGTCAGAGAGAGGTTCGAGTGGTTTATTGATTATGGGACGGCGTGAATACTGAAGGGCTGAAAGGGAACGCTCCCGCCGCTGCTGTCCTAATTCATCTCTGACCTGGACGTGTTCCAGCACAAGCACTTTCAGCCTTGATTAGACTCTGGTTTGAAATATAAATGCAAGAGAGTTTGGGTGAGGTTCGGGGAACGCGCTCGGTCCTCCTGAAGGCGTTTGGTAACCTGTTAAAATTCCTCGCTGTTGAATAATGCACCCAGAATGCTGTTCTCTCCTCAGCGCTGTCTAAAGAAGGAAAGATCACTCGCTGCTGTTATGTTTCAGGATACGCCTTTTCTAAATCATTGTTGTAATGGAGTGTGTGTGTGTGTGTGTGTGTGTGTGTGTGTGTGTGTGTGTGTGTGTGTGTGATCTAAAAGTCTAATATTCAGAGTTGGAGTGATGCAGTTAGCCGCTCACATTAAGCTGTTAGCCGTATTTGTTGGTTTGTCAGTGGGAGAATAAACGGATGTGTGAGGCAGGATTTGCGCAGTAAGACTTGATCAACATGTAGTTTATAAATAGTGAGTTTATTTTTTTTTAAATATAAATTAAAGTTGTAGAGAAATACCAAACAGTTGACTATATGTCAGTGTGGCTCCTGCTATGTTCAGCATACTTTTCACCTCTCTAAGGCACTTTGAGCTGTTTTCAATCCATAAAATAGAAAATAAAAGGTTAAACAACGATCTGAGTGTGATGCGCGCTGAGCTAAAGGTCAGGATAAAAAAGTAATTCTTAAAAAAATTCCAGACAAAGTGATTTCATCTGGAGGAGAATAAACCAATTTCACATGAAACACTTTGGAGGGCACTGACAACCCATAATCCACTGCTCATGAATTAAACAGCACGACAGGTGATAGCATCAGGACACACACACACACACACACCGCCGTGGCCATCTTGCTCTCGTCTCTGTTCCGCCTGTATAAACCTGATACAGTGCTCTTCTCTCGCTCCACCGATCCGACAACCAATTACCTGCTTCTAATGACCTCATTACATCACGGATCCTGATCAGAGTCGATACCTGATACACACACCTGACACACACACACCTTTGTTACACACAGCAAATATACTTAGAGAAAGGGAACAGATGGAGTGACACACAGCCGTCTTTAATCCAGGTGTTTACAGCTGTGTACTGGTGTTCACAGGTGGTTGTCTGTCTATCTTTCTGTGTCTAGCTCTCTGTCTGTCTGTCTGTCCTGTTATATGAAACCCGTCTGGTGTGTCTGAACTCAGAGAAATGAGGAGGTCAAACAAACTGCTGTGTTACAGAAAAACAAAACTTCAGATTAAACTGGAGACGGGATTTGTGGTTTGATTTGTCGCGATTCTGCATAAATGAAGCTTTTCCCCAGTGATGGGAGAACAACACACACACACACACACACACACACACACACACACACACACACACACACACACACACACATGATGAAAGATGATCTTCCCCGGCGGTGGTTCTCTCTCCCCAGTGAGGAACAGGAGCGTCTGGAAGCAGCGGGGCTTCTTTCAGTTCCCTTTAACCTTCTTTTATTATATTTTTAATAAGATGGAGGGAAAAAACATGGATCTCATTTAAAAGGATTATTTTTTAATAAATGATGAAAAATTCTGTGTGTTTGTGAAAGTTTCAGAGAAATCCGAGGTTAATGACTTCATGGCTTTTTTTCATTTCCTGATCCCTGAGCAGTGCGAGAGTTTAGGGGTTCGAATCCCACCTGGATTATTTACACCGAGAGGAAAAACAGACAGACAGGACGCTTTTACGATAAACACTTCTATAGAAAATCGACAGAGTCTCTGCAAATACATTTCTAATTTCTATTTACATTTCTAAAACAAGCAAACAAACAAACAAACAAATAAACAAACAAATAAATAAACACGGGGCATCTTTTCAATCCAGTAACGTGCTCATGAGGCACTACTGCACGGTTATTCTTCGGGTGCAATTATTTATGGGAGAGTTTGTTAAATGAACTTGACTCCAATGTGGGAGGGGCTTCGCTCTGCTCCTGTACTGGTTCCTTTCTTTCAGCCCACATGTTGATCTGTTTCATAATACACTTAACGCCACATGATCAAGAGTTTATTCTTAATTAATAACCTCTCACCACTAATTCAAACATTTAGAACACAATTTTGTGTTATATTATGGCACCACGGTGGCGCAGTGATTAGCACACTTGCCTCACAGCAAGAAGGTCCTGGGTTCGATTCCCGAGCCCGGTGTGTTTTTGTGTGGAGTTTGCATGTTCTTCCTGTGCTTGTGTGTGTTTCCTCAAAGTCTCTGGTTTCCTACCACAGTCCAAACACATGCACAGTAGTCTAACTGGCTGTTCCAAATCACCCCTAGGTGTGAGTGTGAGTGTGAATGGTTGTGTGTTGTTCCTGTGATGGCCTGGAGAGCTGTTTAGGGTGTACCCTGCCCTCACCCAGAGTTGGTTGAGATAGGCTTCGCCCTCCCCGTGACCCTAATTAGGACTAAGCAGTTCGGCAAATGAGTGATTGAGTTAGTGCTTAACTGATTCACAGACCAAATGACCACACACACACACACACACACACACACACACACACACACACACACACACAGGTGGATGTTAAGGATCTTTACCTGTGAATGATGTGTTTGTTGCGCAGGTAGTTCAGCGCCAAGGCAAGTTCACAGATGTAAAGTTTCACAGTGTTCTCAGAAAAATGTACATTCTGTTGAAGATGATAGCGCAGATCACCTCCTAACAGAAGATCAACCACCATGAACATGTCCTCCTCATCCTGAAAGGAGTACCTGATTCAAACAGGGAGAAGAACAGAAACGATTCTTAACGCTGCTCATGTTCACTGTGCTGGAGGCTGCGCTGGAAGACACCAACCAGGAACCATCAGGTTCGATCAAATCATACTCTCAGAACTGGAACGGAATTCCGGAGACGTCTGGAAAACCCACGTTTCCATGGTGATGTTTTAGCATTGCTCTGTAAAGGAGCAGATTTTCTCTGCATGTTAATGGAAGCCGTAAGTGCTTCAGCTGCTGAACGCCATCAGTTTGCATTAGCATGACATTTTCAAGGTCCTTCTACTTCTCGACCAGCTGAGCTTTAAAATATTAAACATAGAAACCAGGAAGAGTTGAACGTTGACAGGAAAATGAATGTTTAATGACATTAACACACTAAACTGATCACATTGAATATACTGACCACACTGCCAGCATTAAACACGGGGGTAACGGGAGGGATGAATCGAGATTTAATTTCAGTGGAAAGGTTTATTTATTTATTTATTGTTTATCTGTTTTAATGTACTCCTCTTCACACACTCGGATCGGTGAACCTCATTAACACTGTCAGAGTGGGCTGGGCCTTCTGGATCTAAACAATGCGCCTGCGCTGCACATCGACCTATTCCTTTTCTATCTTTCTTCATAATAATAACCACAACAATAACAACAATAACCACAACAACAATAACAACAGCAATAACCGCAATAAAAATAACAACAACTAACAACAACAATACCCACAACAACAACAACAACAACCACAACAACTAACAACAACAACAACAACAATAAAAATGACAACAATAACCAAAACAACAATAACAAAAACAATAATAACCTTGAAAACAATAACCACAACAATAATTACAACATTAACAGCAACAATAATAACAACAAAAACAACATTAATAACAATACCCACGACAACAATAAAAACAACAATGGCAGCAACAACAAAAACATTAATAATCAGAAGAACAACAAGGAGTATGTTTCATTATTATTATTATTATTATCGTTGTTGTTGTTGTTGTTATTGTTGTTATTATTATTGTTGTTGTTATTATTATTGTTATTATTGTTGTTGTTGTTGTCATTATTGTTGTTGTTGTTGTTATTATTGTTGTTGTTATTATTATTATAATTGTTGTCATTATTATTGTTGTTGGTATTATTATTGTTGTTGTTATTATTATTATATATTATTGCTATACTCACTGCCTTTTTTAGACTGTGAGAGAGAGAGAGAGCAGACTCTTCTGGGACAGAAAGTGTGATGTCACAGGTTCAAAGCTTGAAGAGGACACCCCTGTTACCTTTCTTGTTGTTGTTTACTGGGATCGGGGTAAATCCCGACGTGTTTTTCCCTCCATGATGTTTGGGGGTTAATTAGGAAACAGACTGCAGGGATTAATTAATCCTGTGTGAATTAGATTTATTTTAAATTCTCAATCTAACATTTTAACAGCACTAACATCAGTGCATCACAGAAATGTGTGTCTCGACCAGAGAGTGAGGAATTAAGGTCGAGATCAGAGAGGAAACTCTTCCTCAGAACCTTTAGATGAAACATTCCTCCTCTAAGCCTAAAAATAACGAAAAGAAAAAGAGTCCACGTGTGATTTGTATAAACGAGTCTCAGAGCTGAAACAATTACACAGCTGGATTAGTGCAGCAGCAGATTCGAGAACCTAGAGTATTACATCATTCTACTGCTTTAACCTTAAAACAAGGACCAGCGTCACGTCACGGTAACAACATCATGATTCACTTTCCTCTGATATCGTCCCATTCCTCATAATACACTTGAGGGGGGGTATTCAGTGTATCATAAAACTTAATATACATTCAGGTTTATTGGAGCAGAGTGCATGGTGGGGAGGATGAAAACAGACAGACAGAGAGGGGGAGGGGGGGAGAAAGAGAGAGAGAAAGAGGGGGTAAACAGATTACGGTTTCACGGAAAATTGACTCAAGATCTTATATATATATATATATATATATAGAGAGAGAGAGAGAGAGAGAGAGAGAGAGCGAGAGAGAGAGAGACAGAGAGAGAGAGACAGAGAGAGAGAGAGAAAGAGAGAGAGAGATGGGGGGGTTAAAGAAGACAGGGAGTAGAGTCAACACGCCACACACTCAGGGTCTATAAAATCAATGCTGATTGACTCTTTACCTGAGACAGAGTTGCTGATTGTGGGAGTGAGATGATGGATGACGCATCAGAACCTAAATTCAAACTCGTGCTGAAAAACCTGCGGAGTTTCCTTTTCCTTCTAAAATCACACAAATCAACTATTTTCTCTCTCTCTCTCTCTCTTTCTCTCTCTGTCTGTCTCTCTCTCTCTCTGTCTCTCTCTCTTTCTTTTTCTCTCTCTCTCTCTCTTTCTCTCTTTCTCCCTCTCTCTTCTCTCTCTCTGTCTCTCTCTCTTTCTCTCTCTCACCTCTCTCTCTCTTTCTCTCTTTCTCCCTCTCTCTCTTTCTCTCTCTCTCTGTCTGTCTCTCTCTCTCTTTCTCTTTCTCTCTCTCTCTCTCTCTCTCTTTCTCCCTCTCTCTCTCTCTTCTCTCTCTCTCTCTCTCTGTCTGTCTGTCTGTCTGTCTGTCTCTCTCTCTCTATTTGTCTCTCTTTTTCTCCATCTCTCTATCTGTCTCTCTGGCTGTGTGTTGCCCTGTAGTGGTCTGGTGAGCTGTTCAGGGTGTGCCCTGCCTTTGCCCAGTGTCGGCTGAGATAGGCTCCACCCTCACCATGACCCTAACCTCCTGAGACCCAAAACTTAATGTTGTGTGTTTTCACATTTCTTTACTCCAGTTCTGTTTCTCACCACCCGACAACTAGTGAACTTAATCAATGTCTTCAAAACAGTAACACCAAGTGGCTATCACGTGACGATCTTACAAGGACATGCACACAGTATTGTTAGGAGAAAATATGATGCCCTCATATTATAGGACGTTGGGGTCTCCAGAGGCAAACAGGGTCAAACTGTTCAGAATGAAGAATTAGAATGCACAGAGCGTATATACAGAACAGCCATCTATGATTAGCGTGATTGTATCCTCTGAGTCGTGATGGTGACCTGATGGCACGTGATTTAGGAAGCTTTGTGCTCCTGAGTGCATCAACTTCAACAGATCTCTCTACCAGGATGGAAAACTCTCCTCCTTCCTGTTCGAGTAAAGAGGTCATTTTTCTCCTCTCCCACTCTGACGCTTCTGCTTATTGTCCTTAAACTCGTAATTGAAAGACCAACATCGATCAGGCGCGAGTGATTTAGACATTGCACTAACGCAGCAAAGAACGATGTGCTGCTCTTCGCTCCAACAGAGGCCAGAAAATCAGAGTGTTCCGGATAATTGAGAAAAGTGGAAGTCGTAAAACTCTCGATCGGGGTTTACCGACATTTCTGTAAACTCCAGGCTTAATGTGTAATACACCAAACACCGAAAGAAAACACAGAGAGAAAAGATAAAACATAAACATAACTCACGTTCACATACAGATCCTCCACAGTCACGCATGCACTGCACGCTTTTATCTAATCAGAATGCAGCGTTTGACTTTAATATCCTGTATCAGTATGCACTGCGTGATGGAGCTCTGAGTTTCACGCATGTGGATGCGGTGCTCACCAAAGGTTGACGAGGAACGGGTGCTCCAGGTTCTGCATGATCTGAAGCTCTTTGAAGATGTTTCGCACTTCGTTTCGCTCCACGCACTTCAGCTTGTTCATGTACTTCATGGCGTACATCTTCTTCGTGTCCTTCTTCTGTACGATACACACCTAAAAAACAGAAGGGCATCATGTGTCTCAGGGGTTATCGTGGTCTTCTCGCTATTAGAAAGTCAGTTTTATTTGTATAGCGCTTTTTTACAATTGTTCTGAAAGTTCTGGGTTTGAATCTCAGCCACAGCGTTTCTGTGCTTGTGTGGGTTTCCTCCAGGAACTCTGGTTTCCTCCAACAACAGGTACGTTAGTAGAACGATCTACTCTAAATCCCCCGTAGGTGTGAGTGTGAATGGTCGTTTGTGTCTGTGTTAGTCCTGTGATACCTGTTCAGCCTGTAACCCCGCCCCCTGTCACCTGAACTCAGCTGCAATTGATTAAGCCCCTCCTACCTCAACAGATAAGTGCTACAGATATAGCAGGCATGGATGGATAGATGGATGGATGGATGGATGTGCATTCATGTGCATGAAGTCATTCTGAGCACTGCAGCAAAACAGAATGGCTTGGTGGTCGGTGTTTATCTTTATTCTGTAATAATAATAAATACAGATTTAAAGGACGCGTCTTAATTAACGATGCAAAATTATGTAAATTGTTTGGGCGGCGTATATAAATACATCCATGGCTTTTTTTGACCGATACACACTGCGGTTATTAACGCCAGCTGAGAAACCTCAGTGTTTTCCGAACATTCACTCACATCGGAGCCGAAGTTGGTCACATCGGTCAGCCGAAGTTGGTGACATTCCAGAAAACAACAGACTAGCTTCGCTACAGTAAAATGGCGGCCAGCGATAGAGAAGCTTCTCCATTCCCTTTGGACGAGTCTTTTAGCGATGGGAGTGAGGATTATTCAGCCCCGACTTACTTACATCAGACGGTGATGAAAGTGTCAATGGGGGATTACAGGCCCCTGTTATAGAGCCGTATCGGTTGGAACCAGTAGCCCCTCCACAGGCTGCAGTTGCTAACAACGCGGAACTCCCGGTCGAGTGCATGAATATGCAAATGATGGCCGTGAAAATCGTGCCAACAACATTGACTGGTAAGAATTATTTCTATGTTCTGTCTGGAGTTAATCACAAGCATCTGTGTTATTTATTAATTATTCCTACAAACACGACAAAACCAGAGGCTACATTAGCACTGTGCTAGTAATAGTATCAATTCATGTAATGTTTATATACACATACATATGTATCTACTACTAGTATGAGGGCAGATTAAGCTTAAGACACGTCATTTAAAGAGAACCTGAAAGCTCCTCTATCGGACTGTTAAATCCTCACAGTAATAAATAACAACCAGTTCTGGACATTTTAGAGTCTTATCATTATAATCAAATTCTTTTTTTTACAGCAGGTGTTCATGTAGAGCCGAAATGTTCAGGCCAGGATGAAGATGGAAAAATAATAAAGCAGTTTGTTGTGATTTTCATCTTAAGGAATAAATAAATTAAATTGATAAATTGAAGGAAAAGGAAACCTTGAGTGTTTTTTAAGGTCTTGGGGGCCTTAACGCCTCAACATAAACAATACTCTGAATTAAATAAATGTGTGTTTCCCTATAAGGTCAAATTGAAAGATATGCAGCAGAGTCCTTTACCATATATGGAAGAGGGCCCGACCTCAGGTGGGTGGGAGGGCGGAGTTATATTTTGGACAACGAGCCTGTGCCATGTGCAATAACTGCATGGCCTGGGGAGGTCGGTGCAGATACTTCACTTCACTAAAGTGGGCTTTGATGTGTTCAGCTAACAGAAGTCTTACTTTTCCAAAGCTGCCCTTTCCGATAGCTCTGAGTATCTGGAAGTGGTCGAAGTTGACTGCGAAAACAAAAACAAAAGAAGAATTTAGAAAAGCTAAGAAAAAACTTAAAATAAAGAATAATTTGATAAAATATCAGAAGTTTAAATCCGATACGTTTTAATTCCTTATATGATGTAAGTAAAACTGTGTGTACTGTACGCTAATAGAAGAGTGAGTGTGGTCAACATAACATAATAAAATAAATCTTCAAATAAGAGCAAAATCATCTGGAGATATAATCACCTGCTTTATTTAATAAATAAAATAAATAAATAAAAAGAAATGACGTAAACATCAGTAAAAATGTATTGAATCATAAAAGATCACGATATTAATATTATATCATCATATTGCCCAGCCTTACTAACAATAATATATTACTTTATTACATATATTTCTTTTTTTTATATATAGAGACTCAAATCTTCAGATCTGTGAAATTCAGTCATTCTTTACATCTTACAATAAAAATCAAGCTCTCCTTTTTTTTTTCATCGTTATTTGTTGCTGAGTTCTTTTACACTTTGGCGAGGGTGCCGTTTGGGTCAGGGGTAACTCCGCCTGCTTTGGACTGGAATTTATTTCGGAATGATTTGGATTACAGAAGCGGTCGGTTTCAACTAGGTGGAAAACTCAAAGATGTTCCAAACACTGTTTTCACTGAAGTGGAAATAAAGAGCTGGATTCCCACTGGACTCCAATATTCCTTAAACTCTAAGTGAAGCCACAGTCTGTTGTTTATAGACCGAGGGATCTGTTTTTAATCATATATTTATTGAATTGCTGGGACTAACAGACACCGAGGCCACGCCTTTAAAAAAAAGAAAAAGAAAAAAAAAACACTGAAAACACAACATTCAAAATATAGAAATAAAAATCTATTTAAATAAATTTTTTCTTTTTTCTTTGTCACCATTTTATCATAACAATCCAGTAAATAAATACTAAAACTTAAATAAATATAATGAATGAAAGTGTAATAAATAGATTATATTGATTTGATTAAAAGATGAATTTAAATTATAAGAACTCTCACCCTCTTCATTGTGTTGGTAGTCAGAAGATCTGCTGGACGATCCGAGTCCCATCGCTCCGGCTCACAGAAACATGAGGAGTGCTGGAAGAACAGGAACACACACACACACACATACACACACACACACACACACACACACACACACAGGCACACACACACACACACACACACACACACACACACACAGAGTGGTGATGATGATGAGAGCCAGATGCTCCTCCCACACACACACACACACACACACACACACACACACACACACACACACACACCCCTAGTGAAACATATTGGGACTCCCATCAGTGTTTAGCATCCCTAGTAACGATGTGTCATTTGTGAATGATTCGATTCTTTAAGGTATCATTTGATTCAAACCTTCAAATCTGTTAGTATTGTTATTATCATTATTTATGTGATAATATAACTGTGACTGTGGTTGGTTTATAACAGAACTGAATACAGGAAAACATGGATAAAGACACACAAATCAAAAAGTAAACCACAAATAACCATTTAATACAAATCCTTTAAAAATCAAAGTTTCACAGAAAGAAAGATAAAAATCCTCAGAGGACTGTGACAGACGAACGATAACCCGAGGTTGGTGTTTGATGATAGGAATACTGATTGTGTCGTCACTCAGTGCAATACTCAGGAACGAACAGTGATTATTGTTATTATTATACAGCTCAGCCCAGAGTTCGACACGGCGTCATTTCTTTTAGTGACAGACCGGTAATGGGGTTCTGGGTGTGACAGTAATCATACTTCACACCCATTTATATTTACATCAACAGTCAATCCTTTCATTTATTCATTAATTCATTTTCTAAGCCGTTTAATCCTAATTAGGGTCGCGGGGAGGCTGGCGCCCATCTCAGCCGACTCTGGGCGAGGGCGGGGTACACCCTGAACATCTCGCCAGGCCATCGTAGGGCCAACACTCACACAGCCATTCACACTTACACCTAGGAGCGATTTAGAACAACCAGTTAGTCTACTGGGCATGTCCTTGGACTTTGGGAGGAAACCGGAGTACCCGGAGGAAACCCACGCAAGCACCGGGAGAACATGCAAACTCCACACAAAAATGCCCCAAGCGCAGAAATCGAACCCAGGACCTTCTTGCTGTGAGGCGGACGTGCTAACCATCACACTGGGTGAAGGCGGGGTACACCCTAAACAGATCGCCAGACAATCGCAGAGCTAACACCCACACAACCACACACACTCACACCCAGGGGCAACTTGAAACAGCTAATTTATCGTAATGTACACATATCTGGACTGTGTGATGAAACTGGAAGCATGGAGAGAACATGCAAACTCCACTCAGAAATTCCCTCACCGAGCATGGGACTCAAACCCAGGACCTTCCTGCTGTGAGGAAGACGAGCTAACCACCACACCACTCACAGTATAATTAACAAATCATTTTTACTCACCCACATTCCAACTGACATGTAAAATTAAATCAATTTTAGTTATTAATTTTAGGTGTTTCTTTTTTATTATTTGTGAATTTGGGAAAGTTACAGGTTTTATAGTTGAGTGGTTTAAACTTTTTAAAAAATCCAATCTGGCAACCCTGAAAGACACACTATAATTAAATCACATCTCATTCGAATTAAATACAACTCAGTGTGTTTAATCACGTCCTAGATTCAGAGGGATTTAATCCCAATCTGGCAACACTGTGCGCATCGAGGTACGTGCATCGCCCATAAACATAACACATCACCTCCTGCAACCCAGAATCACACTCCTAATCACACTCCTAATGACACTCCTAATCACACTCCTAATCTCACTCCTAATCTCACTCCTAATCCACTCCTAATCACACTCCTAACCACACTCCTAATCTCACTTCTAATCACACTCCTAATCTCACTCCTAATTTCACTCCTAATCACACTCCTAATCACACTCCTAATCTCACTTCTAATCACACTCCTAATCTCACTCCTAATCTCACTCTCCTAATCACACTCCTAATCACACTCCTAATCACACTCCTAATCTCACTCTCCTAATCTCACTCCTAATCTCACTCCTAATCTCACTCCTAATCACACTCCTAATCTCACTCCTAATCTCACTCCTAATCTCACTCTCCTAATCTAACTCCTAATCACACTCCTAATCACACTCCTAATCTCACTCCTAATCACACTCCTAATCTCACTCCTAATCTCACTCTACTAATCTAACTCCTAACCACACTCCTAATCACACTCCTAATCTCACTCCTAATCACACTTCTAATCACACTCCTAATCACACTCCTAATCTCACACCTAATCACACTCCTAATCTCACTCCTAATCACACTCCTAATCACACTCCTAATCTCACTCCTAATCACACTCCTAATCTCACTCTCCTAATCTCACTCCTAATCACACTCCTAATCTCACTCCTAATCTCACTCCTAATCTCACTCTCCTAATCTCACTCCTAATCTCACTCTCCTAATCTCACTCCTAATCACACTCCTAATCACACTACTAATCTCACACCTAATCACACTCCTAATCAGTACTAATCATTATTATTATTATTATTATTATTAGTAGTAGTAGTAGTAGTAGTAGTAGTAGTAGTAGTAGTGATATTATTATCAGCATTAATTACAGTATGGGTGAATATAAAATAAAAAATTAATATGAATATTAAATCTGGAATAAAAGCTGAAAGTTTTTTTCTTGAATCAGAACTTGTTTTATTCTGAAGCTGAAACTGACTTGATTCCTTGAATTTCCATCTGATGAGTCCTCTCTCGTTTTTATTATTTTAAGAAGAGTCTGGGCGTAGAGGTAAAGGTGTGCAGGAATGTAAAGTCTCCAGGGAGGGATGGAGGCTCAGAGCGGTCCAGAGGAAGAGGAGGAACAGGAGGAACAGGAGGAAGGGGTTCGAGGGAAGCCGCAGTGCTGGAGCTCAGGACACCCAAAGTCGGGATCATTCCTGAACACACACACACACACACACACACACACACACACACACACACACACACACACACACACAGAGCTCACCTCGGATTTCACTGATCAGGAGGAGGAGGAAGAAGAGTAAAGATGCTGATGAAAAAAGATGAGATGGTCCTGTGTGAGTCCTCAGATTTCACCAAATGTTCGGATCCAAAAATGCTCAGGGTTGCCAGATTGGAGCGAGAGTAAGCCTCAGAACACACCGACCAGCATAACAATACGCGCCCGCGCGTGTGTGTGTGTGTGTGTGTGTGTGTGTGTGTGTGTTTGTGTGTGTGTGTGTGTGTGTGAGAGAGAGAGGGTGGGGGGGCGAGAGAGGGAGCGAGCGAGGGGGAGAGAGAGAGAGAGAGAAAGAGAGATGCCCCATATTAAAAAGGGAATCTAGAGGGACCCTGGTGAGTTTAATTTAAGAACTGGGAGTTAATTCAAAACTGCAGTTATTTATTTAAACCGGTGTTGTGTGATATTATTGTACGGCCGGCACGGTAGTGTAGTGGTCAGCACGTCTGTCCCAAAACAGCAAGGTTCAAGTTCCGGGCTCAGTGAGGGTGTTGGGTTTCCTCTGGGTGCTCTGGTTTCCTCCCAATTCAAAGGACATGCACATTAAGCTAAATGGCCATTCCAAATTGTGTGTTGGCTCTAGGTTAGGATGTAGCCTAGGTACCCTAGGTACCCCCAGCCTCCCTGTGACCCTGATTAAGCAGTCGGGTAAACGAGTGCGTAAGAGAGTGAGAGGTTATTATGGTACGAATGAGCTCTAGACTGCATTCCCCTCATATTATATATATATATATATATATATATATATATATATATATATATATATATATATATATATATATATATATA
>JAOUQZ010000019.1:7630751-7635751 GCA_028564935.1 Neosilurus hyrtlii
ATATATATATTTAGCTGCATATTCATTTTGTAACTCTACAGAATATTCCACTGAAGAGAGGAGCGAAGTTATTTAAAGTTAAATTGTGGGTTTTTTTCTAAACTGAACTGAGAGACTGAGACGAGGACGAGACACTGCTTACCCAATAAAACAAAAGCTTGTAGTGTAAGTGTGCATTTCTAAATCTCATGGACTGGAGGTCACTGCTTGCTGGGGAATTTGCTTACGGCCGACGGAGCTAAAACGAATCCCCTCCAGAATTCATCCATCTTACGTGAGACCAGGATCCAGACACAGGACGAGCCCTCATCTCTGAGCCAGATAGCCATTACAGACTTGGCAACTGCGGCTTACTCAATCAAATTAGATGTGTCGTGCTCACACAGCTCTTTTCCAGTTTATCCTGCATTTGTGCACAGTGTAAACCCCCCCCCCCCCCCCCCCCCCCCCCCCCCCCCCCCCCCCCCCCCCCCCCCCCGATAACTTGCCTGTGCCTGTCTCCAGTTTGCTCCTGAGTTCAGGTCAGGCCAGCCATTAAGCCTTCTGGAAGGGGGTGACAAATCTTTTCAAACTGGGTCCCTCATAGACACACATCCCAACAGTCATGGACCTCTACATTAACTTTCATTTCTTGTGGTATTTCTGTGGTTGGCATGGTGGTGTAAAGGTTAGCACATTCGTCCCACAACAAAAAAATACAAAATGGATTTAAGTCCCGAGCTCGACGAGGGCTTTCCTCCAACAGTGAAAAGAATTGTGCATTAGGCTAATTGGCTGTTCCGAACCTCCCCTAGGTGTGAGTGTGAATAGTTGTGTGTCGAATGGCTCTGAGATGGACGGGTGAGCTGTTCAGGGTGTACTCCGCCTTCGCCCTGAGATCCAGCCTCCACGTGACCTAAATAGGATTAAACGGTTTGGTGAATGAGTGAGTGGTGTTTCAGTTCTGTGTCTCCTCTTCTTGCTGCTTCCTATTAACCTAAAGACAGATTAATATTTTATGACTGTGACTTGGTTTGTTTCCTGATTTAGTTATCCTAAATAAACTTTACAACAAACCATAAAGTGGATTTTTGGCACATCTATTTTTAGGTTTATGGCGCCCCCTGGTGGTGCACAGCCCTAAATTAGCTCTTGCACCACATGCAGTAAGAAACCGACCTGGTTGTTGGGAGATAAAGTGGATCCACCATCAGGAAACGCTAACTGAAGATTATTGAATAGAAGAAGAATGAATGAACAGTAGAACCCTAACAGTTCTTTGGTTGTGTTTCTGAGCAAAACTCTTAAAGGTTCTTAAATGGGTTTCAGGTCAACACCTGTGAGTTCAGAATCCACAGCTACTGCTGAAGAACCTTATTGTTCTGTTTTTATTTATTTTGAAAATAAAGTTCTATCCCTTTTAACATAAACTTGAGCTTTTGTTCCAGCGCTCACACCCACACATCTTCCCTTTACACTCACAGGTTCTTTGAGTACTTTGTGTCCTCGTTGGCTGAAATATTTCCTTCTGCCTGAACAAAGTATTTTCTGCATGACCTCGTAGGAGACTCTAAAACATGTACAGAGATGTTTGGACTTCAGACAGCAGAACTTGTGAGCGTTTAGTGCCGCCTAGTGATGACCCCTCACATAAATTACATCTAGATCTCAAACATGCTCTAGAACTTTTCTGTTGTGCACTACAGAAAAATCACATGAACTTGAACAGTGAATACCCTTAAAGGTTGGTTTTAGACATTTCCTATGTTACAGGAGTACCATCAGTACCCCCAGACCCTGCTGGAGAGGTCGGGGGGGGGGGGGGGGGGGGGGGGGGGGGGCAGTAGAGGAGTATCTTTTGTAAATAATGTAAATAATGCACTAATTTAAATCTTTGGTGGAGATAGATTTTGTTTGTTCACCACGTGGATCCAGAAGAAAGAATTTGTGTTTGTTCGACGCATGTCTTCTTTGTACCTTTGTTTAATAGGTGCTTTAAATAAAGCAGGTGCCAATCCTGTGGCTTTCTTTTTTATGGATGTGGATGTTCATTGAGTGAGTGTAGAAATGGGATGATCTTAAAGGACTTTTGGTGATTTAAAACAAAACAGTCAGCTGCATTAATTTGCAGAGGTTGAATGGCACACACAAGCAGAACTCCCAGGAAGGAACTTTAGCAGTTCTGCTTCAAAATTCCAACAGACTGAATCAGAACCCGAAGAGCCGGTATGGAGAGAAATGGACAAATCCTTCTGATGTTGTCATCAAAAATCATGCATGAGGTGAGAAGGAATGATGGAGAATCAGAGCTAGCTGGCGACTGACACATGTCCAGGGACGTACAACAGAGCAGATCCGGTCCGCTGATGAGCTGCTGTCCCTGATGGGGTATCTGTTAAACATGCTGAGATCTGAGCAGAAATGTGAGTGTCTGAGGGAGAGGCCGAGAAGATGAGTTGAGGATATGGTGCTCAGGTAGAAAGGGGATCTTCATGCACCAAATTTTGAAATGTTACTGAAAGGAACTGGTTCAGAACCTCTTCCTTTTTGGTAGAAAAGCAGCAAGCTGTGATGAGCCTTCATGGAGCAGGCGTGAATCTTCTGCTGAAAAGCTGAGGAGGAGGAGGACAGATGACAATTTGACTGATTTACTGGCATGAAGCTTTTCAGTAACAGCTGGAGAGAGAGAGAGAGAGAGAGATGATGAGAAGACCCCTGACTCACTGGAAGAATGATAAGTGTTATCATTGATAATGGATGAAATGAAGGGAACGAGGTCTCGTGAGATGATCTGGAGCGTGGTGGGAGAGGCGAGATCTCAGTGGGTAGGTGGTGGGACTGCTGGAGAAGATAATCTGCAGGATCACTTCTCTGGAAAGAAGATCAGATCTGATGGAAAGAGGAACAAGAGTGTGAGCGAGAAGTGAAGCAGGGTCATGAGCAGTGTCAAGGAGGAGGAGGAGGAGGAGGAGGAGAAAAGTGGTGAAGATTTTCCTCCATTTGTTTAAAGCTGCGTTCCAATCAGTTGAAGTCATGTTGATTTAAAAATATCTCAGCGCAGAGAACTCATCATCTGTTAGTTCTGGATCTCAGACCTAGATTTTTTCAGATTTGTTGATAAATGCAGATTTGCAGCACCCTGGGAATGAGGTGACGTCATGACGGTGGGGGGGGGGGGGGTTACACCCACGGAAAAATTGAATTGACGATTTATTTCTATCCTGAGTAAATGTTGTTATGACGTGTCATTGTGCCATCTGTTAACTCCTTTATGCATAACTTCTTTGTTCTTTAAACGGTTTTCAGGGCTTCATGAAATAAAACTGCATGTCATATAAAATGACTAATAAAATAGAATATTGTAGATTTTGAATTTTAAAAACCTGAAGAGATAATTCTCCTTATCTTTATTTACTTCAATTTAATTTTCAACCATCTGACTGTTTAATAAACTGCATTTTTACTTATATATAACTAGGAATTATTTAATATTGTGTATTAAACTAATTTATTATCGTATATTTAATTTGACGTTTTGACATTTTCTGCGACTATTTTTCAGTTTTATTTTCAGAAATATTTCAGAATAATATTTCGCTCACACGCGATAACCACGAGATGGCGACATTGTGCAAGATGTTCTCTATATTTCCAGCACTTTAAAATATAAAGTTTAATTAATTAACACCAAACATTAGTTGTTTAAAGGATTAATGATCTGGAAATTAAAAACAATGATTTAAAATAACCCGAGATGACAATTAAATAAATTCCTTAAATTTCCATGAACATCCAGAGTTGTAAAACATCCTACATTTTTGTAACTAGTATTTAATTAGTAAACATTTGATATATTTTGTGATATGTTCTGTGATATGTTCTGTGTTCTGTGATATGTGATATGTTCTGTAATATGTTCTGTGATATGTGATATGTTCTGTGATATGTTGTGTGATGTTCTGTGATATGTTCTGTGATGTGTGATATGTTGTGTGATATGTTCTGTGATATGTGATATGTTCTGTGATATGTTCTGTGATATGTGATATGTTCTATGTTCTGTGATGTGTTTTGTGATATGTTCTGTGATATGTGATATGTTCTGAGATATGTTCTGTGATATGTGATATGTTCTGTGATATGTAATATGTTTTGTGATTTTTTCTGTGATATGTTCTGTGATATGTGATATGATCTGTGATATGTTTTGTGATATGTTCTGTGATATGTTATATGTTCTGTGATATGTAATATGTTTTGTGATTTTTTCTGTGATATGTTCTGTGATATGTGATATGATCTGTGATATGTTTTGTGATATGTTCTGTGATATGTTATATGTTCTGTGATATGTAATATGTTTTGTGATTTTTTCTGTGATATGTGATATGATCTGTGATATGTTTTGTGATATGTTCTGTGATATGTTATATGTTCTGTGATATGTTCTGTGATATGTTGTGTGATATATAATATGTTCTGTGATATGTTCTGTGATATGTTCTGTGATATGAGATATGTTGTGTGATATGTTGTGTGATATGTGATATGCTCTGTGATTTGTTCTGTGATATGTTCTGTGATATGTAATATGTTTTGTGATATGTTCTGTGATATGTTCTGTGATATGTGATATGTTTTGTGATATGATCTGTGATATGTAATATGTTTTGTGATTTTTTCTGTGATATGTGATATGATCTGTGATATGTTTTGTGATATGTTCTGTGATATGTTATATGTTCTGTGATATGTTCTGTGATATGTTGTGTGATATATAATATGTTCTGTGATATGTTCTGTGATATGTTCTGTGATATGAGATATGTTGTGTGATATGTTGTGTGATATGTGATATGCTCTGTGATTTGTTCTGTGATATGTTCTGTGATATGTAATATGTTTTGTGATATATAATATGTTTTGTGATATGTTCTGTGATATGTTCTGTGATATGTGATATGTTTTGTGATATGTTCTGTGATATGTGACATGATCTGTGATATGTAATATGTTTTGTG
>JAOUQZ010000019.1:7640751-7655893 GCA_028564935.1 Neosilurus hyrtlii
AAAAGATGAAATTAAGGTAATAATGTTATACCTTTAGTGTTTTACCTAATTAACGAAGCTGATTTTATTCTGACCAAAAATATAATCACAGATGGGTGGAGCCTCACAAAGTGGGCACGGTTCTTACAGGAAGTGGGTGGAGTTTTAACACATTTCTCTCAGCCGCAGATGTAGCCTTTCCCTGATGTAATAAGTGATGCTTATGTGCAAATTCTGCACCATGCCATTCTATTTTAGCAAAAAGAGCTTGATTGAAGCCTTAAAATGTATTTCTGCTCAGCTGAGTCCTTTATAAATTTGAAATTGTGACGACACTGATGTCGGTTTTAGCGCAATAGTTCCAAAGGCCTTACTGTCACAGCTGTAAAATAACTAACATGTCTATACTTGTACCAACATCATCTGGGTACTAGTTCATAATTTTTAATAAATCATACAGAGAATAAGTTATCTTTAGTCATCTCATATTTCAATCAAGTCCTTTTAGGCTAATTGATAATAAAAATTTGTAATAATGTAAATAAATCCCTTAGAATTCTTAGAAATATTATTTAATGTGAAACCCCAAAATAGAATGTTTAAAGCCTTTAAAGACTGCTCGGTTTCCAGTGACCACGTTTTACTCTCAGATATATATCTGATATATATATGTGTGTGTGTGTGTGTGTGTGTGTTAGCAGGATTATGCAAAAAAGTGGGGTAAAAGAAGTTTAAGTTCTTATGAACTAGCTAATTATTTTTTTACTGCTAACCAGTGATGTTTATGAATGTACTCGTTTGACAAAACAACCATTAGTGCTTCACACTTCTTTAATTTTGGCTGTTGAACTGACTTAAGAAGCAAAGGAATCCACAACGCAGTGTTATATCTGTGCTGTTGATCAGTGTGTAGTCTGCATAATGACGTTAGCATGTTGCGGTTGCAGATTGTATAGCATACAGGAAGTTTCTCAGCTCTCAGGGGAAACAGATAAAACACACTTCAGTAGTTACAGCCATGGAACCATGTTCCTCTATTATTAATGTTCGTTTTCCTGATTTACTGCTTGGTTATTTTTATAATATTAACCAGATGTAAAAGAAAAATAAATGCAATCTAATTAAATATGTTTCTTATAACTATCAGTAAGTTGAGTAGAAGCACTAGAGGTTCTAGCAGGTTACCATCCAATGAATTATAACTCTGAGGTTTACAGCAGCATGTTACGAGCCATATTAACTACAACTGTATTCAGAATAATATCATTAATCAGGGTTGCCAGGTCTCAGCATACAAAAAAAAAAAATAAATACACACAAAATAACAGAAACGTTTCCAACAAAATGATAGACTTTGCGAAATGGAGACCTTTTTTTCCTTTCTGGTGTTTTTGTTTGGGGGAACAAGGTCACTGTGGGCTGTGTGCAATGTAATCCTTCCTTCCCTCTCTTAATCTTTGTAGTAAAAATGTTTCTGTACATCATTCACACACTGTCCTCACTTATACTCTGCCTTTCTTTGTGGAAATCTAATACTTTTATTAATTCACTGAAGCATGATCTTGCCAGACACAGAGCATTTTTATTTATTTACATTCGACCACCACCAATCATGGAGAGGTGTAAGTATGCACATGCCCCCTTCATGACATGCGATTCTCCACCTAAATCTTTATGAACTGCTGAATATGTGCATGGAGAAGTGACCCAACACACTTGGAAAGGAAGCGCTCTTTGCCGCTTTGTACAAATGAGATTACAGAGGCCCATGATTGGCTGATGAATGCTGTGAGGGACAGGGAGTTGAGTGTATGGCATCCCTCCCTCCTGTGAGAGCTCAGCCAATGAGCTCCCATAGACTTTCGGCCTTGAATCTGCTCAAAAATAACTTTTATTATTACTTAATTGTATTAAATGCATGCTTGACCTTGTTCCTCTGCTGTGTGCTGTCAGTGTCTCAGGTTTGATCTAGGAGTACTTCCTGTTTTCTTTTTCTTTCCTTTTTCTTTTTTATCACAGGGAGAGGCTTCTGTGTTTGTGCAGATGTTTTCCCTTTGGATTCACTGTTTAGTCTGGCGCTCGGCTTCAGTGACTCCAGGCCACACTGATTAAACTGCAAAAACTGCTGAAACATTCAGTTTCTACAATCATATTTACCTGTACTCGGTTTAGTATCGTACCTGGGGTTACACATTCAGATATAATGAAATTAGTTTTTTAGTAATTAATGAGTTATGTTTATTTTTTAAATATTTATTAAAAATATATAAAAACTTTGGTAAAGTGTAATTGAATTATTGAAATTTATCAAAATTATTGCCTATTCTTCTTTTAAATGTTAATAAATAAAAATAAAATTTTTTGACACATTCTGGTAAAAATAAACCTATAAAAAATGTAATATATAATTTTTTAAAATAAATTAAACTGTATAAGGAGATGAATTTACATTTAGTTTTGTATTTTGTTTTATTTAAAGATTTATTTTTATTTACCATAACTGTATTTTAGCTTGTTTGCACGTCACACCATGTGTTCGTGTTTCTCTTCCTGTTGCACATGGGTGTAGCAATTTTTAAATGTACTATTGAAACTAGAATATCAGTTTTATAAGAAGTTAAAAGGACTTTCCCAGGGCAGTGCCCGTGGAAACGCTCTTCACAATGAGCCGAATTTCACAACCCTCACTTCCTTCCACTTTCTCCAGCATCAGTAATCAGACCATGTGCTTATATACAGCTTCTTGATTTTCACCTGGACTCAGGGTGCAAATTCTGGGTTGCTCTCCTTCAGCTCATTCCGTAATATTTTTCTTACATTTTTAATATTCTGTTCAAATCCCTTTTTATCAAAATGAATCCTAGGTTTTCCAGTTATTTTTAAATAGTTACATTTCGACGTGAACCACTTGTACTAACGTAAAGTAATATTATGATAGTCATTACATTTACACTTATGCTCCACCAGTCATTATTTAAAATAGAAAATTAGTTAGTCCAAGCTGTATGACCCAAATAGACCTCTAGGGTTAATGTCCGTAACCCGGAGACAAGGTGAAGTACACCACCTCCTGTTTCAGACACCTGCAAGCAAGCAAACACATGCTTCTTATCGCTTATGTTTTATTCTTGTATGTCTTCCTCATGGTTCAGAATGTATGAGCAAGAATCAAAGATAAGATTCAAGCAAAGATAGCAAGTTCGTTTATAAAAATAGGCTTGAGAAGAGAGAAAAATATTGTACGAGAGGTCATGAACTCATCAGCATCATGCTCATCATCATCATCTTGAGCACAATGAAGGAATCTCAAAGCTCTCAATCACTTTAACTCTGTGTGGGTGTGTGTCTGGATGTTAGAATACATGCAGCATAATAAAGTCGAGGATTTGTAAAGGAAATGCATTAGCACGTAAAAACAGGTTATCTCTTGATATTTTCATAGTTGTTGTCAAAATAGTGTCTCATCTTTAGTAGAAATGTTTTGTAAATACTTTGGTTGTTTTATAAGTGTACTGACGTATTTACACTTATGATCTGTTGCTGTGGTGATATGGGAGACGTCTGAAAATAATGCCTTTCTGCTTTTTTCTGTAAAAACGATGATCAGACCAAATGTGAATAAAATTCAGCCATTTCACTGATGCTAACCGTCATGTATGTTGGATCTCCTATACGTACATGAGCTTTTCTCTCTCTCTCTGTCTCACACACAGGCATGCACACAGGCACGCACACAGGCACGCACACAGGCACGCACACAGGCACGCACACAGGCACGCACACAGGCACGCACACAGGCACACACAGACACACACACAGTTGTCTGGTGATTGGCAAATTTGACCTAATTTGCTTTTCTCTTCCTACACATGATAAAGTTTTCTTCTTTTGGCACCCTTGTGAGATTAATAGAGGATTTTTTTTATGTAGCATCCTTCTGCTACACAACATGACTGTATTAAGGCTTCTGCTGAGCTTATTGTAATGTTTGTTCTGCTGTTTTTCTGTTGTACTGTATAAAGTCATGCTGAGTTCAGAGTGACAATTTTGCATGATCTGTGGAAAATTCCAGCTGTTTGTTTTGTTGTGAACTCTACAGGCATGATGATGTGTGAAATGAAGTAGGCGTGACTGAGTTCTTCTTCATCATTGTTGCTTCAGCACAAAGATCCGTAAAGCAAAGGACAACTTCAGGAGTATTCATAGTGAGCCAGTGTGAACTCCTGATGATACGCCACTTAAACCTTGGGTTTATGCGAATTTAGATATCTGTCTGTATGATGAAACTCTTATGGTCCTGGTTTAGATTTGAGAAGTGGAAGAAACTTGAAGAGTGTGAACTATAAATGTATCAGTGTTATCCCTCGTAACAGACACCGCCTTGGTAACACAGATGATCATTAGAGAAGGTTGATGAAGGTTTGTTTCCATGTGATTGCTGTTGTTGTGATGCTGGTGTGCAGTGACATCATCAGCACGTCCTGACTCATCCTGTAAGTTAGTGTCCTGTTGAATGAACAGGAGCTGAGATGCATATGATTAGTTTCAGGTTCGCCAGGCTCTCATTGTAACTAACTAAACTTGCCCTACTGAGACGTAAACATGTGGAAGTGTGCTGATATCCAACATCAGTATGACTCTTTTTTTTTTTTTTTTTTTTTCTTCTTCTTTTTTTTCAGGCCCAAAACAAAGTCACAGGCATCCTGGCTGCCGCCAAAGTGATCGAGACGAATAGTGAAGAGGAGCTGGAGGATTACATGGTAGAGATCGACATCTTGGCTACATGCAATCATCATTACATCGTCAAACTGCTCGACGCTTTCTTCTATGATCAGAAGCTATGGGTGAGATGTTTAATATCAGAGTATGCTACTGCGAGTTATCACTGAAAATACGCAAACAGCTCATCTTTCTTCACAATCGAATGGTCAGATGTACCAATTAGCAAATGCTTCTGGAATGATTGACATCTGTGTATGTGGTTTAAACTGTCTATTAATAACTGCCACACCTGGACGGTCCGCCCCATTTTTTTTTTCATTTTTTCACTTTATATAGGCACTGGAGACTCTTTCCACAAACCTTCAATAAAAAGCATCTTTTCTTACAGCTGAGCTGTTACAGTATAAATTATAGTAAAAGCTTGTTTAATTATAATATTATTAGTGGAATCAAATCTATAAGGAGAAAATAAAGAATTTAAAACTTGAAGCAGCATTTTAGACTGAATGAGAATGTTGGTGTTTTCATTGGTGTGTGTGTGGCAGTGAGTGTGTGTGTGAGTGAATGTGTGAGATTTACGGCTGGTATATAAACGAGCCAGCGTGTGATCTCTGCAGGATCTGTCATGGTTCTGTTTATAGCGTGTGAAGTATAACATGTACTGAGAGGAAACTCGTCACCAGTGAACACTTTCACTACAAAGTTCATTTTCTGTTTAACTTTTAGTTCTTACAACCTTAAAATGGTTTATACTTTGAAATAGATGGCCTTTATTTCTTTGTTTGTATTTAAAACTGTAGCTAAAATATATTTTTATTTTAAATTTAGATATTTTCTTATTGTAATGTATAATAATTTTTTCTCATAAATAAGTAATCACATACAGTACAACAAAAAATTATTATTTATTATTAAAATACCCCCACGGCTTTATTCTCCTCTACAGTGACATTTATTATTGGTTGTAAACAAAGTGAGTTTCTGCTCGGCTGCCAGTTCTGTCCTTTTCCTCTCAGTGTAAAGAGCAAACTGTTTTAAAGCGTTGTTGGAATTCCTGAGGAAATGAAAGAGGTAAATTTCGATCACTCTTTCAGTCACTGACCTCCATGAGACACTCACACACACTCTGTGTGTTTGGATGAAGGAATGATTGATTATGATAGTACTCTTGGAAAAAAAAAATTATTTCTTTGTAATTATTTGTATATATACATGCGTTTTTTTATATATGTTTTTATAGTTACATTTTAATGTTTTAGTTTAATTATTTATTTAAAATGATTCAATTAAAGAAAAACTAAAATAATAGTATAGTTTTATTTAATCTCATTGTTTTGTCTCACTAAATAGAATTTTTTATTTTGTCTTATTTTATCTGATTCATTTAATTTTCAAGATTAAATGTCTGCATTGTTTGCAGTCTTCTATATTTGGGATGAAAGTGTATACACACACACACACACACACACACACACACACCTCAAGCCTTTAAATCCTCAATCCATAGAACGACTAACCTTGGTTTGACATAAAAAGCATGTGTTTGAGTGTTGATATGGCATGCAACCAAAAATGAATGAGTGCGCGCGCACACACACACACACACACACACACACACACACACAAAATGGCACTTCTTTCTTGTTTGTAAAAGAAGTGCCATTTTTTTTATAACTTTAATGATTGTGTTTAATGGTTGTTTATACTCCTGCTTCAGCTGTGTTTCTGCACTTCTTTTTGCATTCCTCCTGTATAATTTCTGGAAGACATTAAAAAGTTACAAATAAAGAAAATGACACATTTCCTTAATTAATTAGTTGGGAATAAAATTAGCTTTCACTAAAAGGAACACTGAACACAATTTTTTTTTTTAATGTGAGACTAGTTGAAGTGTTATGACCTGTATAGGTTGCTTGTGTGGAACTATGAAACCATGGCAAACAGTAAATTAAAGAAGGGATGGGGTGCTGAGTGGTGCAGTAGGAAAAACTTTTTATGGTGATCACAAGTTTGATCTGAAGAGCTGTTGGTGTACTCTGGTTAGGAGGGGCATACTAACTCTCTTCTGTCAGTCACATCGTTCCTAGATAATCTGTCAGCTTACTTTTTGTGGAAGAGGGTAGATAGTGCTTTTCTGCCATAATCCAGTGATTAAGATCTGCATTACAAGTGTAAGAGTTTATTTCCTGTTGGTAGTCTGTTGTGGAAGATTCTCTCTCTTCCCCACTCTCTCATATGAGTGAAACTAGCCTACCATACTGTCTTGTTTCCAGTTCAACCAGTTTTTGTTTGCTTGAAGTAATGCAACATATTTATGTCTGTTTGTGTGTTTGAGAGATCTCACTGGGCCAGTCATACTGCCTTCCTCAGCATGAGCACAGTGTGCTGGCATTCATGTCATCTAGAATATTACACAAATCTGATTATGAGGAAAAACAGTGAAGTGATCAAATCAGACACTGTGAGGTGGACAAATGAATCAAATTATTAAAATAATGGTTATAATACATTTGTGTGGTAAATTTTCAAGAAGATAAACAAAAAAATTAAAGCAGGATTTAAATTCTTTAAAATCCAAATTTTTATTAGCATAAAAAATGAAAAGAGAATGTGGATGTCTTTGAACTGGGAGAGCAAAATAGAGTACCCCGACAAATTCCACATTATTATGGGGAGAACATAACCGAGATTCGAACCAAGAACCTTCTGGCTGTGAGGCGTCAGTGATAACCACTGAGACACTGTACGGCCTGTAAACATTCGATTCAATGAAATCTTTTATAAAGGACTGATTCATATACATGTTAAAAAGAACTTTGTTACAGATTGAGAAATGTTTGCATTGTAATAATGTAAATAAAAAGATGTAATGATTAACTTTTATAAAATAAATATAAAATCTGACTGCTTTTTTCCTACGTTTCATGCATTAAAGCTGAATTAAGTGTAATGCATGCGAAAGAAGTGTTGTTGTTATGCGTACAGGAGTGTCACCCGACTTGTTTCTGTTACTCTCTAGAAATATCAAGAAATGTGTTGATTCAGATGTTCTATTACACCATACGGAAAACACATCTGATCCAGAAGTGTAACTTCTCGTAGTGTAAAAGGATTTGAAGATGTTGGCCTTCATCTGAACGGAGTGTTGGAGGAGGAAAAGAATGAGAGATTGTTTTCTCTGTTGATGTCGTTGGAAAGCTAAATGGCCTTATTCATACTGACGTTAAAAATTCCACCTCCGCTCCGAACAGTCTGAAATACTCACTTTGGAATTCACAGATTCTCTTCATTCCCTAATGTTGTAACACACTTCACCATTTTTATAAAGTTGCTGTATTGATGATAAGTTTGTGTCACGACTTACCTGGGTGTAATATAGCATGCTCCGTGCACTGTTTGTTGGTTATGCTGTCTAAGTGTTAGCATGGAAACCACACCCACATAGTCATGTATGTGTGTAATGTCAGATTTGAGATGTGTTGGAAACTTAAACTGCTGATTTCTGGACTTTTATTTCACACTGGAATTTTTTCTGCGATAGTCTATTGTCTTAAGTGGGTGTGTGTGAGAGAGAGAGTGAAAGAGAGAGCGAGACAGGCAGACATTTGTGTCAGCAAAGCTCAAGGAAGCTGAGTCATGACCTGTAGCTTAGAAATGTCTCTGCTGATGAAAGGTTGCCCTCAGACTCATGATTGCTCAGAAATTGTTGATTAATTTTCTAGAACAACAGCTGCAAATCACAGCTTTATTTATAATTAATATGCTTGGTCTCACAAGTATCTATAGTAACTGCTCATTCACAGGGATGTGTACAGCGAACTCTCCAGTAATAAAAAGATATAAAAATGTGTATTTATTTACAATTTTTTGGTAAGGAGATGTTTATTTTTGAGAGAAAAGAGAGACTTATGGTTTATTGCTGCTATAACATTGTTTAGAGAATATTAAATAATACTTTAAATATATAAAAAACCTGATGAATCATTCTTCACTTAATGAAGATGTGGAGTCATCAGAGAATCACTGAGCTGTAAAAGGAATAAAACTCAATCTGCTTTTAGATCCATCTCATCTTATATGTTGCATTCCTCATCCCTCTCTCTCGCTCTCCCTCCCTCTCTCTCTCTCTTTTTCTCTCTCTCTCTCTCTCACTCTCTCTCTGTGTCTCTCTCTCTCACTCAGATCATGATTGAGTTTTGTCCTGGAGGAGCTGTAGATGCCACCATGTTGGGTAAGAACAGTTAAAGTGAAAAAGTATGTTTTTCACCGCATGTTGGCGTCGCCGGTGAAAAGGTTTCCGCCCACACAGGGACATGTATTTTTGCATTTTAAAGAGGAGCAGACCCACCTGTAGATGGAGCTCGAATCTTCTACCTGTAGATGGAGGATTAACATGATTTTATGTTGAACTAAACACTTTTTGTTCTGTAAGTCTGGCATCACCTTTACATAAACAAAAAAAAATGCCAGAAGAGTCTGACTGTGTGAATAGAGCCTTCAATTCAGCATCCTGTAAACGCTGGCATGCCTGGAAATGTGAATAGCAGCTTTTGAGTAGTTTTTCTGGCTCGAGTCTCATGCCAAGGAATATTTACTTCCCTCATACAGACTTTCATTCATGGTCAGCATTAACTTCAGTGTGTAGGTATAGTGTCTCTTCATCATCCCGGACCTCTACAGGAACTTGTTCATACTTTTATTTCCTGTATTTAAATTTACCTCTGCATACATTACTGTGTATATTTGACCAGAAACTATTTTTCTGCTGCTCCTCCTTTCAGTCCGTACAGTATCATGAATCTTTTAAAAATAAATAAATAAACAAATAATTTTTATTTCTAAATGTCTTCCTCGTTTCCTTGAACTTTGTTTCTTCTTCTGTTTCTCTATCCAGTGAAATTGAGTTTTTTTTTTTCATGATTTCTTTTTATTCTGTGTATATACATGTTTTGTCTCAGAGTTGGACCGGGGTTTAACAGAGAAGCAGATTCAGGTGATCTGTAAGCAGATGCTGGAGGCTCTGGTTTATTTGCACAGTATGAAAATCATCCACCGAGACCTGAAGGCAGGGAACATCCTACTCATGCTGGATGGAGACATCAAACTTGGTCTGTACATTACTGCTATAAGCACCGATAATCATAAGCATACTCTTGTATAAGGATGGACAGTAGAGAATTAATGCTCAATGAAATAACTCCATCATTCATTATACTCATCATATCACTGCCGAACTGTGTTAATCATTAACTGTGTAAATTGCTGCAGTTTAAGAGGAATAAAACACGTCTAGACATGCTATTGCAGGAAAATAATCAATAAGGTTGAAATTCAGATGAAAATAAAGACAGAAGGGAGTTCATTGATGGACTTTGAAACGTGGCAAGCAACTGTAGTGATATGCTTTCATCCCACTGCAGTCCTTAATGGCTTTTTTAAATGTCAGGCCAAGAGAAATAGAACAAAACTCACTTTTGTTTCCAACCAGAAGAGAGCAATGAGGTTAAAGCCAGACGGCGGTTATAGGCAACACTGTGATGTGATAATATATGGTTAATTTAACTAATTCAGCTCAGTATCTTCATTCATGTTTATATATTATTTTAAATATATAATTACATAGGGTCAGAATTCCATGTAGAACATTCCTGTCTTTCATCTGTCTGTTATCCTTTAGATAGCAGACCAATCATATTGTTCCATTCCCACCAGTACACTTGGAAAGCTAGTCACCCACCTGTGTATTTGGATGTGATCCTTTTCAGAGTTGTAAAGTGGAGAAATCCACTTGTTGCTGTTAGCCCTTCATATATACTGTAGCTTACACTATGTGGCTTTTGTTTGTTTTTTTATTTTATTTCTAGCTGATTTTGGAGTGTCAGCAAAAAACACCAAAACTCTGCAAAGGAGGAACTCCTTTATCGGGACTCCATACTGGTGAGTGCCATTAAAGTGTTTTACACCATATAACACATCTCAATGTTACGCCTGTATCTTCCTGTTTTAAGTAACACTTTCATTATTGTTTGATATCATTTCACCTGTGAACTCACACTCGCTGCACATGAACATTTTAGCAAAATAAATATCACGACTCCAAATTTCTGATACATCAAACGTGAATTTACACAAAGTAATCTAAAATACAGAAATCAAGAGGCAAATCAAATAAGCATAAATAAACAACAACAACAAAATTGTGAGAGTGCATGAATATTCAAAAAAGTGTCATGTGACCTAAGTAAGAATGCAATTTTTCCAAGAATAACCCACAGTTGTTTTTCTTGTTTTTATTTATTTAATTTACCTAAAAAATTTCCTGCATCATAAAAGTCAAGTAACACTTAACATCAAGACAACAATCTAGAAAAGTTTCAATCTATTATATACATGTTATAAAGAATATCCCAAATATCCTGAAGGATGACATTAAATCTGTTCCTGAATAATAAAATAAAATTCAAAAACAAAATACATCCCAATCCAGGACACTGCAGATCAACGGATCAGCGACCAGGAAAATATTTACATTTAAGGCATATGGTAGATGCAATTATCCAGGATGACTTACATTTATAATCTTGTTTATACAACTGAGCGGTTGAGGGTTAAGGGCCTTTGTTCAGGGGCCGAACAGTGGAAAGTATCCTATTGATCAATAAGCCAGTGCCTTAACTAGTGGGCCACTACTGTTCCTCTGCTGGAAAAGAGATTATTAGAGAGGAGAATTAAATGCTCCCACCATCATGCTTCACATTTCACTATGAAAATATAGCATAGTTACCAACCAGAGCGGAATATTAATGTTAAAGATGTATTAAAATATTTATGTATTGATAATTTGTTTATTTTTATCGATTTATATATAAAATATTAGATTCAATATAATTTGTTTTCTGAGATTAAGTCAGTCAGAGGATGCCTGTCTCCTAATAGTGTCTATGGCAGACAAATTTTTATACAGGTATACAGGCTCCATAAAGACAAAGTTAATCCTATCAATACAGTTTATTGTAAAACTTTGAAACGTAATGCTCCACAATTTCAGTTTTGTCTTAATATCATAAACCCGTGATCTACTATGAGCTCTGCAGGTGTAGTGGTTTAAACATTGTTTATGTGGTACATTTCTGAGTTGGAGCTGTTAAAGTGTAAACCATAGGGTATAAATGTCTGAGGTGAGCCACATCTCAGTGTATAAAACATCAACCTGCACTTTCAGTTTACATTTAAACCACTTACACAGACTGCCCTCGTCTTTCTTTAACTGTACCTCATTTATACATCTGTGTTAGAAAATAAAATTAAATAAATAACTGCATGCACCGCATGCGTGTGTTGGTTCACTCTGGATGAATGTTTCAGTGACAGACCTTTCATACTCTGATTTCTGATTCTTGGAAAAAAACAAACTGCTGTGCACCTTTGGTCCAGTGAGTAAAGGACAGTAGAGGAGAGAGAGAGATAAGTGTAGATTATCAGGTGACTGCTGAGAGAGCAGGTTATTTATTTGATTTGATCACAGGAGTATTAAAAAATTTCAGATCACAAATAAATTAATAAACGATGCGTCATATACACATTTCAGTTTTGTGCAATCAGCATATTGTTTTGTGATACTAGGTGATTTTATGTTCTAGAGGTGAGCAGTTAGGTAAAAAAAATATTATACAGTAATACTTCAGGGCATGATTACGGTACACGATATGCACGAAGATGTCTTTTATTTATCTTTAGCTTGCAAATGTTAGCAACTAGCATTAAGTCAAAAAGTAACACAAACACAACTGGTTTCATTTTTAAAATAAAGACAGAAATGTGATGAAGGAATAGAAAGTGTGGTACAGTATGTAAGGGTACACATCGTCTTAAACAGTACAATGTTTACAGTATGTAATTGTTAAATCTGAACTAATTATAATTCTTGTTCCTTTAATCTTGTTAAATATCTTCTTTTTATTTGCCTCATTTTCCTTTTATTCTTTCTTTAAATGTATATATGTAAATATATGCTTTTTTCTTTGTTTTTTGTTTTCCAGTTATCCTGTACATCTTCAGTTTCTTCTTTCTTCAATTTCATCTCTGTTTTTATCTTTTTTTTTCTTATTCTTTTTTATTTTTCTCTTTTGTACTAGTGTAGTAATTTAACCGTGTTTGTGTTTGTTTGTGCGCGCTTGTGTGTATTCAGGATGGCCCCTGAGGTTGTGATGTGTGAGACCTCGAAGGACGCTCCGTATGATTATAAAGCGGACATCTGGTCTTTGGGAATAACGCTGATTGAACTGGCTCAGATTGAACCACCACACCATGAACTCAACCCCATGAGAGTGCTGCTGAAAATCGCCAAGTCTGATCCTCCCTCGCTGGACCAACCGTCCAAATGGTGAGACACGCCCAAACCCAGAGTGCATTGTCCGCCTGCTTCAGAATCTACCTGCTTCCATCCCTGCAGTCAGGGTGATGGCTAAGAATGGATGTTTTATGAACTTTTTGAGATCACGCATTCAGACTTTTAAGTACTTATAAGGTGAATTATAACTCACAATAAAGGGGCGTGTCTGCAGCATGACTGACAGGTGGCCTGTGTAAACACAGACAAACTTTCAGGACTGTAAGGCAATTTTCTGACACATCCTTCGTGTTTTGTTATTCCACTTTTTAAACTCGTTCAGTGTGAGAAAAGAGAAAAGTGTGAGTGCGTCCTTCTGAATACCTACATCACGCACTTCCACATGCAAAACTCATCCCTCCTGAACTGGGGCTTTTTTAGTAACGCTCACACTCGTAACCATGTGTGTTTGTGTGTTGAAGGTCTACTGACTTTAAAGATTTCCTGAAGAGAGCGCTGGATAAAAATCCTGAGACGCGTCCATCAGCCTCTCAGCTCCTGGAGGTGAGTAGAAATGTGAAGTGGTGGGGTGATGGAGAAGTGAGTGTGGAAGGAATGATGGTATTTTGCTTTTTTTTCGCTGAAGAGGAGAGTGGAAGGAAAAAGGAAGGAAATATTTCATCTGGATTTTCGTCTTATTGGTGTGAAGAGGCGGAGCTTCTGTTAACTGTGTTCTTGTGTTGATCATTTTCATGTAATAGCATGTTCACGAGGGTTTTGTTTCTCTTACACTACTGCAGCACATTACACTGAATACCTCATCAGTCGTCCCACTATTTATTCATTTAGAACTGTGAAAAGCACTGACACTGGAGACTCCTTTCATAAATATTACATCATAGTGGTATTTAAATATCATTGAATTTTGTTACTCTGAGTGGGAATATAATTACAGGAACTAGGAGTATCAGAGTATGCAATGTATGTAGCTGCTGACAGTGGGGGAAAAAAAAGACAGTGTGTGTGTGCGCGCATGCATGCGTGTGTGTAAAGGTAGAGTGTTAACAGGACTGTGTGATGACAGGACACCGTGGTCATGTACAGGCAACCAGATGGTAAACGTGTGTGTATGAAAGTTAAGGCTCTATGTCAGTCTTCTGTTGTCACTGTCACCGTGTTCCAGATGTTAACACACACACACACACACACACACACGATCTTGGGAAGTTTGCAGCATTAGTCAAAAACAAACAGAGCAGGCAGTTTGTACTTAACTTTCATACACACACATTTTATTTCTCTTTGTCTGCCTTTCTTTCCTTTTTACTTTCTTTATTGGTGTCTTTCTTGCTCTGCACTCTGCACTGTGAAAGCATTGTGTACCTGTGTGCAAGTTAAGCCTCACTGAGAAGTGATGGAGTGAGAACTTTTACACACCAGAGAAGAGATAAGTAGATTTGGATGTAGAAGTAGGGCATGCAGCACAGTGAGGTTTGCCTCTGAGTGTGTTTCAGAATGCTGTAAAAGGCTAACAGGAAGTGATCATGTGGTTTTGCTCTCGACTTGAAAACGCCATCTATTAAACCTGCTTCCTCACACCCTGCTCCGGATAGTCATTGTTCACAAATTACGCACCTTAATCTTTACTTGGAGGTTTGGGGGGTTGTTTGTTTAAAGAATGAAAACATAGTTTCTTGAATAGAGTTCTGCATTTCCCCTAATCCTGTTCCTCAATTTATTATTTCTAGGGTTTTTTTTTGTTAAATTTACAAAAAACATTGGTGTAAAGAATATATTCATTATCATATTTTCCTGTGTTCATTTGCCCCGGATTGTGCGATCAGTGTGAGTGAGAAGTGAAGTGAAGATGGTGGAGCTGTAGTGAGGGTTCCTGTGGGGTCTCATTATGTTCCTCTTTCACTGTCACATGAGCGTCACCTTCGCCAGCTGGACTCATTCAATTAACCCGCGTGCAGAGGGGATGAATAATGGATGAACATTATTTTTCCTCTCTCCGCTACACTTCTGCTTTCACAGCTCTCTCTCTGTGTGTGTGTGTGTGTGTGTGTGTGTGTGTGTGTGTGTGTGTGTGTGTGTGTGTGTGTGTGTGTG
>JAOUQZ010000019.1:7655993-7680685 GCA_028564935.1 Neosilurus hyrtlii
TGTGTGTGTGTGTGTGTGTGTGTGTGTGTGTGTGTGTGTGTGTGTGTGTGTGTGTGTGTGTGTGTGTGTGTAAAACGCTGCCCTCTATCCGTGAACCAGCCTTGTGTTTTTTTGTTTTTTTTTTTTACTCCTGAATTAGTTCTGCTGACCCGACCCCATTTCACTCTGTGTGTTCTGGACAATTACGAGATTTATCTTTATAAAAGAATCTGAGGCTCAGCCCACATGCTGTCACAAGAGTTTGTTTACTGCTGATGATCAGTTTAATGCAAACTGCCTTACACACAGTTACAAATTTGTTAGACCACTGTGTTGACAATAGTCTTTTACTAGATTTCTCAAAATAGAAGTGACTTTAGCCAATTGCACATCTTTAACTCATCTATTTTGAATGTGGAAGTTTATAATTATGTGGTGGGTGCTTTCATTTATGTAAGCTTATAATCACACAACACCTGACTAAGACCTGGTGAAGAACTGGCTAAGACCTTCTTTTTAATAACTATCTAGGATGTAGATTGTGTCTTGATGAGCCCTGACTAAGGCCTATCTAGGACGACCTAGTGGTGAAGACCTGGCTAAGGCCTGAATAAGCCCTGGTCCTGACCTGGCTGAGATTCTGTATTTGGGACGAGGCAATCTTTCTAGACTGGTTTGGGTCACCACTGTGTTCTTAATGTAAACCATGTTCTCTTTATGTCCCCTTTCCCTCCTCTCTGTGTTTCTCAGCACCCTTTCGTGAGCTCTGTAAAGACCAATCGTCCTCTGCTGGAGCTGGTGGCTGAAGCCAAGGCTGAAGTGATGGAGGAGATGGAGGAGGACAGCAATGAAGAAGCAGACGAGGAAGAGAATCACGACATTACTGCTGTGAGTCTCTCTCTCTCTTTCTTTCTCTCACACACACACACAGTGTTTCAGCTCCATGATTGGGGTTAATGTGGCTGGATAAAATTTTGAGGAAGATCGGGCTGAAGGGCCAGAATGGTAGTTTAGGAGCCGGAATGGAAGTCATGTCATGATGTCTGGGATTAGGGCTGGCTGATTTGATAAAAATATATCATTTTAAAAGTAAAAATGATACTGTCAATATATGTTGTGATGTAATTTATCACAATATCGACCAGCTCTGTCTGTGCTCTCAATCAAAAATTGTGGCCCCCTCCGTACACATCAGCTCTCTCTCTCTCTCTCTCTCTCTCTCTCTCTCTCTCGCTCTCGCTGTCTCTCTCTTTCGCTATCGCTCTAGCTGTCTCTCTCTCTCTCTCTCCTTCATTGTGGAACACTTCCTGTACCCTTTTCTGGCTAAATTGGTGCTCTGCTCGTTCCACCCAGCTCGGCGTCTCTGTGTAAAGCTCTATTTTAAGCCTGGCTGGCATTTCACTCTGAGATAACCTTGACTTAAAAAATCCTTTCTCACTCGCAATAACACAATGTTTCTCTCTTTCATTCCTACCGGACAGTATAATAATTGATCGTTGTGGTTCATTAAAAGTCCAAAAAGTAATTTAAACACACTAAAGGCACGGAAAAGTTGGAATATATTTGTATAGATCACGTGTTATAGTTAATAAAGACAAAATCGAGGGTATACAGTGAACTCTTACATGTTTCTAAGTTTTCACGGTCGCTTTAAATTTATAGTCTGTATTATTATTTATTAATGTGGTTTAAAAAAGAAAAATGATACTGACTGGGTTTTGGGGGGTTGAATAAAATAAATAAAAATTATAGTTTTGCTTTACTTTAAATGCTTTTAAATTTTGAACTCTTAATCATTTTTCTCTATACAAAAGTAATAAGGAATGACGCTTGAACTGATGTTGACGTGTGACATAAAATTAAATGCCTGTATTTATCTGTAAATAAAATGCATATAAAAAAAGGATGAGACAGAAGGAAGAGGAAATCAAGTTTTACATATGGAATTATTTACAGTTTAAATAAAGATGAAATGAAAAGTGACTTTTTTACTTTGTCTTAAATATAAATAATGATCATAAACAGTGATTGAATTGAACTTGACCTTATTTTACATTTACAGCATTTAACAGACGCTCTTATCCAGAGCGACTTACAGAAGTGCTTTTAAGTCATTATCAGTGAAAATATTCTTATACTGGTTCATCAGGACACAGACTAAGTTTCAAGTTTCAAGAGTTAAGTTTATTTGTCATATACAGGTAACAATGAAACATCACCACCGGCAATGAAATTCTCAGACTCAGAGCCCCCTCAATATTGCACTTAATTGTACAGAAATTTAGCATTGAGAAAAATAAAAATACATGTAAGAATAAAACTATATAAGTGAAAGGAGTCAATAAATAAATTTTATATATATATATATATATACATGTACATAGTGGGATAGAAATAGTTTAGGGAACAAAAAGTATACCATCAGTCATCAGTGGAGTGTTGTGTGCAGGTATTTTTATTACATTTTTTTTGTTGTGTGTGTGTATAAAAAACATGCTACTATTAGAAAAAGGTAGGTTTTCAGTCGTCGTTTGAAGACACCCAGTAACTCAGCTGTCCGAACATCCAGAGGAAGTTCATTCCACCACCTTGGAGCCAAAACAGAGAATAGTTTAGTTGCGTTTTTCCCTTGACTCTTGGTAGAAGGAGGGACCAGTCGAGCAGTGCTAGAGGATCTGAGAGAACGCGGTGCTGTGTGGGGTGTGATAAGTGCTTTGAGGTAGGAGGGTGCAGGTCCATTTTTGGCTTTGTAGGCCAGCATTAATGTTTTGAATTTAATGTGAGCAGCTACAGGAAGCCAGTGGAGAGATCGTAGCAGGGGAGTGGTGTGGGAAAATTTTGGAAGGTTGAAAACAAGCCATGCTGCTGCATTCTGGATCAGTTGCAGAGGTTGCGCTCAAAGGTAGACCTGCCAGGAGTGAGTTACAGTAGTCTAGTCTTGAGATAACAAGGAAAATTTTATTTAGTGGTAGTAAAACTTTTTTTAACCTTATTAGTTCAGATTGTGTACGATGCATCTCTAATAAAGCTTCATTAAATGCTTCTTTGCCTAGAAAAAAACACCTTCATGTGTGTTTTGGAACCTTTTCTGATTTTCTCAAACAAGTGAAAACCTAATAAATGAACTATGAAGCTCCGCCCACCAGAATATACAATGTTTTTATTTAATTATTGCTTGTTTACAGACAAGTGCAGGTAGGTGTGTGTGTGTGTGTGTGTGTGGATAAGAATTGCCTCTTTTGATGCAGAGTTTTGGACGTGTTCGTGAGTGTTGAGTGAAAGATGTGGGTGTTTAGGTTTCGACAAGATGTTTAGCATTCCAGGTAAACTTCAAAATACTTCTTTCAGAATGCTTCCTATCAAGCTGCTAATTTTAATCACTGCTTAAAACTCAAAAATCCATTTTTTTATTCACTTTGTAAACACCGTACTGTTACGATTAAAGATTTGTGAACATCTTTATTGTCCCACTAATAACTTCCTCTCGCTTTGTGCATAAATTAAACTTTTAGGCAATAAGAAATTCTTCTCTTCTGAATTTAGGTCACAGGCTTTTAATCTCCATCCATCATAACTGAAATATTTTCTCTCCTTCCTCCAGCCTTCGGGGAAAGATCCCTCAGAAACGAGTCAGACTAGTTTAGAAGGCGATCATCCGCCACTCCCAGAGAGTCCTATCGACGCTGAGCCCCTGAAACTGGAGAAAAAGCTTTCAGATGAGGACCGAGACAAACCATCCAGCTCTGATTCAGGGATCGAGGATGGAAAAAGCACGCCGACATCCGAGGAGGAAGGAAAAGGGGTGGAGCCTCTGGAATCTGAGTGCGAGTCACCGTCATCACTGCTCCCTGTCCTCAAAAAGGAGGAGCAAGAGGAGCGGGATGAGGATGAGGAGAGTGAGGCAGCAGGTCCCCACCCAGTGGAGCGGAGTGGAAGCTTGTGTGATCAGCGTGAACAGGAAGTGGAGGTTCTGCCTCAAGCTAACAGGAGGTTGAGCAAACGGTGCTCGGACTCGGGGAGTCAGACATCAGATAACCTCGACATCAGTCTGAGCTCCATGGGGAACAGAGACAGTGTCTCTGGCACTCTACGGGTAAGACTGTGTGTGTGTGTATTTGTCACTTTCAATTCGTCCAGTGAAATAATCTAGGAAATATAAACCCCACCATCCCAAGGGTGTGTCAAAAATATTTTTTGGCTATACACTGTCCTCTTTGGAAGAGGTAGGAGTTTTCAGAGGACTGTATAATTATCAGTGCCGTAATGTTACAGCCTCAGACTGATGGACTGACAGACAGCATCACACAAAATTCCAGGTTTATATACTGTTCTTTACAGTGTAGTACAGATTTAAAGTCGTCCTGGTTAGAGCTACTGTCAGGTTGGTTCAGATTGGGTAGGGGTGGGGCATACGTTCGTATAACAGCTATTGGCTGTTCAAGCTTTTAAACACTCCGCCATTCTGAGTTCCTCTTGCAACAGTGATTCAGACTCAACATGTGTCCATGTGGTTTTAAACTTTATTTCTGTTAAAACAGTGTTGTTTATATATAAAACATTGTGTTACAGTTGTTGAACATGGATTGATGTGAGAGTGTGTGTTCATCTCAGGGTTAATAATAACAACACACAGTACATGAGGCATAGCAGTGATGGAAGGATGGACTGAGGGGGTGGAAGCTCAGATTTAGGGGTCTCAGCGGAACAGTAGAGCTACAGAGTCGAGGTGTTTACTCTGGAAATGACCAAACAGAGGGTGTGTGTGAGTGTGGTTCGGCCTCTCGCACACTGAACACACTTTTTTACCATCATTTACCATGAAAACGAGGTTTAGGAAAATTCTCCTGGTAAAGAAAATAATAAACAAAAACACACGTGTTTATGTATATGTATGTAAAGGACTAATTAGCTTTTGTCCGATCACAATCCAAAACTCGCCAGCGTTGTGAAATATATTGAAAAGATCAGGACAATTAGGGTCTGTCTATCTGTCTCTATTTGTTTTGTCACCTCAGTACTAGATGTTGCAAGTCAAACTGTGAGACACGGGCAGAAGGAGAGACGGGCAGGTGGAAGAGAGGCAGGAGAGGAGACAGACAGGCGGGTGGAAGAGAGGCAGGAAGAGAGACAGGCCGGTGGAGAAAGACAGGGACAAACGGAGACAAAGAGACAGAATGGCAGAAAGATAGACTTGCAGAAAGGGAGACTGGGAGAGAGAGAGAGAGAGACACCGACAGATTGAGAATGAGACACTGACATGCAGAAAGAGACAGAATTTAAAAAGACCTCTTCAAATAGAGAGAGAGAGAGAGAGAGAGAGAGAGAGAGAGAGAGAGAAAACACTAATTCATGAAGGCACTGATTCTAAGTATGTATACACTCAGTAAAAAGAATGAAAGACAATAATACAGTTGAACAAAGACTGATTTTGTGTGTGTGTGTGTGTGTGTGTGTGTGTGTGTGTCAGTCAGTCATACAGTTCCACTGATAAACTGTCCTGAACAATACTCTGGAAAGTATGAGTATATTCCCAGTGACCTGCTCTGCTTAATGAATAGAGTTACAGTCCTGAAACACACACACACACAGAAAAGCTGTGCCACAATGAGGCATTTGGGGAAAAGCAGACAGACAGAGAAGCAGACAGGGAGAGCAAGACAGTGAGACATACACAACAGAATGAAATGGAATAAAGGTTGTTGATTTTGTGTGTGTGTACAGAATGCACGGTTATACAGACGTACTCTGAAGCGCACTCGTAAGTTTGTGGTGGATGGTGTAGAGGTGAGTGTAACAACATCCAAGATCATCGGGGACGATGAGAAGAAGGATGAGGAGATGAGATTCCTCAGGTACATGCGTGCACACACACACACACACACACACACACACACAAACAGTACATTGTACAGCACATATGAAGAGTTGACACACCCCCAGTATGAGATAAATGATGTCAGAACTTGAAGATGCGAAACAGATTGTAGAGAAAGCGCTGATCTTTATTCAGAGTTAATGAGAATCACTTCCCTGAGGATGGGTGTGCCATTACTTTTGAACAGGAGTTTGAAGGTGATTGGTTTATTCTGTGCGGAGTCGTATGACTCATTATAAAAGGGTGCATATACTTATAATGCACAGGCCTTGTTCACTTGCTTTTCCTTGCAACCTCTTTATTTGATTCGTTCTTCTTTCTTTTTTCCTCATGTTTTTATTCTTTAATGCACTGTCAGGTTTTACCATTCTCACTGTCATGATGTCTTCTTCCTCTTTATTCTCTCTCTCCTTTCTTTTCTTCCCCTACTCTCCACATTTTTCCCTTCCCATGTTTCCCTTCTTTTCCTTTTCTCTCATCTGCTTTGTGCTCTTCGTCTTCACTACTTTCTTCTTGTTCTCCTCTTCCTTCCCCTCCATTGTTTCCCTCTATCCGCTTCATCTCTCTCTTCTATTCTTTTCTTCTTGGTTCACTCAGAGCACTCTCAGAGTAAATAATCTATTTTCGGTGTCTATCTTCAGTCTGAAGACAAGACTGAGACATTAATGCACATGGGAGTGTGTGTGTGTGTGTGTGTGTGTGTGTGTGTGTGTGTGTGTGTGTGTGTGTGTGTGTGTGTGTGTAAACAAATGGATCCTAATGGAATGAAACACAGGGACAGTGAGGCTGAAGTGCATTAAAGTGTCCACCTTGTTTTTATATCCATGACATAGTGAGAGAAATTAATCTTTTATAGTCTCTTATAATCTGTTATAAAGTGTAAAGATTTAATTTATAAAATATCACACAATAATTAAAAATATCTGCATAAACAGTTGGATAAAGGTTTTAGCAAAAAACTTTAGCAAAGTGGTTAACACATCCACCTCACACTAAGAAGGTCCAGGGTTCGAGTCCTGGGATCGTTGTGTTTCTATATTTCTGTATGTGTTTCTTCCTGTGCTTGCTTGGGTTTCCTCTAGATACTCCGGTTTCCTTCCACAGTCCAAAGCCATGCACAGTAGAATAATTTCCTGTTCCAAATTGGCCCAAGTGTGGGTATGGGTATGAATGGTTGTGTAATTGCCCTGAACTGGTCTGGCGAGCTGTACGGAATGTACCCCACTTTTGCCCAGTTTCGGCTGAGGTAGGTACCTGCCCCCTGCGACCCTTGTGGAATTAAGCGGTTGGGCAAATGTGTGAGTGAGTGAATGAAATACAGTACATGTTTTCATCTGTTGATTTTAAAGTCAGTCATAAACACTTTACTGCCATCTAGTGGTGACAGAGATGACCATCTCTTCTTGTCATTATCTTTTTTGTTATTCTGTGACTGTCACTAAAAGTGGGCGGAGTCACAGTTAGAGAAATGGGTTCCACCCATCTGTTTGTATGACTTGTTAGTTCGATAACTTGGAAATGATGCAGGGTCACCAAATTTGGTGTATGAGTCCTTCTCAGGAACCAGCGGAGTGTCTGGACCCCGTGGTTTATTTTATTTTTATCAACTTTCCTTTTTCTTCCTTTTTTTAAACACTATTTTCATTTTCTGTTCCCCATTGGTCTTTACTTTTTCTTTTTTTGTTTCTTTTTATATTGCTTGCCTTCTCTCTTCTTTAATGGCATCTTTTTCATTTTATTTTTCTCTGTTCTCCTTTAGTATTTCTCCTCTTTACCACTTCGCTTTTTTCCATGTTTCCCTTATTTATTTATTTTTCTTCTCCTCTGCGCTCTGTGTGTGAATCAGTACAAGTTAATTTTGAGTTCAATGTGAAAAGAGTGAATCATCAGATGAGACGTTCTGGAGGAGAAGTCTTTTAAGTAACAGAGGACAGAGGCGTGGTGCCCTGTGGGTTATGTGTGTGTGTGTGATGGCAGAAGAGTGATGCATTCTGGGTATTGTGAATGTGAGCGTGGAGTGCATGTGCAGTGTCACATTTTAACCAATAATAAGTTATGCAAAATACCAAAAAACTGTCAGTCAGAACATTACTCTTCTGAGGTTTAACGTGTGTGTGTGTGTGTATAGGCGACAGGAGCTGAGAGAGCTGCGTCTGATCCAGAAGGAGGAACATCGTGCTCTGTCTGCTCTCAACACAAAACTGGAGTCTCAGAAAGAGAACATGCAGAGACGCTTTGACCAGGAGATGAACGTGAGAAGTCTCACACACACACACACACACACACACACACACACACAACCATACACTCCTGAACACTTCATTAGCAACAGCAGTACCAGTTGCATGAATAAGCAGGTTGTATATGCGTTCTCAATAAAGTGGCCACACACAGAGGAGTAAAGTAATAAATTAGTGCTTGTGAAATGGTTCTACATCCACAGAACTTTACATACAGAACACAGGGTTACTCACAGAGTACATAACTTTATCCATATGAACATTATTTATATTACACAGGAATAATAAAGAATAAACAGAATAAGGAGAGAGTAAATACGGAAAGGAAGAAAGGATAATTAGAGAGATTAGAATGAGAAAATAAACAGGGTAACAGTCAATAAGCAAGAATAGATAGATATGAAGAACGAATTATAGAAAATGAAGAAAGAAAATAAAGAACAGAGTAGAAATTAATTGAAGTAAATCAAGTGAAATAAAGAGACAGAAAAGAATGAACAAAAATAGGAGTGAGAGAAAAGGTCAAATTAAGAAATGAAAATTAAAAGGGAAAAAAAAGAAAAAGAATAAAACACCAGGAGGGAGAGATGTACAGTGAAATATATGTTTGTAATGTAATCACTCTCTGTGTGTGTGTGTGTGTGTGTGTGTGTGTGTGTGTGTGTGTGTGTGTGTGTGTGTGTGTGTGTGTGTGTGTGCACGCTTCCATAGGCAAAAAAGAAGCACTATGACACAGAGCTGGAGAATCTGGAGAAGACGCAGAAGCAGATGATAGAGAAGATGGAGCTGGACCACAATTTGGGTCTGCGTGAGGAGACGAAACGAATTCGGGCGGAGCAGGAGAAAGACATGCACCGATTTCAGGAGCAGATGAGACAGCGCAAGAAGGAGGTACGACACTGAGCTGAGGACAAGAACCCCAACTTATAGCCTTGGTGACGCTCTGACGTGCCGGTGGTGACGGTGTACTGCATTTATGACGTGTGTGTGTGTGTGTGTGTGTATTGTTCAAGATGAAGCGAGAAGTGGAGAAGATGCCCAGAAGCCAGAGGAAGGAAAGTTTAAAGAGCCGTACGAATGAATTCCAGCTGATGAAATCTTCTGAGGTGAGAGAGCGAAACACACAGCCAAGAATAAACAAGAAACGGAAGAACGAAAGAGAGAAATAAACCACTCACAGTCTAGAACTCAACACTGATCACTTTTTTACTGTGTGTGTGTTTTGCAGGAGGAAAAATTTAAAATAGATCAGAATAATTATCTTGACGCAACATTACAAAGCATCATCACTCGCAACAAAATGGAGATCGCAGATACAGAGCGCCAGTGTCTTGACAGGAAACAACAACTGATCAGAGGTACACACACACACACACACACACACACACACACACACAGAGATGAAATTCAACAAATAAACAATGAAAGGAATTTACATTTTATTACACAAACTTTAGACCTACAGAAAGACAAACAGGTGAGAGAAGCAAGAAATAATCAATCAGGAAATAGGAAATTTCGAGGAATAAAGGCTTCAGAGCAGAAAAGAAAAAACAAGCAGTAAAGAGAGGGGAAGGAAGGAGAAATTAATATGAATACACAAATAACAATGAAAGAATGATAAAGAATGATGAGAGTGAATCAAAGTAAAAACCTTAAATAAAATAGCAGTGTACAGATGTGTTACTGAAGTGTGTGCGTGTGTGTGATGTTTAGAAAAGGAAGCAGCGATCTGGGAACTGGAGGAGAAAAACCTGCATGAGAGATGGCAACTCCTCAAACAGCAGCTGAAGGATCAGTACTTCCTGCAGAGACACCAGCTACTGAAAAAACACGAGAAGGTCTTGGTTTTTCACACACGCCTGCACACAGTCCTCAAATAAGCACTAATAGTGTGTAATTGAATGAGTGTTTATAGCTGCTGTAACGTGTGTGTGTGTGTGTGTGTGTGTGTGTGTGTGTGTGTGTGTGTGTTTATAGGAGCAAGAGCATATGAACTGTTATAACCAGCGTATGATTGAGCTGCTGAAAGCGGCTCAGCAGCAGGAGAGGAACAGACTGCCGAAGATCCAGCGCAGTGAAGGGAAGACCCGCATGGCCATGTTTAAGAAAAGTCTGCGCATTAATTCCACGGGCAACTCCGCAGAGGACCGCGAGAGGATCAAACAGGTCTGAGTCACACCTTTCTTCTCCTCCCCACAGTCTGTACTCAATTTACTCAAATCATCAAATCCTCCGTTCACTTCTCTCCTCCTGTGGAATTAGGTTGACTGAGAGATTTGTCATGTTTCAGGCGGGTTCCAGAACTGACAGCAAAGAATGTGTGTGTGTGTGTGTGTATACAGTTTGGCAGGCAGGAGGAAAAGAGACAGAAGGCGGAGCGGTTACATCAGCAACAAAAACATGACAATCAGATGAGAGAGATGATTGGACAGTGTGACGGAAATCTACGAGAACTCCAACAGCTGCAGGTTTCTACAACTCTTGCTCTCTCGCTCGCGCTCTCTCTCTCACTCACGCTCACTCTCACTCGCTCTCTCTCTCATGAATTTTCCAACATAATGTGATTTAGGTACTGACTTAAAGTGAAGTTCTGAACAGAGAACAGAACTTCTGATAAAGTTTCAATGTGAATTCGTCATCAGTTCGACATCAATGACGTAATATCATGTAACCATCAGCTTATAACACTTCTCTTAAGTATGGTGCTCTGCAGAGCTCTGCTATCGCACAAGCTCCACCTGAACTCTCGTCATATTGTCATCACAGACCAGTAACATAAAGTGGAAATGTTCAGCAGCTGATCAGTTTTCTACTCCTCACGTCTGCTGATTCTCTCTTTCTGCAGAATGAAAAATGTCACCTGCTGGTGGAAAACGAGACTCAGAGACTGAAAGCACTGGACGAGCATCACAACCAGCTGCTGAAGGAATGGAGAGCCCAGCTCTCACCCCGCAAGAAGGTTCTACATTTTTCATCTTCATCTTCTTCAGCATAAGATATCAACAGGATCAAACGCTCTGCCTTCATTAAAGATTCACAAGATTTCTTTTAACTGTATTGTTTTTCTTCATCCTTAAAGGGATGTTACACTTACAGAGAGAGAGAGAGAGAGGATGTGGAGATCTTTAGGTAGTTTCAGGATGATACAGTAGTTGATGTTTGGACATAAGTGACTTTGGGCATTTTCTTCATCGCTGAGTGGTGGGGACAAAAAGTGTATCGTGACATTTATTATTCACGTGTTGCTTGTGTAAATTGTTTGTTTGTTTGTGTTATTGTCAGGCTCTGGAGGAGGAGCTAAACCAGAAGAAGCTCGAGCAGGAGAATTTCTTCCGGATGAGTGAGGACTTAGAATGTGTGCATCCCAGCTCTCCCAACAGATACACTAAATTCCTGCCGTACCCAGACTCCTCCACCACTTAGGACTCCACCCACTCAACCACCATGATCAGCCAATCACTAGTCTTCTGCTCCTCTATAGCCCCACCCACTAGTCCACAAAGATCAACTGCTCGTACAAAGATTCTCACACGTATGTGGTATTATTATTATTATAACCTGAAATGTTTTATTTTTTTATTCAGTAGTACAGAATGAAGAGGGACGTGTTTCTGATGGGTCTTTAACCCGAAATTAAATATCAAGAGTCAGAGATATTAAATACTTATTTTTAAAATATATATCTTAGGTTATCTTTTTTCTCAATGAGTGAAAATAAATCAATAAATTTAAAAGTACAACAAAAGTCGCTTTAGCAGCGTTTTCACACCAAAGCCAGTAATCAGTCTTTATTAATATTAATAATTTTTTAATTTATATTATTAATAGTATTGATTTTCAGGTCAGTATAATTTTACCAGCAAAATTTTTCTAACAAACATAAAAATATTTAGTATTTCCAAATACAATGGACAGAAAAAAGCTTAGTGTTTTTTTTTTTCTCTTCCCTTTTTTAAAAATTATCCTCTAACACATATAACTTTTCACCTCGATAAAGTTCTGCGTTCTAACAGTGTCACCAGTGTGTCGTAAATGTTGTTTGTTTAATGTTTTATGTTTAAGAGACGGTGAGGTTTGGTGGTACTTTTTTATTTTATTTGTTTACTTTGCGTCATTATGTGAGTGACAGAGATACTGTAAAGTTCTACACTGGATGTAAACGAACTGACTTGCAATAAATACTTACACAAAATATTAACAGAATTTAATTTAAAATGTTATTAAATATGTACCGTGTTAATAAAGAGGATTTTCGCTGTCTGGGGAGAAACAGTTACTCTAATAATAATAATATTAAAATTTAAATGTATATTAAGGATTTATTCTTTACCAAAAATATCTTAAACATTTACTTTATTTTAATGTTAAATTACTAAAAGTACTGAATTTTTTTGATTGTTCTCTAAAATTAGAATAAAATACACAAAATCGTAATTGGAAAATAAAATGAAATGAGTAACTTTGAAGGTTTTTATCCAACAGCAGTTAAAAACCATTTATTTTTCATAACTTGTTTACTTACTCTTTAAAGCACTGACATGACTTTAGGTGCAATATGTTTTTCCTGATGCAGTTTTCTCCACATAAGTTTTCTTTTTATTATAATTTTTATTTTAAGTGGTGGAGAGAATCAGGTACAGATGGGCCTTCGTTACATTCCCAAAGGTTAAATTAATTCTCTTTATTTTCTAAACTTTTTCCATCTGGCTGCACTGTTTCTAATCCTCCATCTGTTTTGGATTTTTTGTTGTTGTTGTTGTTTTATCTAAAAGGGTGTAAAAGGAAGCCTCGATGTACAGAAAGCTAATAAAGTCGACTTTATTATTTATTCTCTTTATTCCCACTCTTTCTTGTCCAGGTAATTATTTACACACCAAACAGGTTTGATTTGAAATGTTTATTTAGGTTTTATTACAAACAAAAGAATTTGGACATGAAAGAACGTAAAACTAAAAAAAAGCAAACAGGTTATAAAAACATCTGCATTCTGCAACAGTCACCCAGGGTTTCATCACCGTCTGAAAGGGTTTTTTTTGTTTTGTTCTGGAAATCTCACTCAGTTTTTCCACCCAGTTGAAGTGCTCGTCTGGCACGGCGTCAGAATTTCACTCCACTGCTGCTGACCTAATTCAAGAAATTCTTACACGATGGTGGCGTTTCTTTATTACTTGGCTGATTTGAATACTCAGTTCTGATTGGACGATTACAGCATTCACCTATTATTTCTTTATATTAAATCATTATAATATGATCCCTGGTCTCATCAGCATGATCAGTAAACACAGAGGGATTTCTTTAGTAAATAGACGGAAGTGTATTAAGCAGGATGATGAAGAGTTTCTAATGTTGGCATCACCCTGCCGTGGTTCGTTTTCTGATATTTAACCTGCACGTCTACCGACATCCTGCACCACAAATATTCTCCTGAGACGCTTTTGCTTGATTCTGATTTGTCACGTGAAATCAATACGTTTTACTGTTTTAAACCTGAAAATGCTAACAGATATAAAGACGCCATCGAACAGGGTTTAATTCCGTTTTATTTTTGGTCAAATTTAAAATCGATCTGAGGATTAAAATTGACTAGATTTGAATAGGAATTTTCCTGAAATATATAATTGAAAGAAATTCGAGTAACATCTCAATACTGTTAAAATATAAGTGCATGAGGGATCCTGCTGTTTAGATTTCTAACAAGGTTTATATTTAGCCTTTTATTTTGGGGCAAGATGGTTTTTATTGTTGTATATAGAATGGAATGGAAGCTCCAGCGGCACTAATCCCTCCGTGATCGGGGTCATGGTGATATCCTGGGTTTGAATGGTTTATAAAACAGTGAGATCATGTGGCCCAGTTAGATGAGCTTCACCTCTGAGTCATGAGGTTGCTGGTTCAAACCCCAGAGTAGGTCATGGTGCTCACAGAGGGTTTCGACTCATCTCAGGTTTATTGCAAAATCACCCCCACTTTTCTGGGAAGACTTTAAACACGCATCTGCTTTTCCTCCATAACCATCTTCCCTTCTCTCAAGCATAGAACCGTCGCACCTGCTCTGTTCGAGCCAACAACCATCAAGTTCAGAGACGAGTCACCCGTAACAGCGCCACCAAGGGGGTGTTTTTAATTTTAATAAAACCAAAATTATAAACCTTTAAAAAAAAAATGCAGAAATAAAACTGAAGTCCATCCAGAAATGAAATGAGATGAGACGAGATTCCTGATTCGCCTCTTTTTTTTTTTTTTTTTTTGTACAGGTATATTATTGCTTTCCTACTTCTGTAATTCTACATCAGAACTCCAGATGTGGGCGCTACAGTAAACACACAGAGCGCTAACAGTCAGGTTGTTTCAGTGATGCTGAACTTTATTTAATACTGATGGGATGTACCATGTGTCTATATGGAGGGGTGTTCATGAAAAACTGGCAACTCACATCAATACACCGGGCATTTATTTATTACAGTGGCGTCGGCTGTTAAAACGTTTCCCTCGTGCATTCACGCTAACTGACGGATACGGTTTGGAGCTTTACACCAGAGTTTATTTTTCTTGTTAAAAATGTTTTTAAAAATTAATGATTAAAATGCATGATGTAAATCATAAAAATGTCTTAGAGTCTTCAGAACACTTTTAAACACCGTCTATCAGCGGTTACGCGCCTCTGCAAGATTATTCTACTTTATACAGATCATGAAAACGTTAGTGTTCCAAAAATTAATACTATTATTAAAGTGGCTTAGTGATCACCTCACAGTGAAAAGGTTCTGGGCCCGAATCTGTTTGTCTGGGTTTTTTCTGGGTACTCCGGTTTCCTCCATAGGTGTGAATGGTCGTTTGGGTCTGTGTTAGTCCTGTAATACACTAGTGACCTGTACAGGGTTTAACCCCGCCCCCTCTCACCTGCAGTGAAGTCTGATTGGCTACAGCTCCCCGCAACCCTGATGGATAAATAATACCATTATTTTATAACTTTTGTGAATTGAATATTATTGAATTATTAAATGTCGCTCCTTGTGTTATAAACGCAAACAAAGCACAGACAAGACAACATTTTAAAGCATCGTAACGAGATCTACAAAAGTAAAAAAGAATTGAAACAAAACGTAGTGTTACTCATTAATACTTGAGACCAGTCAAGCATGCGCACGTTAAACACGTTTAAACACTCAAATGATTATAAAATACTGAATGTAAGCACCATCGTCAGTATTCCAACACTGCTGAACACAACTGAGGATAAAATCCTTCGCTTTTCCATTTTAGAAAACAAATTCTCTCGCAGCTCACGATTCCACCAATAACCTTTTTCTGTGTCACGTTCCGTTTGTGATGTCACAGAAATGAAATGTGTGAACTTCACGTCTAAACGTTAACACGTCAGGGATGCATCGATTACTTTTATTTACTTTTTTTAGACGGCGTACAGATGTGTGTTTTGGTCCTCACTGACCCTGAACTAATCCGGGCTTCAGCAAACTTTTTATTTTACTGTGTTCATAACGGTTTTTGTCGTGCGCTGTTGGTGTTACAAACTGGTGAGTTATTGTCAGCGATGCATCCCTATTTAAAAAGTGCAAGTTGAAGCATTGCGACAAAAAAAAATCCCAAAAACAACAACAAAAAAACCTCATGTAGCTTAAAACGAGTGAATACGAGTAACGACAATACAATAACGCTGTTCTGGAGTTCAAACACTTAAGGTTTTCTGCGTTGTTATAGTAGCACATAGAGGCACGAGGCTAATCTCTCCCTGTGAAAAACAATTGTTTATATGGCTAACCTGGTTAATAATCCATGTTTCCGTACAAACACCACATTTTATTCACTTTAAACTGAGGCGATTTCGTTAATACACAGAAGCTCACGGAAGTCAGCTTGTACTGTTAATAATAATAATAATCATAATAATCATAATTCATATTGAGGCACGATAGATAGCAAGAAGGCTGTGAGAAATTTTCTATACATATACTGCTAATCTGTTATGCACTAAAGATAAATATAAAAATAGTACAGGTTTAGTTAGCATGCATAGAAAAAAAAAAAAAAGATTCGGGTTTAGCAGTGACACGCGTTCGCTTTTTACCAACGAGGGGTCTCACAAAAACAAAAAAAACAACAACGCCCACCCGATGTCCCTGAAAACAGGGACAGAAAAACTCCGAAACCCAACTCCATTGCAAACAAACGCGTAAACTCACAAAAGAATGGAACGTAACAAGACCCGGATCGTAAATGGTACCTATAAATAACACGGACTAATTAAATAGATATGGAGAGAAAAGGGGGAGGAGCTAAATGAAAGGTACCTAGTGTTTCTTGGTTAGGTAATTGGAAGGGATCCAGCCCTCAGACATTAAACCATTACTTGTATTTTTGCAGAACCACCAACCCGTGCTGTTCCTCTCCAGCACCTCGAAGACGGTGCCTTCTTTAAACCCCGGAGTTTGATCGTCTCCTTCAAAGTCCGCTACGGCTAAGAAAAGTTCTTCCTTTGCCGGATCTTTGATTAGAGGAGGAAGTTTGTCTCTCGGCGGTTGCGGCTTATCGGCTTTAACGGGCGGTTTCGGAGGCACGGGAACTTTGATCTTTGGAGATTCGTCCTTCTCTTTATCTTTGGACGTCGGAGGTGCTGCGGCTTTTGGTTTTGGAGGTGGCGGTCGGGCTTGAGAGGCGGGGGCAGGCTTGTTCTCCAGAATGTCTTTCGGAGGAGCTTTGATCTCTGTGGAACTGGGTTTGGTTTCTGGCTCTGACGTTTTCTTTGGTGGCGGGGGTCGTCTCGGAGCGGAGCTGGGTCTCTGAGGCGGTTCTCTCGGACCAGGTGTTTGCGGTTTAGGGAATTCTACGGAATCGTGGCCGTTTTCCTGCTTAGGAGATTTTGGTTCGCCGTTGTTGGAGGAAGTGCCATTTTGCTGGTCGGCGTCGGGGAGTTTAGAAGGACGTAACTTGCTCCTCAGGTTTGTGATATCGAGCTCGCTTTTGCTTGGAGGCTCCGGTTTAGCGGCTGGTGGAGGTTTTGGCTTTACGACCGGTTTTGGTTTCAGGAAAGGTGCAGGACTGACCGAGTCCGCTTTCTCTTCCTGGCTGTCGGATTTGGGCTTCGGCGGCTGCTTGGGCACCGGCTTCAGGTTGAACTTCTTCACTTCCTTGGCGGAAATCTTGTGGCCGCATTCCAGCCCCATCTCGTTCCTCAAGTGCAACGGCTTGTTCTTCTCTTCCTTCTTTGGTTCCGGGGGCTTTTCGGATTTGAACGGAGCCGGTTTTGGAGAAACTAGGGGCACGATGACACCAGGAACCGGAGGTTTCGGAGGAAGCGGTTTGGAGACGTCTGATTTAAGCTTCTCCTCCAACTCCAGGCTCTTGTTGATTGACTCTCTCCGGGGTGGGAGGGCTGGTTTTTCCTCAGCAGGAGGTAAAGAAGGAGCCGGAGGTAACGGGCCAGAGAAGGGCGAGTTGTTTTTCGTGGCGTTGGACTTCCAGTCTTTCAGTTTGGGACGAGTGGCGAAGTCGGCGGTAGAAGACGGCTCGTCCGGAAGAGGTTTGGACCAGTTATACTCTGTAGCAGGATTGCTAACGGAAACGTCCTCCAGCTTCAGCTGAGCCATTTCTCCAGGCAGAGGTGCTAAAAAATTGGGCCTGGAGCTGCTGCTGCTCTTCTTATATTTATCCAAGAAGGTGACGGGGGCCCAGCCTTCTTTATCATCGATCTGAATATACCACCATCCACTCGAGTTCTTCTCAATCACCTGAAAAAGGGTAAACAACAACAAACAGAGTAAACATCCACGCTGGAGAGACCGAGAATCAGGGACCTCGGAGTGCGTCAGATCATTTCAAATCAATTACAGTCAGACACTTTCACTTCTTTCTCAGATTAATTTCATTCTTCATTAATAAATGAGGAAAAGTCGTCCAGAGCATTGAGGAGTAAAATCCATTATTATCTTTATTTATTTTTCAAGCACACCTCGACTTTAATCCCAGCCTGGAAGCTGATGCCGTCTGGGATGGTGGTCTGAAAGTCAGCGATGGTGTAGTACTCTTCCTCTACCTGCGGGGGCACCGGCGGCTTCGGGAGGTTGGTTCCACGGGGCTAAAGAAGAAACAGGAAACATACAAAAAGTTATAAATATAAAACTAATCAAAAAAAGGTCTGGGTGGGAAGAAGAAGAAAAAAAAAGACGCAGCGTTCTTACTATTGAAAGATCTCGGCGTGGCGGCGGCCTCTGGCGTACATCTGCTTCTGTTTAACAATACCACCACATCAGTTCTCCACAATAAAAATCTTTATTAAAACTCGTATAATATAAAAGTGTTTACTTTTCTTGTTGTCAACAAAGGGACTGAATCTCTCTCTCTGGTTCTCTTTGTTGTTGTTTTGTTGTTGTTTACAGGCTTCATCTAAATCGTTAGCGCTCGAGTGCGACGACATTTTTTGGGTCGAAACATCCGATTTTTTCAAATATGACGCAGGAGCCCAGCCGTCTTTCCCCTGATACCTACAAACACACACATGCAATATTTGAATACTGAAAGTGAAATATTTTTTATATTTCAACATTTTAATGATTATAAAATAATAATATTGATAAAAGCACATGATCATTTTAATGAATTAATATAACTTTTTTAAACATTAGTTTATATTTTTAAGTGTTTATTATGAATTATGCTAATTTAATTATTAATAAATAAATAAATTTACTATAATTTTTTTACCGGATTTTCCACCAGCCTTCCAGATTTTTCTCCATCACCTCCACCATCATTCCCTTCTCCAGATCCATTTCATCCTGATCTCGAGCCGAGTACGGATAAATGACCACATACTTCTCTTCTGGGGAAAAATAACCCAAACGATAAATAAATGAATAAATAAAATTGTCAGTAGAAATTTCTCTCTTCTGAATTTTTAACTCTAATTTTACACCAAGATTTTCCTGAGTTTTACATTTGAGTTATTAAATTTACATAAATGTAAAAACAGTGAATAAAGGGAATAAAACACTGGGGGATGTGCTGTCAGAGGAAAGTAATCATTAACGGAAGCTCCGCCTCTTGTCACTCAGCGGTGTAAATATTCCTTGGTATATTTTCTACAGCTGGGAGAAAAACCCACTGAACTCACTGAGGACTCGGGCAGCATTCAGTGACCTCCGTGGTTACAATATAAAAACACCTCACACTGATTTACAGTCATGCATCATGCAGCTGGAGCGAAGGGAAAAAAAGAGAAAAAACAAAAGGGATGGGAGGAGAAGAAGAGACGAGGTTCTCTCCACCTTGCCTGAAACTCAGGCCGAACAGATCGCTTAATGTACGGCGGCGACCCCCAAGTCTCGGCAGTGACCAGAACCTCCGGCACACTCCAGCAGCGCGGGGGGGATTTAAAAACAAAAAACAAACAAAAAAAAAAAAAAAAACACACAAGAAGTAAGAAACTGTAAAGCACTCCAGTCATGTCACTAAAAATAAAAGGAATTTACATCATTTTGGAGTTAAAACTCCACTATAATGTAGAGGGTGGAGATGGAGGAGTGTTGATGAGTGTAGGTGTGGAGAAGTGTAGGTAAAGGAGTGAAGGTGTGGAGGAGTGTAGGTGGGAGTAGGTGGGGAGTATAGGTGTGGAGGAATGTAGGTGGAGGAGTGTGGAAGAATGTAGGTGGAGGAGTGTAGGTGTGAGTAGGTGGAGGAGCGCAGGTATGAAGTAGGTGTAAGTAGGTGGAAGAGTGTAAGTGAAGGAGTAGGTGCGAGTAGATGGAGGAGTGTAGCTGAAGGAGTGTAGGTGTGGAGTAGGTGGAGGAGTGTAGGTGTGGAGTGGGTGTGAGTAGGTGGAGGAGTGTAGGTGTGGAGTGTGTGGAGAAGTGAAGCTGGAATGTACATGTGGAGTAGGTGTGGAGTAGGTGGAGAAATGTAGGTATGGAGTAGGTGGAGGAGTAAAGGTGTGGAGGAGTGTAGCTGGAGGAGTGAAGGTGGAAAAGTGTAGCTGTGGAGTAGGTGGAGGAATGTAGGTGGAGAAGTGTAGGTGTGAGCAGGTGGAGGAGTGAAGGCGGAGGAGTGTAGGTGTGGAGTAGGTGGAGAAGTGCAGGTGTGGAGTAGGTGTGAGTAGATGGAGAAGTGTAGGTGTGGAGAAGTGTAGGTGAAGGAGTGTAGGTGTGGAGTTTAGGTGTGGAGTAAATGGAGGAGTGTAGGAGTTAAGTTGGTGTGAGTGGGTGGAGGAGTGTAGGTGTGGAGTAGGTGTGAGTAGGTGGAGGAGTGTAGGTGGAGAAGTGTAGGTGTGGAGTACGTGTGGAGTAGGTGGAGGAGAGTAGGTGTGGAGTAGGTGTGAGTAGGTATGGAGTAGGTGGAGGAGTGTAGGTGTGGAGTGGGTGGAGGAGTGTAGGCGTGGAGTAGGTGGAGGAGTGTAGGTGTGTAGGTGTTGAGTTGGTGTGAGTGGGTGGAGGAGTGTAGGTGTGGAGTAGGTGTGAGTAGGTGGAGGAGTGCAGGTGTGGAGCAGGTGTGAGTAGATGGAGAAGTGTAGGTGAAGGAGTGTAGGTGTGGAGTATAGGTGTGGAAGAATGTAGGTGGAGGAGTGTAGGTGTGGAGTAGGTGGAGAAGTGTAGGTGTGGAGTAGGTGTGAGTAGGTGGAGGAGTGTAGGTGGAGAAGAGTAGGTGTGGAGTAGGTGGAGGAGTGTGGATGTGGAGTAGGTGTGAGTAGGTGTGGAGTAGGTGGAGGAGTGTAGGTGTGGAGTGTAGGTGTGGAGTAGGTAGAGAAGTGTAGGTGTGAGTAGGTGGAGGAGTGTAGGTGTGAGCAGGTGGAGTGTAGGTGTGGAGTGGGTGGAGAAGTGTAGGTGTGAGTAGGTGGAGAAGTGTAGGTGGAGGAGTGTAGGTGTGGAGTATAGGTGTGGAAGAATGTAGGTGGAGAAGTGTAGGTGGGGGTTTAGGTGTGGAGTAGGTGGAGAAGTGTAGGTGTGGAGTAGGTGTGAGTGGGTGGAGGAGTGTAGGTGTGGAGTAGGTGTGAGTAGGTGGAGGAGTGTAGGTGGAGAAGTGTAGGTGTGGAGTAGGTGGAGGAGTGTAGGTGTGTAGATGTTGAGTTGGTGTGAGTGGGTGGAGGAGTGTAGGTGTGGAGTAGGTGTGAGTAGGTGTGGAGTGGGTGGAGGAGTGTAGGTGTGGAGTGTAGGTGTGGAGTAGGTAGAGAAGTGTAGGTGTGAGTAGGTGGAGGAGTGTAGGTGTGAGCAGGTGAAGTGCAGGTGTGGAGTGGGTGGAGAAGTGTAGGTGTGGAGTAGGTGTGAGTAGGTGGAGAAGTGTAGGTGGAGGAGTGTAGGTAGGTGGAAAAGAGTAGCAGGTGTGAGTAGGTGGAGGGGTGTAGATGAAGGAGTGTAGGTGTGGAGTAGGTGGAGGGGTGTAGGTGTGGGGTAGGTGTGAGTAGGTGGAAGAGTGTAGCTGTGGAGTAGGTGTGGAATAGGTGGAGGAGTGTAGGTGTGGAGTAGGTGTAGGTGTGGAGTAGGTGGAGGAGTGTAGGTGTGGAGTAGGTGTGAGTAAGTGGAGGGGTGTAGGTGTAAGTAGGTGGAGAAGTGTAGGTGTGGAGTGGGTGGAGGAGTGTAGGTGTGGAGTAGGTGGAGGAGTGTAGGTGGAGGAGTGTAGGTAGGTGGAAGAGTGTAGCAGGTGTGAGTAGGTGGAGTGTAGGTGTGAGTAGGTGGAGGAGTGTAGGTGTGGAGTAGGTGTAGGTAGGTGGAAGAGTGTAGCTGTGGAGTAGGTGTGAGTAGGTGGAGGAGTGTAGGTGTGAGTAGGTGGAGGAGTGTAGGTGTGAGTAGGTGTGAGTAGGTGGTGTAGGTGGAGCCTATTCATATAATCTGAAAGTACATTTCTCTGTAATACAGATCACCGTGTATGATGTAATAATGTGATAAATGATGTCATAATATTGATGAAATGATGCAGGTGGTGTTTTTATTTAATTTTTTAAAAATTGGGAGAAAGAAACGTCAAAATCAGTTTTTTCACGCACACACACGCACGCACACACTCGCAAACACACACACACTCGCGCACACACACACTCGCGCACACACACACTCTTTATCAGTACCTTCTTCTGCAGTCAGAGTGAAATCATCAGGATCATCCTGAGCCTCCAGGCAGGTGGCAGGAACCCAACCCTGAGCATCCTCTGAACTCACAAACCACCAACCTGCAACACACACACAGAAGAGAGATTTGTGCACCACAGATGACCCTTTATAATCAAAACTGCTCCTAAAACCCTTATTCCAATTTTTTCCCCAACATTTGGATTTTCTCCTGAACAGATAATTTTTTAATGGTTGGATATTTTTATTTATAAATCTGGACTGGACCTTTAATAGAATTTAATTTAATCTTATTTTTTAATGTCATGAATGAATTTCTTCAGGTCGTTCGATACTCTGGTTAAACCTGAGCTGTGTGTGATTAGAACTCTGGGCTTTGTCACCTGACTCGTTCTTCTCGATGACCTCCACCACCTGGCCGACCCGGAGGCTGATCTCGGAGCTCTCCTGCTTCTCGTAGTCGGTGACGGCGATGTACTGATCCAGGAGCAGCGGATCAGCGGCGCACGAGTCTCCTGTTGGCGGAAAGCGTTAATGGAAGAGATTAACGGAAACATGGTTTCTCTCCAGCGCTACGGACGCTAACGAGCGGAGCAGAGAGACAAGTCGCTGTTAGAGGTGAAGAAGAAGAAACGGTTTAGTGAAACGAAGTGAAAAATGAAACCATCACCAAAAACACCAACGCTACCACACAAACAGATCACCGCCAGGATCACATGATCACCCAGAAAATCAAAACCCACAGACATTATCACTTGGTGAACACTCTCACACTCCTCTGACCACACCCACAATTTAACCACCACACACACCATATTTACGCCAAAACAGAGTGAAACTAAAATTGAACAAAACCTGTTTATTTTCATTCATTCATTTTCTGAAGCGCTTAATCCTAATTAGGGTCGCGGGGAGGCTGGCGCCCATCTCAGCCGACTCTGGGCGAGGGCAGAGTACACTCTTCGGTCTTCCCCACAAAAAATGGGAAAATGTTTCTGATTTTTGTCTTGTTCATTTTTTAGCTTTTTTTATTTACAGTAGATGGTTGTTTAAGGTGAATATCATCGTGTGTGGTGAGTAGGGTGGATTATAATCGACGCATGTTGGATCCAGGATATTTTCTACAGAAATGTGGTCAGAGGTTAAACGAGAGTCGTCACTAATGCACCTGCCACCAACCCTCCTGTACTGCTGAACAACTCAGACTCAGGAAGGTTAGACAGCCGTCTGTCTCTCTTATTAGCAATTATTATGATTAAGTATTACACACACACAGGGCAGTGCTTTACTACCTCGCTTTAGGAAAGAAGTCGCTCGTTCCACAATACCTAATGAGGAGGAACAAAAGATGACACTCAGAGTCAGGGGGTGGAGTCAGGGAAAGGGGAGGAGTAATGGGGGAGAAAGGGCAAAGTAAGCAGCCAGTTCAAACAAAAAAGAAATGGACTAATGTTCAAAAACACCTGAGCCGTCCCCTGCACAGTGATTGGTCCATTTGACCAGTGTGTGTGTGTTTGTGTAACGTCGTGGTGTAAAGGATAAAAGAAAGCGTGTTCTAGTTTTTCATCATGATTAGTTACAATATATAATTAATTACACTTTAATTACATATTAATTACAGTCTTATCGGTCTTACCTGATTTTTTCTTCCCGATGGTTTCACTGTAGAGACATTCAACACGGGGGGGGCGACAGAGAGAGAGGAGAAAGAGACAGAGAGAGAGAAAGAGACAGAGTGAGAGAGAGAGAGAAAGACACCAAGAGAAAGAGACCGAATGAGAGAGAAAGAGAGAGACAGAGAAAGAGAGTGAGAGAGAGAAAGAGACAGAGTGAGAGAGAGAGAGAGAGAAAGACACCAAGAGAAAGAGACCGAAAGAGAGAGAGAGAGAGAGAGAGAGAGAGAAAGACAGAGAGAAAGAGAGAGTGAGAGAGAGAGAAAGACACCAAGAGAAAGACACCGAATGAGAGAGAAAGAGAGAGAAAGAGAGAAAGACACAGAGAAGGAGACAGAGTGAGAGAGAGAAAGAGAGCGATGATTGTTTATAAATTTCAGATCATTATTGAAACTAGAAACAGATAAAAAAGAAAATGATTTGTTCTTTAATAAATTAAAATTTTATAATTATTTATAAATTGCTGTGATGTAAAAGAATTAAAACACTGAGTGTAATAACAGTAAAGCGGTGTGTGTGTATACACTCACTCTATGGGGGGGTTCAGGTCCTCGGGTCGAGTCTCAAAGAACACACGCACCTCCTCACACTGAGAAATGTACACGGGCAGCTGGATCAGAGCCTGAAACACACACACCAGCTGTAAATGTTCCATATTTGTTTAATCTCTTCATGTAGCTTCATCATGCATACGGTTTTACTTTAACACAACCATCTAAACCAACCTTTCACCTTCTCCCTGCTTCAAAGACATTCCTGTGTGTGAGTGTGTCAGAGTGTGTGTGTGTGTGTGTGTGTGTGTGTGTGTGTGTGTGTGTGTATGTGTGTGTTTCTGAGCAGTAAGGCAGGTATC
>JAOUQZ010000019.1:7693064-7708700 GCA_028564935.1 Neosilurus hyrtlii
ACTCACACACAACGCACTCACACACTCACATAGACTCACACACATACACACACACACACACACACACACACACACACCCACACACACACACTCACACACAACACACTCAAACACTCACACACAATGCACTCACACACACACACTCGCACACACTCACACACACACACACACACACACACACTCACACACACTCACACACAACATACACACACACTCACACACAACGCACTCACACACTCACATAGACTCACACACATACACACACACACACACACACACACACACACACACACACACACACACACACACCCACACACAAGATAAATGAGTTGGCAAGAAGGAGACAAATCACTGGATGTTATTATCTGGGCTGTAATATATAGAGAGCTCTCTGATCTGAGAGGAAGTCGAAATCCTTTAACTTCCTGCTGCAGCATCTGTTTCAGCATCTCGCTCCCAACACGGCGGTGTTACTCAGAGTGCACTGACAACGGGACACCCCGAGAATGGGGTAAACATGCAAAGAAAATAATAAGTACACAAATATAAATATTTTGTCTCATTTAACCACAAATTACTGTTAATTATTTTACATTAAATTCTAATAATTCTAAAATAGAAGCTAATAATTCTACTGAAATTACTATAACACTATAATACTGTTATTATTATTATTATTACTAATACTCTTACTGCTCCAAATATTAAAGCTTATTATACTCACATTAAACACTAATACAAATATCAACACTAAGAGTATTATTAATACTAACAGTGATACTACTACATCAAATTATTATTAATTTATTATTGTATATTATTAGTTTTATTAGTTTAAAAGGATTATTATTACTTGAGGTTTTAGTTAAAATTTTAGTATTATTAATAGGTTTAATATAAGTAATAATGCAAATTTTTTAATAACATTACTAGCAGTAATAATAATAATAATAATTATCTTAATCATCATCATAAGACATTTTCATGTGGGAAATATTAAACTTTTATTATATAAAATTAAGTTTTATTATTATTTTATTATTATTACTAAAAAGCAGTATTGTTTTTTTATTCATAATAGTTTTGTGTATTATAATTATTATTATTATCATCATCATCATTATTATTAATACTATTATTATTATTATCATTATTATTAATATTATTATTATGATCACTTTTCTTATTCTTATTATTACTGTTTTTTTCTATTTTCACAGAAATTACTTTGACTCTTTTGTGAAGGATCAAAATTGATACTATTGTTAATATTAATATTTATAGTATTAATTTTATTAGTATTAATAATGTACTAACACTCAGAGGAGTTTTTATTGTTACTGAGTATTAATATTACTATTACTGTTCCTACTGCTGTTATTGATAATAATAGGTTTACTACTAACACAATAAAACTAATATTACTGCTTAATCATAATTAGGGTCGGGGTGAGGCTGGCGCCCATGTCAGCCGACTCTGGGCGAGGGCAGAGTTCACCCAATGCAGCCTTCTCTTTACGAAACGAAGCAATGATTCTTATACGTTCCTCACACCACAGACAGTGAGAGACATGGCCGGCATTTGATAACCCAGCTAGCTGCACTGGGGGGACAGCGGTGACAACCCATTTATAGTGGGGCTTGAACCCCCGACCTTGGGATCAGTAATCCAGCACCCTACCACCAGGCCGCCACTGCCCCTAGTAATGTTAATATCAATAATAATACTATAACACCAGTGATACTAATATTAGTAACAGTATGTAAGGGATACAAATACTGTACTAGATTATTAGGAGTGTTAGTACTGATGATCCCGATAACAATACAACACTCACTTAAGCTGAGTGTAATAAAATTAATCCCAGTGATACTGCAGTAATATGAATATGGTGCTGTTATTACTAATATGAGACTCAAATGAAATATTTAGACAACAGTTCAGACATTTACACTTGATAACGCTATAAAATAAGGAAATAAAATCCTAAAGAACAAACCATCAGTGAATGATGTGAAGAACTTCCCCTCTTCTCCTCTGAGGATCTGTAACAGCACTTTAACTGAGATTTCATGACGATACAGATCGTTAGAGGATGGTGCACTTCGGTCCGAGTGCTCAAAAGGCTCGGAGCCGGGTGAAGGATATTACAGTGTAATGGATTCGGGCTGTGTTCCAAATGGCTCAGTAGGGGAATTACTTCCGCAAATGATAAATGGAGATTTGCTAACACAGGCATGCTTTAAAAGAGCAAATGTAATAAGAAGACACAGGTCATACTGGGTTACAAAAAAAAAAAACAAAAACAAAAAACCCACCTTTAGCTTTTATGATAGGAACCAAATGGACAGTTACAAGCCCCGCCTTGCTCTAACAACCAACACTGCTCTTTACCCTCATCACTGGCTTCGGGGCATATTTTGAATGTATGGTTTGCTAAATGTTACCTAACTAGCTTGTTTTTGATTAACCACGAAGTTGGTTGAATTAGCAGTAGAAAAAAAATCTTTTACAGTAGCAAAAGTATCACAAGTACCATATCTAAATAAATACTCTATGGTTTATTCTAAATCAGAATTTCTTTACATAGAGCAAATTTACAGTGGCGCAGTGGTTAGCACGTCCGCCTCATAGGAAGAAGGGCCTGGGTTCGATTCCGGGGCTCGGGGCGTTTCTCTGTGGAGTTTGCATGTTTTACCTGTGCTTGCATGGATTTTCTCAGGGTACCCTGGTTTAATCTTACAACTCAAAAACTTGCACTGTAGGCTGATTGGCTGTTCCAAATTACCCCCAGCTGTATGAATGGTTGTGTGTGTTGGCCCTATGATGGTCTGGCAAGATGTTCAGGGCATACCCCGCCCTCACCCCGAGTCGGATGAGATGGTAGCCAGCCTCCCTGTGACCCTCATTAGGATTAAGTGGCTTGGAAAATGAATTATTATATCTTTAGAAAAAGTTTTTTGTTTGTAATATTTTATTGTGTTGTTATGGCTCCTGCTTATATGACAGAATTTATTATTATTTTTCTCTGAGAAATTGAGGCCTCAGGTCGTGATGTTTTCTGGGATCAACCTAAAATTGCTTTCAAAACGATGAGAATAAATTAAAAAGTAGGTGAGGAAACTGATGGATTGACATTATGTGTTTAGAGAGATATACAGTGGGTTCAATGTTTTTATAACACAAGCACAAGCCCAAGTTTTCCCCTTATTATTCATTATTTCAGCACTGTGGGCGTTACGGATGCCGTCAGCACTATTTCACCAGTTTCTAAAACGATTATCAGTGACACCTCCTCCTCCATCTGCGCTTCCTCTTTGGGTGAAACAGGATGAAAGGACGAGGAATCGATCGCGTCCGTCCCCGCTGAGATTAAACATGTCGAGAGCAGCTAAAAGACGAATAAATTAGAGCTGATCCCGGGCAGACGAGTGTCGAATAAAGGTATCAGCATGCAGCGGAGTTAAAGAGGCCGATCGATCCAGCTTTAGCACATCAAGTGATTACAGCTGGCCGAGCGAGAGCCGAGCAGCACAGCCTCAGATTCAGGAGAACAAATCAGGAAGTGTTTTAAATGTTTCCACAAGAAATCTAAAGCAACAAAACAGAAAGAGTGAATTAAAAACTCGGCTGCTGTGGGCGAGCGTTAATGTTGTGTTTCTTTTCGTCTCTGATTTTCTCTCCATCAGGGCCCCAGGTGTGATGATGGTTTATATCGATTATCTCAGCGATAAGGGGAATTAGATTAAAGGGATTTTACGGTTGCATTACTGTCTAATCTAAAGAGATTACCTGGAGCAATAGGACAGAATCCTGTCACAGGATTAAACACCACATGGCAGTTTAACAGAAGCACATCTGTCCTGATTCCTGCAGCAATAAAGTTTACATTTTTACTTATTTATTTATATTTACTCTTTGCACTAAAGCCACAGACATGTGACAGACAGACAGACAGACAGGCAGGTCTGTGGATAATTAAGTGGATATAAAAAGTAGTGGTAGACAGGTAGACAAAAGACAGATAGACATCCAGATGAGTGAACAGATGGATGAACAAATTATAATTATTATCACTTGAAGACCTAGACATGCAGACAGAGTGACAGACAGACAGACAGACACGTGGGTGGGGGTCGGGGGCAGACAGATGGATAGATGGATAAACAAAGAGAAAGTTGTTATAACTATGACAGTTAAACAAAGAGGTGAGATGGCATGCAGACAGACAGGTGGGATGCAGACAGACAGATACACAGAACACAGAGCCAGTGTTACACTGATGTACAAACACATATAGAGACAGACAGACAGATGCAGAGACAGACAGAGAGACAGGCAGCAAGTTATTGTAGAGGAAATTGTTGTTACTGTTGTTGTTGTTGTTGCTATTGTTGCTGTGGTTATTGCTGTCATTGTTGTTATTATTATTATTGTTGTTGCTGTAAAAGATTGTTGGAAAGTGTTTTGTGACATGTTTTCTTGTAACATAAATAAAAAGTACGACTCCACCGCTGTGATGTAATTGATTTGTATTTTTCTCACAGCGTTTCCTGGAGGCCACACCTAACCCTAACCCTAAACCCTAACCCTAATCCTAACCCTAAACCTCACTGATTTAATTCTCTTTCTTTATAAACACACATCGATCCTCCTCATTCATATTCACCTCTCCTTTAATATTCTTCCTTCATTTTTATATCAGTTTTCTTTCATCCAAACTGGTTTTGATTAAAAATACCATAAACACTGCCGGACTCTCCTCCTGCAACCGCGTTCGCCGTCAGCCACTATCCGTGATACACCCCGTGATACACTGCCTATGAAACACCTCTTTGATACACCCACATGATACACTGCCCATGATACACCCCTGTGATACATCCTCCTCCTGCAACCGCGTTCGCCGTCAGCCACTATCCGTAATACACCCCGTGATACACTGCCTATGAAACACCTCTGTGATACACCCACATGATACACTGCCCATGATACACCCCTGTGATACACCCAATGGTACACCCCGTGATACACCCCATATTACACCCCAGTGATATTCCGCCTGTGATACACGCCTGTGATACACCCACATGATACACTGCCCATGATACATCCCTGTGATATACCGCCTGTGATACACCCCTGTGATACACCCACATGATATACTGCCCATGATACACCCCTGTGATACACCCCATGATACACTCCCTGTGATACACTCCCCATGATACTCCCCGTGATACACCACCTGTGACACACAGCCTTTGATAGACCATCCGTGATACACCCCATATTACACCCCTGTGATACACCCCTCCCCTGTGTGTTCTCATGTCAGGAGAAAAACAATTCTAACAATTTTTGCTTTTTAAACACTGAATTTTGTGAACCTTTACCCTCTCTCAGTTTGACATCATTAGGTGTTAAGGGAAATGATTTAACTGGACAGTAGATTTTAAATAGACTGGGAGGAGCTAAACAGGGTGATTGGACCGTTATTAATAGGAGGAGATGTGCTGATTCGATTAGATGCTGGACTTTAAAAGAAATGATGGGAGCTGTATTTGACAGGAAAAAAAAAAATTTAATGAATTTTATCACAAAAGTCCGTTTTGTATTTGTCCACCAAGTCATCAAATAAAGTCCTGATTCCAGCCTCCTGTAGGAGTAAGAAGTGAAACCCCCTCAGTGCAGCGTCTCCACACTCATCAGTCTCACAGACAAAGTTCTACAAATGTCACGCAGACGATAAATATTTGATATTAAAAGACTCTGTGATGCTCTGAGCTTTTGTGCTGTTTATTAAAACAACATTTGTTGCTCTGGAAATGGAGCCGCCGGTCTCTTCAGAAGAAAGTTCCATTTAAAAGTTTAAAATAAGTTGATTAAATATGAATAATCCTGTATTAATAATGTCCTCCTGCTCCTCCACTGCATGCTGTGTGATCTGAGGAATGAGCTCTCCTGGAGATCTCTCTTCTAAAGTCATATCAGAGATACATGAGTTTAAAGAAAGAATAAATAAGAAAGTAAAAAAACAACAACAAAAGGACAAACTGATAAAAATGGGGATGATAGAGGTCACGATAAAAAACAAAACAAAACAATATTAAATACAAGAAAAAATTAAATTAATCATAAAAATGATGCATAAAAATGCAAAAAGATTTATCAGTAGATAAATTAGCGATGGTCCTAACTTAAGGATTTTAAGCTAACAGAGATAACCCTGGGTTTACACTGGGGCACAATGTCGTGATTTGAGAGGATCATGAAGAGCATTAGGGTCGTGGGATTGAATCACGATGCTCTTGGATGCACCCTGCCTCCTCTAGACCACAACCATGCTCTAAGCGTGCTAATAAATCGTGGCACTGCACACTTTTTGGAATTGTAGAGATCGCGGACATTGTGTCCCAGTGTAAATCCATAGTAAATAACGCCTTGGGGCGGGATCTAAGCCGACTCTGAATTATGGCAGGGTACACCCTGAGCAGCTCACTAGTCCATCAAAGGGCAACACACACACCTAGGGGTGACTTGGAACAGGCAGTTAACCTACTGTGCATGTTTTTGGACTGTGGGAGGAAACAGGAGTACCCAGAAACGCCCTCACCACACTGGGGCCTCAAAAGTCCAGGACCTTCTTGCTGTGAGGTGGACGTGCAAACCACTACACCACTGTGTCGTCCATAGTTTAAACAGAGTATTATTAACATTTGTGATGGTTTAAAATGTGACTGAGGAAAACTTCACCTGATATAAAACATGATTTAAAAACCAACCACCTGGAAGTCATGCTAGTTATGTTAGCTTCTTGATCTGTCTGTGATTGGTCAAACAGGGATGTAGAAGTGTAGAAGGTAAAATCAGTCCTGGTTCCTCCAGTGGAGAACCCAAACTCTTGAAATGATCTTCTTCTCTTGGAAGTGAAAACGTTTTATTGTGTTTTTAACAGAAAAGAACACGATTCCGCACTAGCATGAAGAAGAATCAACAGATTGAGGTCATGGGTTCGGGGGCAAGTTAATTACACGCGCCTTGAACATATTGATCCAGCCGAGCTTCTCTAATTCCAGTGGCTCGTAGCGGAGCCCGGCGGTAAGAGCATCAGGGAGATGGAGCAAATGAATACGCAGAGTAGACACTCGAAAAAGATTCTTTTCTTCTTTTATCTCTCTTTACGGTACTGATGAAGGATGAAGGGCAAAGCGGGAACACGTTCATGCACACAAGGACGATAAACTTGTACAGAATCCGTTGATTATATCTGAGCTCTGTGCACAGACTAAAGAATAAACAGCACTCACCTGATATCCCAGAATGCACTGCAAATTGGTTATTGTTCAAACAATGCATACAGTTCAGTTCATGAACAGTAAAGGAACTCTTCTGTCATCTCTGGATGTTTGATTCGTTTTTAAAATATGTAAGATGGATAGCCTTGAGGTTTTAGTGAGGACTAGCATTAGCATTAGCATTATCCTAATAACTACTGAGCACTATTAATTTGTATTAATTTTACATTTACATTTACAACATTTAGTATATGCTTTTATCCAGAGCGACTTACAATTCTAATTTTCATACACCTGAGCAATTGAGGCATCGCCTTAACTGATTAAGCCACCACTGCCCCAGTTGTACATACAAATACAAACCCTGCGATGTATTTCTGTACTATAAGGTCCACAGCTGTGCCATTTGAGATGCAGTCCGTTACATGCTCTCTACATTTGTTTCACGGATCAGTAACCGGCTGCATCTGATCACGATTGCTGTATAAGATCAGATCAGGTCAGATCAGTGCAATGCAGTGCTTGTGCTTGTCAGATAGAGAAGCTAGGAGAAGAAAGTAGGCCACAGACTCATCAATCATTCATAAAATATAAGCATCTGATACTCAAGTCTCTGAGTGAGTCGCATTCCACATCCTTCAGTCCTGCGCTGGTTCGTTCCACCTTGTCTCACCAAAACGAACCTTTAACTAAAACAGAAGCACAAAATCCACCCATCTGCCATGTTTCTGTTGTTCCCAGTGGACTAAAAGGTCTCAGATGAATGAACACGTTAAGTAAGAGTGTATCGTTAAACCACAAGAGGCACGACACGTCTGTAAATCTAATTACATCACTGAGGAAAAGATAACAATCTGAATAATTATCTAAAGAGTTGAAACAGACAGTTATTTAAATGATGATGATGATGATAATCCCTCCAGCGTGTTCTGAATTGACCCCGGGGTCTCTTCCTGGTTGGACATGCCCGAAACACCACACCAGGGAGGCGTTCAGGAGGCATTCTAATCAGATGCCCGAGCCACCTTAACTGGCTCCTCTCAACGCGGAGGAGTAGCAGTTCTACTCCAAGCTCCTCCTGGATGGACAAGCTTCTCACTCATTTGATTATTATTATTATTATTATTATCAGAAGAAATTTTATGATCAGTAAAATAAATGTTCAGAATAATGTTCAGGCGTTAATGTATAATTTTCTGATCTTTTAAGTTCCAACATTCCAATTTTTCAATTTAAAACATTTCACTTTGTTTAAAAATTAGTTGCAGTAACGAGGAGTGAATTAACATCTACATTTATCTCACGCTTGTTTCAGCATCGCTCTACCGAACAAACAGATCATCAGGAGATAATTATGTTGACTTTTGAGCGCCTCCCTGCGGAAACCAAATCAACAATTCAGTACACAAAAAAAACTCTTACTGCTCAAAGGACGACTCCGGGTGTAACCTGGGCTGTATCTTCTCTTCATTTAACGTTAAGAATTTCATTTGCAACAAAAACAAGCGAGTAACATGGATGCGGTATTAAATAAGAACGCTCCAGTCCGCGTGCGCCACACGGTTATACGGTGTACAAGGTTAAAATGCACGTGGATTCATTTTCAGGGATTATGTAAATATGAAATCCATTCCAGCTCTTACGTAATGTGTCTCACATCACTAAACATTGTCATTAATACAAGGTATTAAATTCAGGTTTCTGTTGAAACGCACTGAAGTTTTTAAATGCTGTTCAGGCTTTTAGCGCTTAGTTTTCCAAGTGCAGGCGGAATCCCTTCATTTCAGCTGAAGCAAATGAAGCTTTTAAGCAATCGCACGGCTAAAGCTCTTCCTATTAAATGATAAGGAATCCATCTCCAGAGAACCCAGCGTTTTATGGTTGGGGTGTTTATGTGGCCTCTGTCATTACCAGGCAGTGTGAAGTGGGTCATATTAACCTGGACATGGCATGAAGTTTAAAGATGTGACGCCACACATTCCCTGCATTACTTTTTCTGCATGCCTGGAAGGATGAAAACTTTAATATTTATAAATATTTGGATGATAAAAATATTAGGCTAACTGACATCTGTTCATCTATGCCATCTGTTGGTTTAAACTCCAAGGGTGAGCTGAAAAGTTCATAGGCTGAATAAGAAGAGAGCTTCTATATCAAGGGGATCTGACCACTCGAACACGATGGAAGAAGTGTGTAGACTGCAGCTCTATAACTGACACTGATTGGCTGCACAGGTCTACACTTCCAGAGTCCTAAATAATCTAAATAAATCAAACACAGACACCAAAAACAAAACCTTTTATTTCTGTCTTCTTCATCGCAGCCCAGGACCAAGCTCTGCTACCTCATTAACACCCAGCAGCTCCTTCACACCTGCTTTCTACTGAAAACTCTTTATTTTAGTGCACAAGTAAAGTGAGGGGGAAATAAATAGAGTGGTGTTAAGCTGTGGGGAGAAAAAAAGAGGGATGAAACACAGGCACTTTTAAATACACACGTTGTATTGACAGGAAAATGAAGTAAGTGTGTTGTTCGGGGCTTCTGTGGCCTTAATGTTGTTCTCTTTATTAGTTTAGACTTATACTCCAAATTCTCTGAATACGTCGAGCAGCTCCTTTAGGGTGCTGCTAATGAGACTCCCAGATCCCCAACACATTCTTTAAATAGTCGTCCTGGTAATTTTAGACAAAAGCAAGATGTATTAGTGAAAGGAACAGATTGATTTAATGGGAACACTCCTCACTGACTCCAACGGTCTCAAACACTGACTCTAACACTGATTTAAACATTGACTCAAACACTGACTCTGACACTAACTTAAACACTGAATCTAACACTGACTCTGTCTCTAACACTATCTCTAACACTGATTTAAACATTGACTTAAACACTGACTCAAGCACTGATTCAAACACTGACTCAAACACTTTCTCTAATACTGACTCAAACACTGACTTATACACTGACTCCAACATTGTCTCCAACACTGACTCTAACACTGACTCAAACACTGACTCTAATATTGTCTCTAATACTGACTCAAGCACTGATTTAACACTGACTTAAACACTGACTCCAACACTGATTCTAACACTGACTTAAACACTGACTCTAACAATGTCTTAAACACTGACTCAAGCACTGATTCAAACACTGACTGCAACACTGACTCTAACATTGACTCTAACTGTCTCAAACATTGACTTAAACACTGACTTATAAACTGACTCTAACACTGATTCAAACAATCACTGATTCAAACAAACATTGACTTAAACACTGACTCAAACACTGATTCAAACACTGACTCTAATGGTCTCAAACACTATTTCAAACACTGACTGTAACACTGAAATAAACACTGATTCAATTTTTATTACACTTATTTATTTATTTGTTTATGTATGTATGTATGTATGTATGTATGTATGTATTCATTTATTTATTTATTTTCATTTCCATATCCAGGGTGAGGATTTCATGATTCTCATTAGTCTCTTCTTAAGAATAGAACTCATGGTATACAGAGAGTTCGTTTATAACTCAGTTCTTCACTGAAACTCAGAACACGGAACTTGAAATCGAATTGATTTTCTTTATTTAGTTCCTTTTTTCAAAACAACAACAATAACAACATCTTGTGAATGACTCAGCCAAAGTGTATTTTGGGATTCAATCACAGGGCAGTGGAGACAGAGCATCAAGAAGGATTACAAAAAGTAATAATAATAAAATAAAAACACCTTTAAAAGCAAAAACCCATAAAATAACAAAAAGGGTCATGAAGAGGAAGTTACAAAATATACACAACCAGGGCTGGACTGGGAGAAAAAAAGGCCCTGGAATTTTTAATTTAGACAGACCCTCCACAGCCAATCGGCTTTCACCTGTGTGCCTGTTGTCATATTTACCGTACTATATGCATCGTGATGTGGAGAAGTGTAACATAAACCTTATATATAACATTTGCTAAAACCACTTCAGTCATCTCCATTCACTCACATACAGCTGCAATACAATAAAAATGGGTAAAGAATAAATAAAGCAGATAAATTCATTCAATCACATTAAATTATAAAATGTTTGTCAAAGATTCGTATAATTGTGTGTTTTCATTACAATTTGTTTGACAAAGGTCTGAAATAAATGTCAGTAATTTTGCATTAGTCTACTTGTACTTGCTTATTTGGTGACTAGATGACGTGTGATGGACTGTTTAATCTTTCATTTTGTTTTTTGTGTCATAAATCAAATGTGATTTATATCAGACTAAGCAAGGAGAGGTAGGACTGAACCTGACAAATCACAGATCTATACTGAATCAGACCAACTGTAGTTTAATCCTTATCACATATAACATGAACTTTACTAAATCATACACACTTGTTCTACAGAGCTTTGGTCTAATTTCATTCTTTCACTGTTTCTCTGAATTTATGTTGCTCTTTGTCCCTGTCAAAACAACCATATCACCTTTTTGTACTGATTTATTTATGTCATCATTTTGCTGGTTTTGTTTGTTTATTCAGGGGTTTTATATAAATCTTTCCTGTACTACAGCACTGCACTTTCCTGCACATTTCCCTTAACTCTGTTACCTGCTGTGTAATGGTCCCATCTACACTCTCCACCTGCAGGTCTCCCTCAGCCTGCCCCGCCCTCCTGTGTTTCCCTGACACTCTCCTCCTGCAGGTCTCCCACAGCCTGGCCCTGGTCCTCCTCCTCAGTTGGCTCTCTTTCACAGTGAACTTCTTTAATAAGTGCATCATGAGAAGAAGCACTGGCTGCACTGGCTGCTGCAAATAAATCTGTAATTTTTGCACAGCTGGCAGCCTCAAGAAAAAAACTGTGTCATTTTTTCTCTTTTATCTTCTCAGCTTGCCCTGCTTACATTTTTGTGCATTGTTTTAAAATTAGCTGGCTAAATCGCTCGCAATGTTGCGCTCTCACTCACCGGTCTGAGCAGATAAATGAGAATGGGCGGGCATCAGGCAGGCTGCATGTGCCTGCCCGCGGGGGCAAATGAATGGGCGGGGCGGGACCACGTGACTACAAGGCTGTGCTAGGGCAAACTGTCAACATCTGCGGACTGTTCAGAGTGGGCGGGCCTTTGCCGTGCTACAAGGGGGCCACGCAGCATCTGATTGGACTGTTTTATAACACAGACATTTTCCCGGCCAGACCAGCCCCAAAGTACTTCGGCCCATCGGGAAAACTTCCGGTACTCCCAATTGCCAGTCCAGTCCTGTACACAACAAACACTTTTACTTTTTGAAGTTTTAAAGAAGGGGCAGCACAGTGGTATAATGGTTAGAATCTAAGAGCAAGAAGGTCCTGGGTTCAATTCCCGGGCTCGGTGAGGGTGTTTCTGTGTAGAGTTTGCATGTTCTCCCCGTGCTTGTTTGAGCTTCCTCTGGATACTCTGATTTTCTCCAACAGTCCCAAAACAGGCACATTAGGGAAACCTAGGTGTGAATGTGAATGTGTGTGTGAGTGTGAGTGTTGGCCCTGTGATGGACTGGTGAGCTGTTCATCATGTACCCCGCCTCAGAGATAAGCTCCTCCCTGTGACCCTAATAGGATTAAGTGGTTCAGTAAATGATGATTATGAAGTTTTTAAGAGGACATCTGTCATATTTACAGCAGATAAATACATTAACTGTAGAAAATAAAAAAGAACTAAAAGTAGGCCAGTAAAATAAATAAATAAATAAACAAATAAATAAATAAACAAACAAGTTAGTTTATTAATCTCATGCTCCGGCGCTCGTCTCTTGACCACCATGAAATATACATTTCTCTCTTCACTGGTTTTTAATTGGTTCTGTTCATCTCATTACAGTTTACTGAAAATATGAATAAGATTAAATGTTTTTTTATCATCACATTAACACAAATACACAAAACACTTCTCTACCAATTATAAAATAAAATACACACCTTTAAATTTATTACAGGTATCAAAGTAAAGCAAGTTTTTTTTAATGGCAGAACATAATAAAGGCCTTAATATAATTTCTCTAATAATAATAAAATTTAAACATGTTGCTGTGGATGTGCCTTAAAATCCATATATGAAAAAGAGGGTGTGGTCTTATATATATATGGAAATTACAGGATTTCTGAATTTTCAGACTATGTATGGAAAAAGTGGGTGTGGCTTTTGAGTCTCGATATGGAAATAAGTTATACATATGAGAAATATTTGTATAAAATTATTTTTTGAGAACAGCTTGGAAACTTCATAGATTGAATTGAATTGAATGAATATGCCTTTGAGTCCATATATAGAAAACGGGTGTGGTTTTAGCATCTTTGAGGTGTTTAGGGATTCTTTCATGGTTCATTGGATTATTAAGCGTTCTCAGCACCCGACATGTCCAGCAGAGTTTTGTGGAACCTTTTGTGACAGAAAAACAAACCTGGTTTATAACCAGACAGACAACTGAAAAACCGTTAATGGATTTAAAACTGTATGTTGTTGAAATTTTTATGTGATTAAATCATATAAAGAATGAAAGAAAAAAAGGTAAGGCATATTTATTTATTGGTTGATTGATTGATTGATTGATTGATTGATTGAAATTGGAATCTGGATCTGAAGCCATTTTAACCAAATTAAAAGTAAATCTGTTGTTTAAAGATTATTCCACATAAACATCAGATTTAGTTCTTATAATAAAAAGCATTTTTGGTGAAAATTAAAAATAAATGCGAGTCTTTGGGGTGATTTTTGATCCACTGCAATGAACCGAAACGCTCGTTTCCATTCTGTGTGGAAGTTACTCTCACGTGGAGTGGAACATGAATCTGAGTTAATTGACACGTCCTTTGCTGTTTTCATCGTTATTGCTGTGATGCAACCGCAGCGAGTCAGGCGGGAAAACACTAATGATGCTTTCCCGCCTGACTTGATTTATGTGGTGGTGCATGCACGGCACGATTATAGGAAGGTTGAGCTCACTTTGGTTGGGCTTGGTGGCCCCATACATATATACATGTGTATATACATGTGTGTGTATATGTACAGGTGGCCCTCCCAGAATGGGTAGCTTTAAACTTGGTGAACAGCTGTCTGTAAGAAACAGTGACAAATCAGTGTAAAGTTTTTACCATCACAGAGACTGTGAACACAGGAAACCAAGGGTTCGTCCTGATACCACCTACAGATGGACCTCACCCGCTCATTCGAATATTCAGATTAATCTGGGAAAGTGTGCAGACATCCCATAATGGTTAATTTCCATGAAGTTGTTTTAAAATATATTTACAGTAAGCAATAATTATGATTAATTATACCTTAATACCCTCATATCACAGAGGGGAGGAGTCTCCAGTGTCAGTAAAGTGGCAGTCAATTTACATTCATTTTCCGCACCACTTAATCCGTGGAGGGTGGAGCCTATCTCAGCCATCTCTGGCTGAAGGCAGGGAACACTCTGGACCCCCAGACAAGGTTGACACACACACAACCATTCATATTCACACTTACATTCTAGGGACAGTCTCGCACACCCAAGTAGTCTAATGTGCATGCTTTTGGACTGTGGGAGGAAACTGGAGTACCTGGAGGAAACCCACACAAGCACAGGAGAACATGCAAACTCCTTGCTGTGACACGCTGACCACTACACCACAGTGTTAGTTATACTGAAAAAAATGATAAACATATCTAAACTATAAGCTAACGTTCCTCTATAGGGATTATTTCACAGGCATCTAGTGCACTACACAGGGACCCTAATGAGGGAGGAATAAAAGCTCAGTTATTATGAGTTTATTTATGGGTTTGTTCATCACTCATGACTCAGGACATTATGAGTACCAAACTGTGTGTGTGTGTGAGAGAGAGAGAGAGAGAGAGAGAGAGAGAGTGTGTGTGTGTGAGTGTGTGTGTTTGTGAGTGTGTGTGAGTATGTAAAAGTGTGTGTCAGTGTGTGTCAGTGTGTTTGTCTGTGTGTGTGAGTGTGTGTGAGTTTGTGAAAGTGTGTGTGTGTGTGTGTAAGTGTGTGTGTGTGTGTGTGTGAGTGTGTGTGAGTGTGTGTGTATGTGACTGTGTGTATTTGTGTGTAAGTGTGAGTGTGTGTGTTAAATATCTTCTTCTATGTGTGTGGTATTAAATTCATGATGAACCCCCCGGAGATAACTAAATTAAATTTATTAGCATTTTACGGCTGTAATTGACTTCCTTGTGTGTGTGTGTGTGTGTGTGTGTGTGTATGTGTGTGTGTGAGTGGTGTGTGTGTGTGTGTGTGTGTGTGTGAGTGGTGTGTGTGTGTGTGTGTGTGTGTGTGTGTGTGTGTGTGTGTGTGTGTGTGTGTGTGTGTGTGTGTGTGT
>JAOUQZ010000019.1:7734808-7753323 GCA_028564935.1 Neosilurus hyrtlii
TGTGTGTGTGTGTGTGTGTGTGTGTGAGAGAGAGAGAGAGAGAGTGTGTGTGTGTGTGTGTGTTTTGGTGTGTGGTGGGGTGGGGGGAATAGCCTTATTTTTATTTTTTTAATTAAAGCCTCATGCTAATTCAGTGTAACAACACACATTCACACACACACACACACACACACACACACACACACACACACACACACCCATCAAAGGTTGTGTGTGTGTGTGTGTGTGTGTGTGTGTGTGTGTGTGTGCTATAAAAGGTATGTGGCACTCAGTCTACACTTAACACTTTATTTTTTTAAGTTTTCTTCTGAGAGAAAGCGCGGCGTCTTGTTCAGTTGTTGGAGAAGGCGTCATTACGCCACAGTAACACCATTTCATTTTTAAACCTGTTATTAATTCCCTGACACATGTTTTCCTTCACAGCGGTGCTTCATGCCACACACTAATGGAGGAATAAATTCAAAGCCCAGATGGGAATTTCAGCAGTGTGTCAGCTCGGGGCTCGAAACAGGAAGAGAAAAGAAAAAAGAAGGTGTTTATTTCCTGTTCCTGTATTAACTAGCGTCACAATTTGAGATGGTTGTGGTATTACGCCTGTGGTGTTGATCTCCAAGAAGGATGTGTGGTTGAAGTGTAGACGCTTTCTTAGTGGTGCCAGTCCAAAAAACTTTCTCCTCAACATCACCAAGACCCAGGAGTTGGTGAAGAACTTCAGAATGGATCCATCAATGGAACACTGAAGGGTAGAGTGACCACCTTCAGGAATCTAACATGGGCTCCACACACTTCTACTGTAAAGAATATCCTCGCTGGGAACGTCACCACCTGGTACAGGAACTGTAGCACCGAGGACCACCAGGCCCAACAGGAAGTGCTGGGGACTTTTCAAATGATCTCCAGGACAGCACTGCTGTCAAGACCTGATCGAAATGAGACCTGATGCTCAAACACTATACTGAGGTTCCAGAAAGTTCTGGGAGGAAAAAGGAACTGCAGGAAGCTACTCAGGAGTAAACAGCAGCTCGGTGTTCAGCGGTAACTGGTGTGTGGAGACTTGGACGGGAAACTGAGCGGCTGATGGGGAAATGAGGGGAGGGGCTTATTCGGGCCGTGTGTGTGGTGTGGTGTGTTGAAATTGAGTGTGTAATTTGCAGCCTGTGTGATTTGATGAGACGTAGCGACATCCTGCCTGTGAATCTCTAAATGAAGGAGGATTAAGAACTGCATGTAGAACATCATAGCAAGCTTCCAGGTGCTGATTAACGCCAGCGCCGGCGTGCAGCGTGGATTAATGTTCATCCAAAAACACGTTACACATCAATCACAGAGATAAGTAGGACTAAAAGGAAGACAGAATTCATTAGAGGTTTATTCTCAGCTTCAGTTTGATCAGCAAGGGAGGACGAGATGGACGCTCGCATTTAGCGCAGAGGATATTCTTACTTTCATTAAAAAATATAAATCTGACTCAAACATTCACTAGGGGTGTGGCATGATATTTTAATAACATCACTTGATTGACAGCTCCCTGTTGAAGACGCCGCCTCTTGAAACCAATGTCACATTAAATTATTATTATTTTTTGGATTTTTCCCCCCATTTTTCTCCCCTGATTTAGTCATATCCAGTTCCCACCCATCAACATCACACGACCACCACTGACCAGGGAGGGGCATGAGCAAGCATGGCAGCAAGTGACATACAATGCTGCCCCCCGCCTCTTTTCGAACTGTTGTGCATGCGTATTTGGGGGCACCTAACACACTTGGAGGGAAAGTGCTATCCGCCCCCTTGTACAAATGAGCTCACATACACCCATGATTGGCTGGTGATTGCTGTGAGTGACAGGGAAGTGAGCGTATGCCACCCCTCCCTCCCGTGAGAGCTCGGCCAGTCAGCTCCCATGGATTCCCGGTGATGGATGGCTGTGGCATCAATCCGGATTCAAACTTGTGATCTCTGGGTTGATAGTTGCGCACCTTGTCGATGCGCCACTCGGGATGTCACATTAAATTCTAACATAAAAGTGGAAAGGACTGTAAAAGGTACCGCGTAGAATTTTAAAAGAATGCTTTCTCATCAGGAAGGATGCTGCTTGTGGACGAATAAACACTTTGAACACTTAAAGAGTGAGAATAAAACATTTGGATGCTATCGAGGGTCCCTCAGAAGTCGTGGAGAATTCTTAAAGGCAGAATGGTTCCACTAGAACCACAAAGAAGATCCATACATTTCATTTACTTTGGGCTTCCGAGTGGCGCATCAACAAGGTGCGTGACTATCAACCTGGAGATCGCAAGATCAAATCATCCGCAACCGGGAGTCCATGGGAGCTTATTGGCCGAGCGCTTGGGACAGAGGGATATCATACGCTCCTGTCACTCACAGCCAATCCATGGGTGCCTGTGAGCTCATTTGTACAAAAGGGGCAGTTAACGCTTTCCCTCTGAGCGTGTTAGGCCGCCTCTAATTGTGCATGCGCAGCGGTTCGTAAAGAGGCAGGTGGAAACACTGCATGTCGCGGAGGGGGTGTGTGCAGGCTTAGGCCTCTCCCTGGTTGGTGGTGGTCGTATGTGATAAGGAGGCAACACGTGATGGGTGGGAATTGATTAAAAAAAGGGAAAAAGATTTATCATAGATTTATCAAAGATTTATTTGGCTCTGCCTGACATAAATTTATAATTAATGGCTTTGCTCCCATATCATCTTGATGATTATTGGCTCCGCCTCTATAAAGGTCTATAATTAATGGCTCGGCCCCATAAGCTTGATAGATAATGTGTAAGATGTCCTCCTACCTGCTGTAATAAAACACTAGAACACACAGCTGTTGATGGAGAATAGTTTATTTTTCAGTGTTCATTTTCATTAAAGTCATAAAATCAGCAGCACAAAGCAATCAGAACATTCTCTCTTGACAAAAAAGGTGTGTGTGTGTGTGTGTGTGTTTGTGTGTGTTTGTGTGTGTCTGTGTTTGTGTCTGTGTGTGTGTTTGTGTGTGTGTGTGTGTTTGTGTCTGTGTTTGTGTGTGTGATTGTGTCTGTGTTTGTGTGTGTGTTAGTGTGTGTTAGTGTGTGTGTTTGTGTGTGTGATTGTGTGTGTTTGTGTGTGTGATTGTGTGTGTTTGTGTGTGTGTTTGTTTGTGTGTGTTTGTGTGTTTGTTTGTGTGTGTTTGTGTGTGTTTGTTTGTGTGTGTGTATGTGTGTTTGTGTTTGTGTGTGTGTTTGTTTGTGTGTGTTTGTGTGTGTGTTTGTGTGTGTGTTTGTGTGTGTGTATGTGTGTGTGTTTGGAGAATATTTACATTATTGATTTGTCCTTTTTTTGTCTAAGTCCATGCTGTTACAGTAAAGTATAAAACATTAGAAACTGATGCGTATTTACAATAATCAGGTTTTTAGCGTTGTGTTATATTTACAGCGGTGACGTTTACAGGAAGCCCCGATCGCTCTAATAACACACAATCCAACAGAAAGATATTTTATTCTTTAAATTCTCCATAGAGTCTGAATGATAAAGAATAATGCAAGAGAAATGAATAAACCAGGGCAAAAATTATACAAACGCCTCAAACATCATCTCACACATGCTAATAAAACCTCATGTTTCATCTCTCTATTTATTTTACAAACTAAATGATCTACCAGCATCTAATGATCCGTTTATCTATGGGGAGATCAGCCAGCTAGCTCAGTGCATCCTACGTACTAATGATGTGATAGAGCTACGCTAAAGAATATGAAATACTCAACTGAAATATGCTTTAAAGCTGTACAGCAGTGCAGGTCACATGACTATTATTATTATTAATATCATTATTATCATTATTATTATATTAAAGTTTAGGGATGGTATTTGACTAAATGTAACCATAACAACAACTCACAGCTGAATGTAGCCATGAAAAAGATTAAGGACTCAGTGTAACCATGGGAACTGCACCAGTCTAAAGGTAACCAGAAAAATTACCTTATGTTAAATAAAAGCACTGCGATGGTTTGGTGAGCTGTCCAGGGTGTACTCTACCCTCGCCCAGAGTCGGCTGAGATGGGTCCCAGCCTCCCCGCGACCCTAATTAGGATTAAGTGCTTCAGAAAATGAACGAATGATGAACAAATAAAAGCATGGAAACAACTTCAGACAACATGTAACCATGGGAATGACTCTGGACTAAATGTTAGCATCAAATGAATTCTGTAAAGTGAGAAGTGGAAATTATATCTGGCTGAATGTAACCATGGAAACCACTTTAGGCTAAATGTAACCATGGAAACCGCTTCTGTTTAAATGCAACAGTGTAAACAACTGGCAGACTTTCGCCATGGAAATAACATCAGAAGAAATGTTAGTGCAAAAAGTGTATCCATGGAAACAGCTTACGGTGATGTACAGTACAAGCATAACAGTTAATGAAAAGTGAGAAAGGAATCGTTTGTGCAGAAAAACAGGAAGGTAGCGAACAGCAGACAGACTCACGTCCGAACGCCGCAAACCATCATGCGCTTGAAATATCGCAATATATCACATGACTGATTATCCACACATTCCTATTACACCATGTTTATAACTCCTCATAGACTCATGATAGACTTTATTCCAGGGTTAGGAGACATTAGTCCAGTTTATATTTGTAAAAAATGCTTTTATAAAATAAATCTTTTGAAGATGTAACGCGTGAAGAATAAACGTTTCACAGAGAGCGTGATTAACCCTTTCTCTTCTCTTTCTCCTTCGTTATTGTGCTTTATTTTCATTTACAGGTATTTAATCTGAAGGTATATAAATAGTTTTACATCCTCTGACATAAAAGAAGAGTTTATTCAAGTTGTCCTTTTTTTCCTGATAAAATGAATCTTTCCCAGAAATAAAGTCACCGCTTCTGTCGGTCCGAGCGGTCACGCGCCGTGGCAGTATCTTACTTTCTGAGTTTTGATTCTTCAGGCTTTTCTCTTTCATACTTTAATAAGGAAACAGATCATTCCGTATGTAAACACACATATACAGTATGCTTAATAGTAATAATGCTTACTCCATTCGAATACATACGTATAACAATCCTATACATCACGTATTTACACACACACACAAAAGATCAATTTCATTATTTATTTTCTCTCCTTAACTGCTGGCTGGGTTCAGAAAATACACAAACAAACAAACAAATACATCAATTAATAATAATAATAATAATAATAATAATAATAATAATAAAGTAATTTTTTAAGAAAAAATATTCTTAATTTGGGGGGGTATCAGAATAAAATACTGAATTTCTGAGAGTATAAAGTCGAAATTCATCAGAGTAAAATTGTAAACAAGTGTAACTCGTCACAGTAAAGTGGGTATTAAGTCAGAAATTATTTGATTTAAACTTTAAACGTGATTTTCGCCAAAGATTCTTAAAAGGCTGAAAATTCCCAGCGTGTTTTGGTTTGTTTCCTCCAAAACTAGACAATTATGTTAGAAAATCTGGTGTCATTCTAAAGCTCATTATATCAGCTACCAAATGGTACCAAATCAATCAGTTCCAAGTGAACTCACTCTGCTGATGAGTCACAAATCAGTTTAGTGTTTGTGAAAGATTTAGTTTCAGTTTGTGATCAACTGTCTGGACCTGAGACGAGAGTTACAGCAGATGCAGACGATCCTCAGCAACCAATAAAACATAAACATACAGAGACATTTTCAATCACTTCTCCCAGAATGCACTGCACAGGGTATTTTCCTCATAAATTTATAACTTTAATCTCAGAATTTGTTTCTTGGAATATAATCCCCTTCCACAGCTCCTTAATTTATAATTATTATAATTATTTTATTATCAATGAATAAAAGGCCAGAATTTCTTTTAGGTATCTTTATGTTTTAAAAGCTGTGATTCATTCAGAACATCACTGAACCTCTCCAACTGTCCCTGCATTTCTATTAAATTTCTAATTTCATGTCCTTTTTTCATTACATTAAACACATTAAACAGAATAATTCCTTTGATAAAACCTTTTATTGAATCTGAAGAATAGCAGCACTAGTTTGAATAATGTATGGAAGAATTCGCTTTACAAAAAGGGATTTTATCATCTGTCTTAAACTAGTTCTAATTTTATAAAAGTAAATGTATTATAAATATTATCAAATAAAAACAAATCAAGAAAAAAAAAATAATTATAAAATATATTTTACTGTTTGGCAGTTTTATATTCCTCATATTATATTAAAAAAGATTTGAAATAGTCTTATTAAAAATAAGTAAATAGATAAACAAACAAACAAATAAATAAATGAACGGATAAATAAATAAATAAATAAATAAATAAATGAAAGATTAAATAAATAGATAAATAAATAATTATAAACGTGTAAAAATACTGTAAATTTGATTGTAAGATGTGAACATGTAGAACTAGCGGTACAGATAAAGGTACTTACGTTAGCCAGCAATTAAGGAATGAAAATTCTAAACTAGCATTTTCAGGGTTTTAGGTAATAAGATATTAAAATATTCGTCTGTGTTCCAATACTGTATTTAACATTTCCTTATAAGGTCCTTTCCAATACGTACATTTTCTAAACTTCTTTTTTTTAAAGTAGCAAAAATTAAACAAAACAAAGAAACTGTAAAAATAAAAATAAAAATAAAATACTAGCTACATTCAAGTTTAAACTCCTGTTCGTATACTTTAGCTAGCAATACAGCTAACAAGTAGTTAGCACACTTAGGGTACATGGTTTCCGGTGTCACACTCGTCCCCTACACACTCGTCCACAGGTATGTAACGCAAGGCATGTTATCGACAGTATTGGAACCCAAGAGTACGAAAATAAACAGCAGGAAACAAAACACTGTAAAGCAGAGAAGAAACTTTCCGCTCAGTTGATGTAGTAGAGCCAGTAAATGATGTTGAAAAAGGAAAAGACGGTGGGGAAGATCATCCTCGACCACTTATCGATCGAGTTCACGTCAGTCAGATCGGGGATGTTGATCTTCAGCTGTGAGGCACGGCGGCGCAGTCGACTTTTCTTTTGAGTCACGTGACTTTCCAGTGCGTTCCGTCCGAAGTTCTGCCGGCCGAGTCCCGCTTTCCGGTACTGTAGCGCCGAGCTGTCGTATGCTAGCATGGTGCTGCGTGGATCGCCGAGCCCCAGAGCCAAGTCAGACGGCGACATCTCGTTCTTCATTTCCAGAGGTGTGAGGAGGATGTTCTCATGAGGGTCCATCTGAAAGAAGATAAAAATGAGTCTGGAAGTATTTATAAAGAATGCTAACAACAAAACATGTGGGATGCTAATGCTAGCAGGAAATGCAGATGAGCAGCAAGTTTGGATGTTTTTATTATCAACACAGGAAGTGAATAAAAAAAATTATAATCACACGGTAATGTTGATACACAGTTGATGTAGTTCAGGTGCCACACACACACACACTCACACACACACACACTCACACACACACACACACACACACACACACACACACACACACACACACACACACAGCACAGCACAGTGGTCACACACGTCTGTATGAGTCGCAGCAATGTGGGTGAAAATGATTTGAGGAAACCGAGATGTAAATTGTTCGAGATTTATTTTATTTTTTTAAACAAAAACAGGCAACAAGCAAATTATTTATTTATCTATACACTTGTTTTTCAAATAAAAACTCATGACATTAAAGAAAATTTATTTAATATATTTATTTATAATTAACTGTAAAAAATTACCTAAAATTCACTTTTTGTTTCCTGAATAAAGAAAGACGAAAAAAATAATTTATTCTATAAAAAGAATCATTATAATTACTAACTTTACTAATAAAATATTTAAAATATGAATACATACAGTATAGAAATAGAATGTCAAAAATAATATAATATATACATTTTATATTTATACAAAAATCATGTATTACATTATAGAATTAATAATATAGTAATTTATACAATATAACTTATTAAATAAATCCCAATTAAATTATTTATTAGAGCTTAAATTTAAAAATAATCTCATATTAGATTATAAACTGATCATCTTATTTGAATAAGAATTCAAAAAGTTGACTGAAATTAGTTCTGATAACCTCCTGTAATTCAATAACAATAAAGAGAGACAGAGAGAGAGACAGAGAGAGACAGAGAGAGATAGAGAGAGACAGAGAGAGAGAGAGACAGAGAGAGGCAAGGAGAGACAGACAGACAGAGAGACAGACAAAGAGAGAGAAAGACAGAGAGAGACAAAGAGAGAGAGACAGGCAGGAAGAGAGAGACAGACAGAGAGAGTGAGACAGAGAGAAAGAGACAGACAGACAGAAAGAGAGAGAGAGACAGAGACAGACAGACAAAGAGAGAGAGAGAGACAGAGAGAGATACAGACAGAGCGAGACAGACAGACAGACACAGAGAGAGAGAGAAAGGCAGACAGAGAGACATGCAGACAGAAAGAGAGAGACAGACTGAGAGTGAGACAGAAAGAAAACGTCAGACAGACAGTCAGACAGAGATGAAGAAAGACAGACAGACAGAGAGAGACAGACAGACAGAGACAGACAGAGAGACAGACAGAGAGACGGACAGAGAGACAGACAGACAGAGAGAGAGATGGAAAGACAGAGAGAGACAGACAGAGAGAGAGACAGACAGACAGAAAGAGAGAAAGACAGACAGAGAGAGAGACACAGAGAGAGACAGACAGACAGAGAAAGAGAGACAGAGAGAAAGAAAGAGGGAGAGAGAGACAGTGAGTGAGAGAGGGGGAAGGGAGAGAGAGACAGAGAGTGAGAGAGAGGGGGGGGAGAAAGAGAGAGAGAAAGAGGGAGAGAGAGACAGTGAGAGAGAAAGAGAAAGAGAGACTGAGTGTGTGTTTGAGAGAGAGAGAAAGAGAGAGAGAGTGAGATAGAGAGAGAGACAGTGAGTGAGATAGAGAGAGAGAGACAGTGAGTGAGAGAGAGAGGGAGAGAGAGAGAGTAAAAGAGAGAGAGAGAGAGAGAGAGAGAGAGGGAGAGAGAGAAAGTTTTTGTTTACGGTTTAATGTTTAAATAGTTTATACTTTGAGACACTATATAAAGTTTATAGTAATTTCTGTGCTGTTGTTGCTGTTGTTGTTGTTGTTAACATCGTTTGGTTAAGCTAGTGGATTAGAATGCGGAATGAAGAGCGAGTGCAGGACAAGCGATGGCAGCGATGAAGAAGAAAAAGGAAACTAAACTGTGCTCTGAAAATAAAACAGAACCAGAATCAATGGATTCGTCCATGACTGGTCACATGATACCTTATTCTTTTGATCACCTAGTCCTATCACCGCATCGTCCACAAAGATCGGTTCCCACATCGAGTCATGAGCGTCAATATCCCTGGGTTTCATTCTGGCATACAGAGCATCGTTTCTCTGAACTACATTTCCCATCAACCACTGCAAGCACACAAAACCACACCATCAGCCGTGGCGGAGCGCTCCAGCGATTCCTTCAATTACTTTCACCCTACACTAACGATGCTGTTTAAAAGAATACAATGGTTTGACTGGTATATGAGGAAGAAAACAGGAAGTAAACGAGCCGCTACAAATTCTAAATAATCCAAAATTAATTCTTTATATTTCATATCTGTGCTCTTCTGTAGAAATCAGAGATAAAGAGCAGGTCAATATCTTTAATATATAAACATATTTAAGAAAATACAAAAAAACTCCTTTCTTTAATAAATGTGACTTAAAAATATATAAATAATGAACGGTTTCTATTTTAATTTATTTTTAGGGTTTTTTTTACTTTTTAACATCAGAACATCAGAGCTTCACCAGGATCCTCTTTATTCTGTTCTTTTTATATTTTTTCTTTTTTGTTTATATTTAAAGAAACAGAAGAAAATTAAAGATTTTATATTCGACTTTCTTACAAATGCTGAAGTTCAACATGCTTGTAGGAAAAACTTTGGGTTTTTGGAGGTGTGATGTTCACCTCAAGTTTATAAGATTTTTTTCTTAAAGAATTAAAATGTTATAGTACTGTGGAATTTATTACAAATGAAATCCTATCTTCTAAAAATCTTGCAAAAACAAATTTCTGTTAATAAAATTGTTGATTGTCAGCAGTGAGAATGTTTTATTTTTATATTTATTTATAATATTTTTAGTATAAAATTTGATTGAATGTGTTTCAATCAATAAAATATTAATATTTAAAAAATACAGAATTTTTTATATAAATATAAATATATATACTGGATGTGTAATCTTGTGCAGTAAAATTATTTTTCATTAGATTCTTTAAACTCCAGATTATCGTTCTCGAGAGCTCATCACTTACAGGAACTCGTTTAACAGATCATCCTTTCTTTCTTATAGTAGGATAACAGATAGGATAGAAAAAAATCATATCAGCTCAGTGATGCTGAAACATTCATAAACATTCATATACATTCATAAACATTCATAACATAAAACTGGACAAAATGATCAGAACAGAAAACACCATCATATCCTGTGGCTGGTGTGTGTGTGTGTGTGTGTGTGTGTGTGTGTGTGTGTGTGTGTGTGTGTGTGTGTGTGTGCGCGTGTGTGTGCGTGTGTGTGCGTGCGTGTGTGTGTGTGTGGAGGGGGGTGGGGGCTGGTCGAAAAAGTACAATTTTTATCAGTGAAAAAAATGATGTCACTTGTTATTCGTTTATAGTCAACGCTGTGAAACGTTTTGAATGTTTGGTGTGAAGCGTGGGCTACACTAACTTTTGGACTGCAGTGTAAGTTATAGCGATCGTTCTAGGTGATCGTCCGTGCAGGACCGGGAAACTCTGCAGGAGTGAAAATAATCTCTGAAACTGGAGACTCCTTCCCTGATTGCTTATGAACACACCTTGTTTGGATCCATCCTCAGCTTCTCGTTGTTAGCGTTGGACGCTTTCTCCGCCGCTTTCTTCTGTCGCTGAGGTCCCTGTCCAAAGAAGATGTAGTTGACAAGCGCGTACTCGAGCAGGGCAAGGAAGACGAAGACAAAGCAGCCCATCAGGTACATGTCGATGGCTTTGACATACGGGATTTTAGGAAGCGTCTCTCGCAGGTGTGTGTTGATGGTTGTCATGGTGAGCACCGTCGTAATACCTGCAGACATGGACATGATGAATAAACATTACTGGATCCTTAGTAGGAGTAAAATACACCCCTATATGCAGTGAGGGACTGACAGAAACCCATATAAACACTTACATACAGCATAATCCTGTTTGACCTTAAATGAATTTGAGAGGTCAGAATGAAGGTCATGGGGTTTTGAGTGCTTATAACTTTAAAACAAGTGCTGATAGACATGCTGTTACCATGGAATACTAATAGGAAACCATGTATGGACTTTCAAATAAGACTTGAAACATCAAACCACAACCATCTCATAATTCCTATAAACTAAAGGTTTTTCCTGCCATTGGTCACATCCACATACTACAGAACATACTGTAAGATTCATTATCCTTGCTTTGGGGCGGAGCTACCGGCAGGGTGGTATAGTGGTTAGCACATCTGCCTCAGAGCAAGGGCATGTCTATATGGAGTTGTTCTCCCAGTATTTGACTGAGTTTCCTCTGGGTACTTCGGTTTCCTCTCACAGATCAAAGACATGCACATTACGCAAATTGGCTGTTTCAGATGTCCCCTTGTTGTGAGTGTGAATGGTTTTGTGTGAGTGTGTGTGTGTGAGTGTGTGTGTGTGTGTGTGAGTGTGTGTGTGAGTGTGTGAGTGTGTGTGTGTGTGTGTGTGTGTGTGTGTGTGTGTGTGTGTGTGCTGGCCCTGCGATGGACTGGTGAGCTGTTCAGGGTGTTGAGCGAGGGGAAATATCTGAATCATTTCAGTGAGTCAGCTCAGTCAACTCTTTTGATTCCCAAATAAATCATCAGCATTTTTTGTTTGTTTGTTTTTCACTAAACTCAATAAATAATCTCTACTTTCTAATCTATAAAATAATATTCTGCCTTCATGCTGCTTCAGTCACACAGACGAGCATCACAGGTCTATAAAGTATCGATTCTTTCACCAACAATCGACTCTCCACAGTAATAAGTACAACTTCTTCTGAAAGTTAGCGCCACTGACTCTCATAACAAATTCCTGCAAGTGAAAGAGACTTAAACACACTGCCAAGGTTTGGACAAACGACGTCCCACTGCTCAAGGGGCTGGACGTTTGCGGTGTCACTCTGATCGATTGTTTGCTGTTTGTTGCCAGAATGGAGACGATAATGAGACTCAGTGAGTTATAGAAAATGGAACAGAAGTATTTATTTCTCAGTGTTGGTGGAAATGATGTCATTAAATGTGCAAACACAACAACAATAACAACAACAATAAGGTTTTCTTCTTTAGTCTGGGTGTATCGTCTAATCCTACTTAGCATTCATACTATTATTACAGCTAATAACCAAACGAGAGCCAAAACAACCACGAATAATAAACAGCACATTGAACCCTCGCACAGCGGCACACACACCGGCTCCATAAAATGACTTTATTTTGATCATCTTTTATTTTTTGTGTCTTTTTTGTTTGTTGTCCTCACAGCTTAGTGTGTGTGTGTTTACATAATCCAGTATGACAGGAAAAAATTCAAGCTGTCAGTGAAGGAAAAAAAATATGCACCAGTTTTCTCGTCTTAAACTTAGTAAGTACACGGCTCTTCCTCATCCTCAGGATCTCATTTCCTTCACAATCAATATTTGTATTTTTAAAAATGATTTCTCTAATCTATAGCTTTCCATCAGAGCAAGGTTCAAAAAACTAGGGTAATAGGTAACAAGCTAAAGTAGCATCACAGTAAGGCTAACACAGACTAGCGCTATAGTAAACAAGCTAAAGTAGCATCACAGTAAGGCTAAGTCAGACTTGCACTATAGTAAACAAGCTAAAATAGCATAACAGTAAGGCTAAAACAGACTAGTGTAATAGTTAAACAAGCTAAAATAGCATAACAGTAAGGCTAAAACAGACTAGTGTAATAGTTAAACAAGCTAAAGTAGCATAACAGTAAGGCTAAAACAGACTAATGCTATAGTAAACAAGCTGAAGTACAAATTGGTGCAATAGAACACAGGCCAAATTAACATTACAATAAAACTAAAAGCAAGTAGCACAAAAATAAATAAGCTAAAATACTAATTTGTACTACAGTCATCAAGTTAAACTACAGATTAGCGCAACAGTCTAAAACAAACTACAACACAGTGTGCAGAGCTCCGCTCGTGCAATGTTCCAGGGTGGGAGCACAATCAGAAGGTGATTATGTCATAGAGTGTTTAGATCATGTGACAGACTATAGGGACATTGCAACAAAAAGACAAAGAGACATGAAGTTTAGCGCCACTAAGTGATCTGCCCATTACATGATACGTCCAACAACTAGCACCATAGCAAACAAGCTAAACTACAGATTAACTACCGATAGTAAACAGATTTAACAAACTGGTAGTTTAAAAACAGGATGAGTGTAAACGGTACACAGCGAGCATCAGAGTTTTCACCTAAAGCGACTCGGGCAGCCGATGCATCGTAGTTGATCCAGAAGGAGACCCAGGACAGGATGGTGATCAGGATGGAGGGCATGTAGGTCTGCAGAATGAAGTATCCGATGTTTCTCTTCAGCTTGAAACTGAGGGAGAGGCGAGGATATGCACCTGGAGGAACAAAATCACATCGCCAACACATCATTTATCGAAAAATAAAAAATAACACAATCACACACACACACACACACACACACACACACACACACACACACACACTTTGTAAACAAGGAATTACGTTACACTGCTCTGGTTTTTATCTCAGTTACAGGTTGAATTCTGTTCCATTACACTGTTTAACCTTTAAATAATCTAAAAGCAACAAAAAATATTATTAGAAAAATCTGATTTCTTTACCTCAATTTAATTAAACAATTAGTTTGAATGTAATTTTAAAAAAAAATTTGTAGCATCGCTGGGGAAACCTCCCATGGAAACAAGGAGAACTTTGGGAAGAAATATTCCATGTTTTTCACCTGTTGAGAAAACCACCTTCTTGGCGATGAGCTTGTAGTCGACGATGGAGAACTGAGGAAGCTCGATCCTCTCCACTCCCGCCACGGCACTGTTTTCACCACGCCAGTAAAACTCGATATCATCCGTTGTGTAGCCGTCTGTGGAAAAAAACCCACACACAAATCATCCCGGATAGTTAGCGCACAACATGATTCAGCGAGATGGATTTCTCTCTTGTTAATAATGCAGATCAGGCAGTTTGTTCAGATTCTCATTAAAGAAAAGTAGCTGCTGTAATTAATTAGCCGTTATGTAAAGAGGCCGTGTTGGAGTATCGTGTATAACGAGATGTCACTGGGCTTAATTAGGGAGTAGTGCTGTAAACGGCCTTTCACTGGAATCAGTAGGAAATAAATTCATAAGAGCTGAACATGCTGACTGGAACGTCCTGTTCCTCCATTTTATTAAGCACACTATGGTAGAGAAAACTGTGGGGTTTCAGACATGTTTTGGGACAAGCTGTGAAATAATCGCCGTGGATTGCTGGGATTAATATGAAACAACTAAAAGCTCTCCGAGAGTGCAAACCTCCACCAAGCAGAAAGGAATGACAGAAAGTATGAAGCACCCCCTGCTGGCCCTGCTGTAATACCACACTTCCAAAAAAACTCATCTAAGTTTACAATGGTAAAGAATCCTTTGAATAATTCCTGGATGCAGAATTTGACCTGGATTGTCTCCAAAATCAAACGGAGTCCTCCACCCCTCCAAAATGATCATAAATCATGTCAAAATAACTTCAAACTGTTCCTGTACTAATTATCACTGCTATTCCTGATTTACAGCTCCGCCCATTTCCATAAAAGGAAACATTAAATAAACAAGGGTTAAAAAGAGTTCACTGGATAGAGTTGCATCAATGGATGTATCTTATGGGAGTCGGTTAGATGGAGTCAGCAGGGACTTTAACTTAACTGAGTTTAGTGATTGGAGTCAAATTAATTTGAGTCAGTTCATCAGCTGTTTGTTATTTAGGGTCAGGTGATTAAAGTCATTGATGTGAGTCACTTTTTAAAATCAGATTCAGTTAACTGAACCAGCTGGAGTCAGTTGATTTGATTTAGAGGTCAAAGGTGACAGGGCAGGTATGATTTCCCCCCGTGATTATTAACAGAATCTACAGAAATAAAAATAAATTCGGATGTTTGAGTAGAAGAGGTTTTTTGGTGTGTACTGAAACGGGCGAGCAAATCCAGAAATGACAGAGGAACAGAAATAAAAGAGCTTCAGCATGAGACTCAGCACTTCATAATCCGCTCTGAGATAGAAAGAGACATGGAGAGAGAGGGAGGGGGAGAGAGAGAGAGAGAGAGAGAGAGAGAGGGAGCGAGAGTTAGAGAGAGAGAGAGAGAGAGAGGGAGGAGAGAGAGAAAGTGAGACACAGGGAGAGAGAGGGAGGGAGAGAGAAAGAGAGAGGGAGAGAGGGTAGAGAGAGAGTTGAGAGAGATAGAAAGAGAAAGTGAGAGACAGACAGGAGAGAGGGAGAAAGAGAGTGTGAGAGAGAAAGTGAGAGAGAGAGTTGAGAGAGAAAGAGAAAGTGAGAGACAGGGAGGAGAGAGGAAGAAAGAGAGAGAGGGAGAGAAGGTGTGTAAGTGTGAGAAAGCAAGAGAGAGAGAGAGAGAGAGAGAAAGAGAAAGTGAGAGACAGGGAGGAGAGAGGGAGGAAGAGAGAGGGAGAGAAGGTGTGTGTGAGTGTGAGAGAGCAAGAGAGAAAGAGAGAGAGAGAGAGAGAGAGAGAAGACAAGAACATGCTTCTGCGTAAATCCTTCACTACATGGGATTAAGAAAGGGCAGATGTGCTGGTGGAGAAATGCGGATAGAACGCCGGGAAAAGCTGAAATCCTTCCAATTTTTTTCTGGCAAGGACGTCGCAGTGAGTTCAGCTCGAGCATTAATCCTGACCTGACCTCTTTTCTTTCTCTTCCGCACTGCAAATATTTTCACATCCACAGTCCTGATTCTGTCGCATCGGCGTTAGCGAAGAGGCGGAGCTTAAATTTATTCAGTCACTCACTGAACCTCTTAATTGTATTAGGGTCGCAAAATGGGTGGTGCTTCAGAAGGAGGTGTGGCATATATTAAACTGCTCACCAGACCATCGCAGGGCCAACACACACACAACCATTCATACTCACAACAAGGGGCAATTTGGAACAGCCAGTTTGCCTAATGTGCATGTCTGTGGGACGAAACCGGAGTTCATTTTTAATAGCAGTTTAATGGTTGGTGACCTGTTCATGGTGTAACCCCGCCCCTCTTGCTTGAAGTCAGCTGGGATAGGCTCCAGCTTCCATGCGACCCTAACGGATATTCAGTACAGATGGATGAATAGATGATGTTTGGATTTGAGAGGAAACCATCTGGAGGCCACACACGTCCTTCAACTCTGCTCCAGTCGACTTCCTCTGAAATGGAAGTGTAAAGTTGAAGTCTTGTGGTTGCTGGAAATGAAAACGCTCTCGACGCTCGTCTGTGATCCTGACACATCCAGACGCTCAGGGGTTTTTATTGCATGATGAACACGCCTTAAAAACTCGAGCGGTGTCTGACACTCAGCTCCCGCATGGAGATGAAGATAAATTTTTAATGTGTGGACTTCAAAGCGACTTTAATCCTGTTCCTGTTGGGAGAACAAGGCATGCACGGAGAACAGGAACATGTAATGCAGAGGAATACTCAGCAGAAACGCATCTTTTCAGCACTGAGGGTGGAAACAATGTGTAAAATTGGATCCGATGGCAGAGAATTCCTTTTGGTTCTGTTTCAACAGCTCAGAAAATTTACCTGATTTATTCTAGAACCCGGAGCCGAGATTGTCAGGTGGAACAAATATGGTGAAAATACATATTTCTTATTCCTTACAGGCTGCGAAAACAAACATGACACTTTTCTGCATTTGGTTACTCTGCAAATTCTTTAAAGAACAAATTCTACGCATGATTGGCATGTCCGCCTCACAGCAAGAAAGTCCTGGCTTTGAGTCCCAGACTCGACGAGGGCGTTTCTGTGTGGAGTTTGCATGTCCTTTCCATGCTTGCATGGGTTTCCTCTGGGTACTCTGGTTTCTTCCCACAGTCCAAAAACATGCACTTTAGGTGTGTTTGGTTAATATCTTGGTTTTTATATTTGAGTAAATGCTATCTATGCTAATTTAAACGCTTATTGCTAAATGATGTCTAATACCTAAACATCTGCTTTCTTCTCTCATATCACTATACTGGCACATATCACCAGATAACTAACATGTTCTGGGATTAAGATTAAGATTAGGATTGGGATTAGGATAAACATTAGGATTGGGATTAAGACTAAGATCAGGGTTAGGGTTAGGATTAGGATTGGGATTGGGATAGGGATTAAGATTAGGGTTAGGATTAGGATTGGGATTAAGATTAAGATTAGGATTGGGGTTAAGATTAGGATTAGAATTTGGATTAAGAGTTATATTAGGATTGGGATTAGGATTAAGATTAAGATTAGGTTTAGGATTAGGATTGGGGTTAAGATTAAGATTAAGGTAAGGATTAGGATTGGGGTTAAGATTAGGGTTAGAATTAGGATGGGAATTAGGATAAACATTAGGATTGGGATTATGATTAAGATTAGGGTTAGGATTGGGATTAAGATTAGGATTAGGATTAAGATTAGGGTTAGGATTGGGATTAAGTTTAAGATTAGGGTTGGGATTGAGATTAGGATTGGGATTAAGATTAAGATTAGGATTAAATGAAACTAACTGTACTCGTAAGTAAACTTTAGTGTTGATTCCAGTCTGAAAACACATTCGCTTCACTCACTCAGTCTCATGCTCACCCTCACACTTGTCCTCTCACTCTCACACCTGTGCTCACCCTCACTCTCACTCTCACACTTGTCCTCACTCTCACTCTCATGCTTTCTCTTACCCTCACTCTCACACTCCTGTCACCCTCAATCCCCAAACATCTACCTCACATTAGTGAGAGAGTTTTGCATCAGTTTTAATTTTTTTTCAATTTTTATTTTAGAACAAACCTGTCAGAGTATCATTCTCTGTTACCATGACAACCACTATCCAAACTACGAACATTTACCAAGGAAGTGACATCACAGTGAGCTCATACATAGCCACACCCTCAGAGAGAGAGAGAGACAGAGAGAGAGAGACAGAGACAGACACGGAGATACATGCAAAGAGACAGACAGACAGAGATAGTGACAGACAAAAAGAGACAGAGAGAGAGACAGATGGAGAGAGATAGACAGACTCAAAGAGACAGACAGACAGAGACAGACTGATAGAGAGACAGACAGAGAAATCTTTTATGACTCACAACTCTCGATTTCCAAAGTACAGTTTTGTTCGTCCAGTGGATATCGTCTCAAATCCATCATGCAGGCTGCAGTTGTGGTGATCCTACACACACACACACACACACACACACACACACACACACACACACACACACACACACACACACACACACAC
>JAOUQZ010000019.1:7762274-7774262 GCA_028564935.1 Neosilurus hyrtlii
ACCTCTTTCTCCCTGACAGAAATATAGGCCACGCCTCCTTCACCGTGACTAACAGAAACAGAGGCCACACCTCCTTCCCTGTGACTAACAGAAACAGAAGCCACACCTCTTTCTCCCTGACAGAAATATAGGCCACGCCTCCTTCACCGTGACTAACAGAAACAGAGGCCACACCTCCTTCACCATGACTAACAGAAACAGAGGCCACACCTCTTTCTCCCTGACAGAAATATAGGCCATGCCTCTTTCCCTGTGACTGACAGAAACAGAGGCCACGCCTCTTTCACTGTGACTGACAGAAGCAACGCCTACTTATGGTGAAATTAAAGTTGGTGGTGATGATAAACTGGTGAAAAAGTTTCAGCTCAATAAACTCTAAAGGGTTCCTTGGTGGTTCCTCTAAGGAACCTTTAAAAGTTCTAGAGAGAACCAGAGAACAGGGGTTTCAGTAACCCGTGATTAATAACTTTAATCCTCCAGTGAGATCTTCAGCCATCCTTTATAAAAGTACAGAGGAACTCCTACGGGGAACTCCTACAGGGAACTCCTACAGAGAACTCGTATAGGGAACTCTTCCTCTTCAATGAAATAAACATACAATCGTATCGTGTGTATCAAAGTGTTTACAACTATTTCTGGTCCTATATATAGAAATAAATAAATATAAAAAATCATAATGTAACTGTTTCAGTCCAGTACAAGTATAAAAGCAAATAATTATAACAAAAATGTAATAAACCTCCACGAATAGGGAACGGTGTCATTACTGAGAGTGATATACAGAGAGAGGTGGTGTGGTGGGGGGTAAGAGAGAGAGAGAGAGAAATAAAAAGAGTGAGAGAGAGTATGAGAGAGAGAGACAGAGAGAAAGAATGAGAGCGAGTGTGAGAGAGAGAGAGAGAGAGAGAGAGAGGGAGACAGAGAGAGACACAGAGAGAGAGACACACAGAGACACACACAGAGAGAGAGAAAGCGACAGAGAGAGAGAGAGAGAGAGACACACACACACACACACAGGCACAGAGAGAGAGACAGAGAGAAAGAGAAAGACAGAGAGAGAGACACAGAGAGACAGAGAGAGAGAGAGACAGAGAGAAAGAGAAAGAGAGTGAGTGAGAGAGAGGGGGGCAGAGAGAGACACAGAGAGAGACACACAGAGAGAGAGAAAGACAGAGAGAGAGAGAGAGAGACAGAGAGACAGAGAGAGAGACAGAAAGAGAAAGAGAGTGAGTGAGAGAGAGTGAGTAAGAAAGAGAGAGAGGGAGAGAGAGAGATAGAGGAACAGAGAGAGAGAGAGAGAGACAGAGAGAAAGAGAAAGAACGAGTGAGAGAGAGAGAGTGTGTGTGTGTGTGAGAGAGAGAAAGAGATTATGGGCTGAGTGTTTAATGCAAATGTTGAGAGAAAGAAAAAAATTATGTCCTAGTTTTGGGTGTGTTTTGGGTCCTGTGTGGACTCTAAGGTGGATTTCAGCTGCTTAAATCTGGCAACCCTGGTTCATGACATTACCTCAAACTCAGTCGAACACAGTCGCGTGTAAATCCACCGCTATATAACCTCATATGAAGATATATGACCCGACATCATCATCATCATCATCACCATCATCATCATCATCAAAAAAATAAAAAGAAAACAAAACAAAAAACCCCAGAGAGGTTCTACAGTCCAAACAAGAACCAAAGATTAAAGAACAAACAGCAGAGAAACACAAGCAGAAATTCTACATGGTCAAAGTTCAGCAAGTTTAATCAGCACTCCACATTAACCACTACCTTCAACTCACACACACACACACACACACACACACACACACACACACACACACACACACACACACACACACACACACACACATCATCACTAGATGGTGCTCTTGCATACAGAAAAAGTAAAACCCACTGCTGGCACGTTCCTCGTGTCTCTCCCTCCATCATCACATCCTAATAAACACACTGACAGCTGCTGACGTTACTCGTCGTCCTCGTCTCATTACCCCTGCAGAGTTTAGTGCCCTTCCATCAGCACCACACAAAAAAGTTCACTTCACACTTCAGCTCTAAATGAGTGACGCTGGGATAAAGTTCCTGAACCAAGATAAGGTATGTCCACCTGAGGAAGGGAGGGAGGCGTAGCTGTGAATTGGGACGCAGCCGCCTTCAGCTCTATAGTAAAGGTGTGTCTCATTCTTCTGGTAAAGTGTACTAGTGATAATGAATGAATTACACTGATACCATTATTAAAATAAAGTGTTCCGTCAGTGCGCTGGGGCTTTAATTCGGTAAAGAAGGTGTCAATCAAACACAGTAAACACTACAAATATTAATCTATCATAATGAAGGTTACTTCATTGTACACGCTCATTAATCCCATAATGCTAGAAGTGTTTAATCCGTCACTTTACACTGCGTCCTTCCTGAACACTTTAAAGGTATGGTCCGATGCTGCAGGTGTTAATCACTGATTTCATCCCAGTCGTGTTTTATTTGATGCTAACATTCACTGAACACATAAAAGATCAATTCAACGCTGTGGGTGTTGAGAGTAAACTGTAGGTGTTCATCCTATTAGTGCACGCCTCTTTCACTGAGACTGACAGCTGCATAGGCCACGCCTCCTTAAAGTTTGAACATTAAACAATCACTGGTCACAATGTGAATGATTGTTTTAAACAAAACAAATCGTTTAAATCAAACCCAGCAGGAGTCAATCTTCATTATATTCCTCTACAGTCATTCAAATGTTTTTGTTAAATGGCACCAGGATAAAAAAGACAAGTCCAAGTTTCGCTTTAAAGTGGCTTCGTCCCAGTCCGACATGAACCTCGATCGCATACACGGCCGGTCCTGAACCTCGACACCAAGCCCACAGTGTCACGAGCGGATTAGAGATCCATCCCAAGCCCGACACTCGGAACCCTCGGGGGTTAGTGGACGATTTAACACCGGTGCAGGTTACTCACCATGTTGACTTCTGACACCATGTCAATGCTGGCGATATCGATGTTCATTCCCACTCTCACTGGAGGACCTGCAATAACAACAGCAACAATAACAAGAAGAGGAAGAACATCACTCCATTCCATTTGAAAAATAGGCACTTCACGCCACACGAGCGCACGCGCCACCAGGGCACCTCACCGACAGCGCCGACCGCAGCCCGGGAGGAGACCCACCGAGAACCGCGATACAACAGGATCGCGATGATCGATCCGAGTCGGGGATCAGACAGACTCAGGTCGGTGTGGAGTTATTTAAAGACGCACTACAGGTGCGCGCGCGCAGCTCTCCAGTGCGCACACATGCACGCGCTTATTAATAACAAATCCATTCATTTAAAGCTTTCACATGAAAATCATCAGAAATCTTTTACCTCCGAAATCCGGTCTGAGGCGGATGTCGTATCCTTTAAGCAGCCTGTCCACAGTTTCCTTCACCAGAGACATGTTACTGGGATCATTCCCACTGCAACCAGAGCACTCCAGTCACATTCACACCCGCACACAGCGCGGGCTCACAACTTGCGTGAGTGTGTGAGAGTGTGTGAGAGTGTGTAAAGGTGTTTTACCTTTGCGTCCAAACCGCAGCCACCATCACAAATAAAACCCAAATCCGAATCCAGCTCCATTTTCTCCTCCTCCGAAAAATCGCCATGTTTTTAAATAAATAAATAAAACTGATTTTTAATTTTCCAGCTTTTTGGATGAAGACAGAAGAGATGCAACTTCTTCTGCCCGGTGCGGTGAGAGAGCTGAGCTGCGCATGCGCAGTAGCTTCAGAGCAGCCGGAGGAAGAGAGCGGCGTTTAAAGGGACAACAAGAAACACCGAAAGGAAAAACTCCAATCAGAACAACAACAACAACAACAATAATGATAACAACAACAACAACAATAAGAATAATTATAATAATGATAATAATTATTATAATAATAATTTATGTATATTTATTATATTTATTAGGAGGCTGGATTACTGATCTGAAGGTTGGGGGTTCGAGCCCCACTATCACCAGGTTCTCACTGCTGTCCCCCCCAGTGCAGCTAACTGGGTTATTAAAGGCTGGTCATGTCTCTCTCTGTCTGTGGGGAGAGGAACGTAAAAGAACCACTGCTGACTTTCGTAATGAGTAGCTGCACAGCCATCAACGTGTTTCTGCCCTACGATGGTCTAACGAGCTGTTCAAGGAGTACCCCGCCCTCATCCAGAGTCGGCTGAGATGGGCGCCAGATTAAGCGCTCCAGAAAATGAATGAATGATGAATAGTAATAATAATAATAATTATTATTTATAGCAATGCAATTATCATCATCATCATTATTATTTTTATTATTATTATTATTATTTACATTTTTATTATTATCATTATTATTACTGTTATTATTATTGTCATTATTATTGTCATTATTATTATTATTATTATTATCATTATTATTATCATTATAATTAGCATTATTATTATTATTATTAGCATTATTAATATTATTATCATTATTATAATAATTATTATTATTATAATTATTTTTATTATTTTTTTATTATTATCATTATTATTATTATTATTGTATTTTTATTTTATGATGATTATTATCATTATTATTTTTTTAATTATTATAATTAATATTTTTATTATTATTATTATTATTAATATTATTATCATTATTATCCTTATTGTTATCATTATTATTTTATTTTTTATTTTATTATTATTCATATTATTTTTTTATTTTATGATTATTATTATCATTATTATTATTATTATCATCATCATCATCATCATCATTATTATTATCATTATTAATATTATTATCATTATTATAATGATTATCATAATTATAATTATTTATATTATTATTTTTATTATGATCATTATCATTATTATTATTATTATTGTATTTTAATTTTATGATTATTACTATCATTATTATTATTTTTTATTATTATAATTATTATTTTTATTATTATTATCATTATTGTTATTATTATAATTATCATTATTAATATTAATTATTAATTTTTTTTTATTATTATTATTTAATATTATTATTATTTTATTATTATTATTTTATTATTATTATTTTATTATTATTATTATTATTATTATTACACTGTAGTCCTGGGTTGAGCGGGTTTAGGTCGTTTTGTATGTTTGAAACATGAACATTCAGCAGAGTGGTTTAGGCCGAGTCAGTGCCATTACTGTTTTCACTGTCCCTCCCGGGACATTATCACACCTTCTCGGAGAAGGCCAAGGATTCGAGCCAGATGAGGAAAACGGGAGTGTATAGTGGTGTCAACGTGGAAGGCTTGGTTTATCTTTTTCAATTCACTGGACACTCTGTCATGTAAGTGTTTAGCTCCATGAGATCTTTGCGTCCAAATATACATATTCATAGCAAATCCAGAAAAACTATACTACTCACTAGATGGCTAATCAAGCTAACCCAAACTAGCTGTTTTAAGCTAAGCATGATCTATTACTGTAGAAAATAAAGACACATGTAGTGGTATAAAATAGTTTGAGTTGTAGTTTTATAGCAACATTAGGAATAGATGATGTTAAAAATAATTTAATTTGCATCTACTCTCGGTGATGACGCTCTTGCTGCAACCATGCAGTGCGGTCTCAGGTGGGGTGGGTGGAGTTTCCTGTAAGGCAGCAAATTATGAGTGGAGAGACTTAAAGCCCCTACCAGCCTCAGGCAGCCTTAGATTAGCACCTATTAGAGTAGTGGTGCAGCAGCTACTGAGAAATAAATGTGGAATTGTACATTTTATAAAAATTTAATTTTTTTACATTTTTAAAAGTTAACATTAGCAGAATTTCACTGTTGTTATCAATCTTTGCTTTTTGTAATAATACAATTCTGAGCCTGGTCTGTCAGAACGTAATCTGCTGCAGCTTCCTGTAAATCAGATGCTGGAATATTTCAGGCTTTATTTTTACTGTACTGAATATTATGGAGCTCTTCTGAAATGATTCATGCTTTTAATTGAATTCTGTTTCATGACATTGTTATGAATAAACTTTATGAGCCTTGATATTTTCCAAACGTCTGATGAACGACTCGTGATTTTTATTAAATAAAAAAGAAATAAAATGGTGGTGCCTTCTTCTTTAAAAAAACTTTTTGGGATTGTTTTTTTCAGTAAACAATTAAAAGTTCTGTAGTTGCATGATGTAGATTAGAATCATTTAACCCTAAATGGATTTTAAAAGCCTAAATATAAACCTTATATGCTCCCACTGAGCACTTTCATTCTCCTGAATTACAACAAAACTCTGGAAGTCCATTTCCACCACTAGAGAAAAAAAAAACTTACTTGAAAGTCAAAATTATGATTTAATTTTTCCTAATTATATCATCATCATCATCTTCTTCCGCTGGATCCGGGGTCGGGTCGCAGGGCAGCAGACTAAGCAGTGAGGTCCAGATGTCTCTCTCCCCAGAAACCTTCTCCAGCTCTTCCAGGGGACGCCAAGCTGTTCCCAGACCAGCCGAGAGACATAGTCCCTCCAGCGTGTTCTGGGTCGACTCCGGGGTCTCTTCCTGGTTGAACACGCCAGAAACACCACACCAAGGAGGCGTTCGGGAGGCATTCTAATCAGATGCCTGAGCCACCTCAACTCGACGTGGAGGAGCAGCGGTTCTACTCCGAGCTCCTCCCGGATAGCAGAACTTCTCACCCTATCTCTAAGGGAGAGACCCGCCACCCTGTGAAGGAAACTCATTTCAGCCGCCTGTATCCGCGATCCTGTTCTTTCGGTCACCACTCAAAGCTCGAGGGTTGGAACGTAGAATGACTGGTAAATTGAGAGCTTTGCTTTTCAGTTCAGCTCCCTCTTCACCACGACGGACAAGTGCCACTTTACTCAGCAAGTCATAATAATGATTTATAAGCCGACTATCGGCTAATCAGCAGAAACTTCTGGAAAATGGAGAGTGGATGGCTAGTCTAACTAATTAGCATTAGTGTTGGCTTTGGTGGTGTTAGCATTGGCTGTAGCCTCTATGGTATTGTTTAATATTAATATGTAATATCAGCTTCAGATACCTGCTGGTTAAAAATAACTGGATATATCTCACTACAATAGCCAGCACAGCTAACACTCCATTCTTTCTGTGGTATCCTGTAAGCCTATAGAGTATATTGAGTACACAATTAAGTAAAGTACATAAAGTTCACCTATAAGCTTTCTAACTGATTTTTGTGTCACCACGAGAAAAAAGAAAACCTGTCATTATTTTTCTAATGCTAATATTGTTTGTTTGTTTGTTTATTGTTTTTACGGTGATTTTTCAGATTTTAGTTATTTTGATATTTTGTTATTTTATATATCCAGTACACACAGTTGTGCTTAGTTGTGTTATAAATGATAAATGATTCCTGTAATAACAATCGACTTGCTGGTAAAACCCGGAGGAAAACACCAGGCTCCAGTTCGATGCCTCTTGAATTTCGAGGCCTGCGGGCAGCGAACAGACGACCCTGCAGTTCATTCGCCATTGCTGACCATGAGCAGAAGTATAAAAGGAAATCATCATCCATTAGCAGATTGGTGCCTATAATGCTTAAAATAGAAACTGTATATCAACTTAACTGTTCAATAAAAATGAGATTAAAGACATGAACTGATACGGAAGAGCCTTTAGATTTAAACTCTAGCATTACATACATTTAGAACAACGTCAGGATTTAACTTATCACTGCTCTGAGACACACACTCACTCGGCGTCATCACTCATCACGTCTCAATGTCCAGGATTGAGCTCTTCCATTTTACTAGTTAAAGTGACATCTTTATTAATGTTCAGCAAATTCTCATCATTCCGAAAATCTCTAAAAAACTTCAGGAATAAAAACTAAACATTCATTCACTTCTTTTCAGAGTCACTGAATTGTACCAGGGACACTGGGAGGCTGGAGCCTCTCTCAGCCAACCCTGAGTGAATGTAGTGGCAAACTGAAACAGTAAATTATCCTCATAGGAATGTCTAGAATTTGGGAGGAAACCTGCAAGCACAATGTTCTTTACCTAAATTTGACAATTAAGAAAAGTTATTCCAACACCAATCATATCAATCTTTCATCATTAGATTTTTCTTGTTTTTTCCTTCCAATATTTTTATGATTTCCTCTAGTCCCCCATGGACGGAAAAGCTTTTTTCTTTTGCTTTCCTGATCTATTTATTTCGTGTTGAAGAAAAACATCCCCACAACACCACACCACCACCACCACCACCAGGCTTCAACATGTCACCTTGTAGGTAGTGGTGGCTCGATGGCTTGGGCTCTGGGATATTGATCAATAGATTCAGGGTTCAAGCCACAGTACCACCATGTTGCTGCTGTTGGGCCCTTTAGTGAGACCCTTATTGCTCAGTTGTATGAAAGTGATAAATCTAAGTTGCTCTGGATAAGATCGTCCGCCAAATGCCGTAGCATGTAGTGTAAAATTTCTGAGGTTAGATGCTTTTCTTTTGTCTGAATCAAACCAGAGAAACTTTCTCTGCATGTTTTGTCGACTCTTCATCGTATTTTAAAAAAATCATTTGTCCTTTTTAACCTTTTCCTACTAATGGTACATAAAGTTCAGCAGAATGAAGTCTAGTCTGTGATTCTCCTGTAGAAAGCTCCTGTCTGAGTGGTGGATCTCCTTCTCTCTCCTTCATAACATCAAATATTATTTAATACAATATATTTTACATCAAATTTATTTAGATTCATTCATTAAATTTAATAAATCAATTTATTTTATTTAACGACAACAGCAATAACAATAATAATAATAATAATAATAATAATAATAATAATGATGATGATGATGATGATGATGATGATGATGACAGCTCTTGTTGTGCTAGCGTGCTATCAGAAATGTTATGAAGAAAGTGATGAAAACCCAGTCAGTTTATTTTTATTCCTATCTTCGTCCCAGCATGTTTACTTCATGATGAACAGATTTCCGGGATTTTCAGCCTGTTTGGTTTTGGTTACGGATCAGATTACTGCAACTGCCGGAATTTCCACAAATTTTATCGATTCTGATTCTGGTGTTTATTTTTGTTGCTTTAAAGCTGTGTCAGTCACAGGGCCCTCACGCTGTTTCCCATCATGCTTTTCTCGTTTGCTGTCGCTTTCCTGGCGCCGTGGAGGCTTTTGGATGTGGATTTTTGGCATCGATTAGGGTTTGGCAGCGACGACGTGCCAGCACCGGCCGTGTGTTCAGCTTCATGGTGCAGATAAAACCAGAGAAAGGAAGTTTGTTCTCCAGCATTCACACTTCATTACTCGCCTCCTCCAGACCAGGAGAAGATTATAAGGGAATTATTTCGGTGAAGATCATAAGGGATGAATTTCCAAGTTGATGCGTTTCCGTTTTGAGAAATGTGGTTTGTAATTAATGCTGACCGAGATTACAGCAGCGGTCATGTGACAGCAGTAAAAAACCCATTACAATAAGAGAAGTCTATGTTTCAGGAAAGGTGTTCATGCTCTGTCGCAGATTTTATTTTATCATCGATTTCAGTTCAGTGGAATATTCCGGTCTCAGTCGACTGTTTTGTTTACATTAATCTACAATGAAAAGAAATCAACGTAATCTCGTTGTTCAAAAGTCAGAGATGATGAAGGAGTGACGTGTGTTTGGATGTCGATTCTGAATAAGAAAAGATACCAACAGACTCACGACTCAAATATATCCTTGGCCTTAACCCCCCACCCCCACCCCATCTACCCCAAACCTGCATGAACCTCCATTCCTTCTGTAACCACACTCCCAACCATTATTCCCACCTCTTCAATTTGTTTATTTTATTAACTGATTAATTCATTTATTTATTTTTGCATCACTCTTTATTAGGTGAACGAATCACAGCGGGCAGTGTGGATTATTTTTCTATATTTGTACACCCTGCACAAGCTGATTGTTTCCTCACATTCCACATAGAAATCATTAGAAATATAATTCAATTATTTATTTATGAACATAAACTGTACATACAGCGGGACTTTAAAATACATACCTGTACAAATAGAATTTCAATTTTATTTACTTAAAAGATTGAGCATCTCAATATACTGAATATTAATTAGGCATGAATCTAATGAATCAAACTAGCACTAATTAAACTAGTGGGTTGGAGACTGGCGGTAAATTGTTTGTGAGGGAGCGATTCTGCCCCCTAGGGTCAGCTCACTTTTCTACTTCAACAGACTAGCTACTTCTGGCTAAAATTATTAATTAATGAATTAATTTATTTGTACTTGTGTCTCAGATAAATCAAAAGCATGAGACTGTAAAGAGTACATTTTTTATTTTATTAAATTATTTGAAACATTTTTTTTATTTTAATAATTCCCCAAAGAGTGAGATTTGTTTTTACGGCCATTTTTAAACTCACTTTATTTCACTAGCTTTAGTTCCTCGGCTGTCCTGCGAATGTATTGGCACCCTGTTACGATTGCTGCAGGAACGAGTGCATTTCTATAAATATCTGTTGAAATTATAGATGAATGAAGTGAGATGTGAAGTGTGGCAGCTGTAACCGTTTCACTAAAACACGTTCAAATCAAATATGTCAGGAATTGAAGTCATTACATAAAGAATAAATTAGTAAATCGGTGACTGAGGAGATCCAGACAGAATAATAAAGCTCAGGAACAGCAAACGGTGATGGTTTATGAGATGTAAACTCTTGTACATGTGGATTGGCTCTGACATGCTGGAACATAACGGGCACGAAGCATCACCGAAAAAAAATAATAATAAAAATAAAACACAAGATGAGCAGCAAGAATTCAGGGAGAATAAAAATGCTCCTGAAGAGTAATACACTCTGTCATGATATATTTATCAAACAGGAACTTCAATCTCTGTGTTTTGATTGGCTGAGAGCAGTCAAGTCAATAATATAATATAAAAGATAATATAAATAAATACAATTACAATTTTTATTTAGAATTTTAAATCCACATTTTGTTTCATTATTTCATATGATCAACATGTTGTAGTTTGTGTCACATGACTTAGTTGGGTCAATAACGACCCCGTGACCTCGACTTCTTTGATATTCATATGTTTGTGTTGCTCATTCGGTTCTGTGTGTGGTTTTATCAGGCCTCAGCCTCCATACGGAGCAAACAGAAAAACATTTGGCCGCAGCAGCGTGGTGTCGGCCGCGTTAGCGCCCGTTTGGCACACCTTTATCCCGCTAGTTCACATTTCGCTCGCCAGATCAGCTTGGGTTCCCTCCCAGTTCTCATTGATCTGCGTCCGGAGTCCACTTCCTGCTCAGCATCCTGAATCTGTGCCATCTAGGTCTAAAATCCTCTCGTGCGATGGTTATATTTACCCCAAGCTCTACGATTAACTCCCCTGCATGAGGGAGAGGGACAAAAAAAACTCACGTTTATATACGAGAAAGAATATATAAAACGTATGTGTTTGGGGTATGTTATTTTGTATATAAATAATTTTTTATATAAATATAAAGTATATATTTTAGCCTCCAATGGGTTTCTCATTGAAGTGTAATAAACAGTTAATTACTGTGTAGTGCATAAGAAATAAAGTGTTATAACTTTAATGTAAATTATAATAGAAATCTAATTACAACATGATGCACATCTGGACTGCACTCCACAAACTGGGTGAAATTTTCTTTTTTTGAATTAGTTTTATTTTATTTATTTATTTATTTTATAAACAACCAAACTGGGTGAAATTAACATTTATTTCAATAAAGTGAACCTGTGTATCACAGTAATGATGTGGGGCGGCAGGGGGGATTAGTGCTTAATCCTATTAAAGTCACTTGAAGGTTGGAGCCAACATTTCGGCTGACTCTGGGTGAAGGTGGGGTACACCCTGAACCGTTCACCAGTCCAAAGCAGGGCAACACACACACACATGCACACACACACGCACGCACGCACACACACACACACACACACACACACACACACACACACACACACACACACACACA
>JAOUQZ010000019.1:7793635-7800872 GCA_028564935.1 Neosilurus hyrtlii
ATTATTATTATTAATAATAATAATAATAATAATAATGATAATGATAATGATAATAATAACAATAATAAGGAAACACCAGCTTGACGTCAGGCATGTAGCTGATAAACTGGTATAAATGATGCTACATATATGATCTACAGAACTCTGTCTCCTCATCACCTTTTATTTGTGTTATAGAGCTTATTAACGCGATATGATATGCATTTTGCTGGTATAAGTATAAAATATTTAAAATGGTATAAACGACTCCTTCTGGGTGGTGTATCTTTTACCTGGACAGGTGTGCACTGTGCCTGTATGTTATTACACTAAAAGCTAATTAAAGGCACAACATGTCCTTAAGGTTCAGATTTGGGTCCTGACTCATTGTATCTTTCACATTAACAAGTAGAAAATTAGCAAAGGTGCAGATTAGCCAGTTTTATACTTTTTTCTGAGAGTAAAGAGTAAAATTTCTAAGTTATTTTAATAAATGTTGTTATGCTCAGACAGAAGAAATACATTGGCAGGAGGAATGAGGGTTTTATCAGGACATCAGGGAGTGTAAGTGGAAACAATGGACCTGGCGCTCACCCAGGCCCTTAACTCAGTCTAAAATCAGGATATGATCATTTTATGCAGTGTTCACAAAAACGCAATCACAGAGTTGTGAACACTGATGTTGTGCTGATGTTATTCTACAGTTCAGGAGAAACTCTGAGATTTAACTTCAATGGAATGAAACATGGACTCAGAAGCACAATAAGGGAGCACCATGAGACCATTCAGTGTTTCTGTGTCCGCATACATATTTATACCTGAACTGGGCGTGGCCTAGTTTTTTACAATAAATATAAACTCTGAAAAATTAGTAAGTTTTGATGGTTCCTCTGCCTCAGATTAGCATTCATTATTATAGAGCGCATTTGAATACTCAATTCTGATTGGTCAATTATTGAATTCACTGGTTTGTTGTTTCTTTGCAGCACGGTTGCTAAGGACAACTGGCTGTTGATATGGATGGTGTCATTAGTGGAAGCAGTAACGCAATATTTGAGTTCAGGATCTCAGTCTGATACTTAAATTATCTTTATTTATATGTTGTGTGTGTTAGCGTTAGCATTAGCACCACTGTTGTAATCTGAAAATTGAATATTAGTGTGTTCACAAAGCGACACGTTAATGCTGAACCTGGGATGTTAATCTTTAGCTGTTGTTGGAGAAACTCTAAGAGTTTCTGAGATGATGTTTTGAGTCACGGAGTGATGGATTCAGGTGTCACCTGGTATCAGGTTTGGGATTTTTTAAGACCTAAAAAGGGAAAAAAAGGGTTTTTAATCATTTTTTTTTCACTTCATAAGCCAGTTGTTTTTAGTTGTTCATTCATCCTTTTTCTGAACCATTTAATCCTGTTAGCGTCACAGGAAGACTGGAGCCTATTTCAGTGAAGGGTGAAGGCGGAGTACACCCCGAACAGCTCACCAAACCATCACAGGGCCAACACACATACAATCATTTACACTTACACCTAGTGGCAATTTGGAACAACCAATTAGTCTAATGTGCATGTCTTTGGACTGTGGGAGGAAACCGGAGTACCCGGAGGAAACTCACACAAGTACGGAGAGAACTCCTCACAGAGACGCCGTTTCTGAGCCTGGGACTCGAACCCAGGACCTTCTTGTTGTACGGCTGATATTACTTCCACAGTTCAGTTCAACAGTTTTTTACTCACTTTATTAAGCATTAAATCCTTCCTTTTCTCCTGTGTTTTTTAATTTTTCTCTTAAATCATTGATTTATTAATATATTCTGTTCTCTAGTTGAGGTCCAAGTTTCTAGTTTATATCTTCATCCATAAGTATGATATCTTCAAAATCCTTAATAGTTCCTCCAAGTACCCAAGTTCTTAATTTACTTGTTTCCCAAATGATTGTTCTTTATTATTTTAGTAATAATTTATCCTCTAGTTCCTTTATATTTTTAATAAGCCTTTATTTGTTTATATATTTATTTTGATGGTTTAAATTTCTTGCTATATCCATGAGTTCCTTTAATGTTCCACTCTCTCTCACTCACTCATTTACTGAACCACTTAATCCTCTATTAGAGCCGTGGGGAGGCTGGAGCCTATCTCAGCTGGCACTGGGTGAAGGCGGGGTACACCCTGAACAGCTAGGTTCCACTTTGTTCTCTTGGTTCTTCTTTATTCCCTGGTACCCAGTTTCTGGTTAATCTTGAGTACTTCTAAGGACTCTTCTGAAGTGTCTTTTAAGGAACTCGATGCTATATGTTCCCCCCAAGACTGAATTTCAAGCATTTCTAGGTCACGTAGTTCCTGATGTATCCTGTAGTTTCTACTGTATTCCACTGTTCTGTAATACTCCTCAAACCCAAGTTCTGTGGTATTTATAGCATTTATAGGTCCCCGTTTCCCATTCATTCATTCATTTTCTAAATTTCTTAATCCTAATAAGGGTCGCGGGGAGGCTGGCGCCCATCTCAGCCGACTCTGTGCGAGGGCGGAATACACTCTGGACAGCTCGCCAGGCCATCGCAGGGCAGAAACATGCTGACGGCTATGCAGCCTTCTCTTTATGAAAATCAGCAATGGTTCTTTTACATTCCTCTCCTCACAGACAACGAGAGACACAGCCGGCATTTGATAACCCAGTAAGCTGCACTGGGGGGGCAGCAGTGACAACCTGGTGATAGTGGGGCTTGAATCCCCGACCTTGGGATCAGCAATCTAGCACCCTACCACCCTGCCCCCTGTTTCTGATTAATCATATAATTTCTTAAAATGTCCTCCAAATTAACCGAATTACTGCATACATCAATACTTTTTCCTAAAAATGATAGTTCCTTAGACTTTTGTAGTATTTATAGGCTCTGTAGTTCCTGGTATGTCCCAGAGTTCTTTAAATTCATAGTTATTTAGGGTTGTTTCTTTTTTATAAGCCCTACATTCTTAATAATTCTTGTTTAGTTCTCCTGGTCAGTGGTGGTTCTAGCTTGTATGGAATCCTGGGTGAAACCCCTCCATCCAGGATGTTCACCAGATCAGTGGTACTGGTTTGGACGTGACGGTGTTGCTGTATGTGAAACGTTATTCTGATGAAAAGGAGTGAAATTGTATTCAGTGTCATGGATGTGTAATAGCAAACGCACAGGGAGAATCTCCCCACAAAAACGCCCTCGCCAAGCCCGGGAAACTAATCTAGGAGCATTTTTCTGCGAGGTGGACGTACTAACCACTACACCACAGTACCACTCCGTGTTTAAAAAAAAAACAGATCTAATAATATTAACATTCCAGATTTTTGTGTGTTCGTTCGCCCACTGTTGCTGGCACAACGCAGCCCATGTCACCGATAATAAAATCCCCCACCACCACCACAGTTCAAATTCAAATTCTATTTTATTTGTCACATACAAAATCATACACAGTACAATATGCAGTGAAATGCTTGTTACTGTCATAAAAAATTTAGGTAATTCAAGAAGAAAAAAAAATAACAATGACTATTTAAAGGACTTTAGAGTTAAAGTCAATATAAATATAAAAATTTTAAAATTTTAAAAAATGGATTTTTTTTATATATATATATATAAAATAAAAATATATAAAATTAAATAGAAATAAAATCTTACATACCAAAATATATATATATATATATAAAATGAAATATAAATGCAGAATGAATGCAATAAGATGAAATATAAATACAAATATAAATGCAGTGGCAATTTTACAGTAACACTGTATGTAAAGTGTCAAGTGTCTGTAAGTATAAAGTGACAAGTGACTGTGTGCAACCATCAGCTGAGGTGAAATGTAATGTTTACCAGTTCCTGGTGTTTCCCACAATTCCTAAATTTTCCCCGAAGCTCTAATAGCCTGAGAGCTTCTGTTTGATCTCCTTCTTTCTACTCCTTTGCTTCCTTAGTTCCTGTTGGGTTACAGTGATGATCATTCAAGTCAAAAGTGAGTTTACACACAGTTTCCATTCAGGTTTATATATGATGTGCTCTCTGTTTTCTCTCTGCAGTGAAGTGAAGAACTCTTCAGGAATGATGTGGGCTCAGTTGGGAGTGGTGTGGATCTGGGCATGGCTAATGGCAGTCATAGTTTTGGGTAAAAGGTGAGTTTCTTATATAATGTGTCACCGATCCATATAAACAACATACAAGGTGAAAAAGTCTTTAATGTGTTTACGGAGGTTGGATTGAGACGGCTTTGTACTTTGTACAAGATGGGTTTTTTTTCCAGCATGTGAACAGGAAGTGTAGGTTAAACGTGAAAGGTGGTTGTCGGAAGACGTTCTGCAGGAGTGATGGTGCAGGGTGATCGATATGAATCTGTGTGCTGGGGGATGATGGGTAAACAGTGTACAAGATTGATTTTGGGTTATGAAAGCAGTAGGAAAAACATAGGGAAGAATAATGCAGGATCTTAAATACTCTTAAAAGGGCGTGACTTCAAGAGTTCTTGTTTCAAGAAGAAAACAGTTCAGACTAAATCTGACTCTGATCAGGGTCGAGCGAAAGGAAACACTTCTAATACATCAAAAGTAAATAGCAATCCTGAACAGAACCTCCGGTGATTGGGATAATGCTAACACTGAAGACACACACTACTAATGCTAATGCCGGGCGTCCTTCTGAGCAATGGAAGTATTAGTCTGTGGAAAATCATTGAGATACTTTAATGAAATTGTCTCTTTGGCACTTAACGTATTCCGTCACTATTAATCTTACTGCAGTTTTATTTTCCTTTTGTGTTGGTGTTTAGCGCGCTAGCTAGTAATAAATATGAAAACTATGAAAAAGGCCTGAAAAAGCAGATGAATGCTTTAAAAGCTAAACAAATATATGTTTTTTTTGTTTGTTTTTTTTTTTGTTTTTTTTTTTGCATTTTGCTGTTGATGGAAAAAACTGTTCACTTTTCACTAAATTGTACGGCTGTGTACTTTCTCATCACCCTCTTCATCCTCAACATACTCTTCATCTTCATCATCCTCAACGTCCTGTTAATAAAAGCTGGTTTTCTTCTGAATCGATGTATTTTCCTGTCGGATGTACAAATACCTCTTACATCCCTAAAAATCAACTCCACTGCAGTTTGTGTGTTTCATATTCAAGACATTTCAAAAGGAAAGTAACAGAAGATTAAAGCTGAGAGTGTAAATGACCTCATCTCTGACCTGTCAATCAGAGTGATGCTAACCACTCCGCGCTCTGCATGTGATGGCAGTAAACCTGTGAGCTAATGATGGTCTCTATTTGTATTTGGATTCTGTCTTTAACCCCAGAAGACCAGAATTACTGCCTCTAACTAGTAGGTTGCCGTTCTGTTGATGAGCGTTTTGTTATGAATGTTTTCTGAAGATTTTTTTTTTTTTTTATGGAGGGTGTGATATAGGACAACCCAAGGAAGACTCTGATTGTGGTAGATGATCTGTAATAAATTCTGCATAAAATTTTTTAAAAATGATTTTATGGAAGTGTGGTACTGCAGCAGTCTCAACAGGGGGTGCTGTGTGCTTTTTTATGCTTGGTGGAGGTTTGTGCTCTTGGTGTGCTCCTGTTTTTATAGATAAGCCACTCAGCATCCTGTAATCTGTGCATCATCCAATCAATCAAAAAATGAATAGTAATAATTTTCTGAATGCCCTTATTTACATATCTGGAAAATCGTGCGTGTGATTGGTTGAGGGGATGTTCAGAACTGAAGGTTTGTATTTTGACATTTGGACAGTTTATCAGTTTTGCCCCAAATGAAAGGATAAAGAGATTGACAACCTTTCAGAAATGTCAGTGTCGAGTGGATAAAGGAAGTAAATTCTGTACGTTAAGACGACCAGGATCTTTCTGGAAGAGTCTCATACGCTTTTCTCTGCACTTTATTCCATCAGCTCCTGTCACCCCCTGATACCACGATACAGATCATATCTTCCTATCAGAACTCTTTATGCTTTTTCCTCCTGGTAACCTTCAGATGTGTTAGACCTTTCACATCTTATACACACACTATACAACATATACACACACTATACATGTTATACACGCACTATACATCTTATACACACACTACACATCCTATACACACACTACACATCCTATACACACACTATACATCATATACACACTACACATCTTATACACACACTACACATCTTATACACACACTATACATCTTATACACACACTACACATCTTATACACACACTACACATCTTATACACACACTATACATCTTATACACACACTATACATCTTATACACACACTACACATCTTATACACACACTATACATCTTATACACACACTATACATTCTATACACACGCTACACATCCTATACACATTACGTATCTTATACACACACTACACATCCTATACACACACTTTACACCCTATACATACTACACATCTTATACACACACTACACATCTTATACACACACTATACATCTTATACACACACTATACATCTTATACAGACACTATACATCTTATACACACACGACACATCCTATACACACACTACACATCCTATACACATTACACATCTTATACACACACTACAAATCCTATACACACACTATACATCCTATACACAATACACATCTTATACACACACTACACATCTTATACACACACTACACATCTTATACACACACTACACATCCTATACACACACTACACATCCTATACACACTACACATCCTATACACACACTACACATCTTATACACACACTACACATCCTATACACACACTACACATCCTATACACATTAGACATTTTATACACACACTACACATACTATACACACAATACATATCCTATACACATTACACATCTTATATACACACTACACATCTTATACACACACTATACATCTTATACACACACTATACATCTTATAAAGACACTATACATCTTATACACACACTACACATCCTACACACACACTACACATCCTATACACATTACACATCTTATACACACACTACAAATCCTATACACACACTATACATCCTATACACAATACACATCTTATACACACACTACACATCTTATACACACACTACACATCCTATACACACACTACACATCTTATACACATTACACATTTTATACTCACAATACACATCCTATACACACACTATACATCCTATACACACACTACACATCCTATACACACACTACACATCCTATACACATTACACATCTTATACACACACTACACATC
>JAOUQZ010000019.1:7805972-7826815 GCA_028564935.1 Neosilurus hyrtlii
AAAAAGAAAAACACATAACCGTGGATGGCATGGTGGCGCAGTGGTTAGCACAGCCGTCTCACAGCAAGAAGGTCCTGGGTCCAAATACCAAGTTTGCATGTTCTCTCTGTTTTTGTGTGGGTTTCCTCTAGGTATTCTGTTTTTCTCCCACAATCCAAAAGCATGCACATTAGGCTAACCGGATGTTCCAAATCACCCCTAGGTGCGAGTGTGAGTGTGAAATGGATTAGTGAGCTGTTCAGGGTGTACCCTGCCTTCGCCCAGACTCAGCTGGGATAACCCTAACCCTAATAGGATTAAACATAAATGTAAATGTAAACAGTTCAGAAAATGAATGAATGGACCAACAACATAAAGAAAAAACATATAAAAATAAAGTCTATATATTTTTACATTTTTATTTAATTTTATTTTTTTTGCCTGTTTACACCATGGGTCCGAGAGGACTGTAATTTCATCTGTGCTGTATGTCATGCATATATAGCATATTTGACAATAAAGCTGAACTTTGACTTTGACTATTTGATAGGGGCGCCAGCCTCCCTGCGACCCTAATTAGGCTTGAGTGGCTTAGAAAATGAATGAATGAAAGAATGAGTAGATATTTAGGTGCACTGGGACTCTGAGACTGAAGACCAAGAACAAGACAAGTCTGAGACAATAGAAAATTCTGGAGTTCCAGCCTGGAGTGGAGAACTGCACTTCTGTCTGATGGTGGCGCTAGAGTGCATTGTTTTTGTTTTGTCCATATCTCCTGAAGTGTGAATCCTCAATCATCCACAGATTTAATAGTGATTTCAAACGAATAAAAATAAATCTGATAAATAAAAGATTTTTTCCCCATTTTGCAGGAGTGACCACCGTACTGACCATGACCACGCTGAGTATCAGCGCTAGAAACTCGCTGCCCAAAGTAGCCTACGCCACTGCTATGGACTGGTTCATCGCCGTCTGCTACGCCTTTGTGTTCTCCGCCCTCATCGAATTTGCCACCGTCAACTATTTCACAAAGAGGGGTTATGCCTGGGACGGCAAGAGTGTTGTTCCTGAAAAGGTATCCAACTCTTTACTTATTTATAATGAATTCAGATGACATCGACTCCCCAGGGCTGTTTACTGATACGGGACTGAATTACTCAACTACATTCTGGGAATGAGTTCATGGCTCTTAAAATCCTGGGTTTAATTCTTAATCCATTTTAATAAAGTCCTGGATTTGTCTCTCCTGTGCAATGCTAATCTAATCTTTCCTGCGTATTAATCACAATGCTAACTGTCTTTTTCACTGCAAGTGGTTTCTTGTTGTAATGCTAAGCAAAATTCACTTCCTGTTTCCTCGACTTGGCAGCAAAAGAAGAAGAAGGAGTCCCTCCTGAAGAAGAACAACACCTACACTGCTGCCACGGCAACTGCTTTCGCCCCCAACATCGCCAGAGATCCAGGATTAGCCACCATCGCCAAAAGCGCACCTCCCCCGCCGACCGAGCCAAAAGAAGAGCCGAAACCCAAACCGGCTGAGGCAAAGAAAACATTCAACAGCGTGAGCAAAATCGACCGGATTGCCAGAATAGCGTTTCCTCTGCTCTTCGGTACCTTTAACCTGGTCTACTGGGCAACGTACCTAAACAAAAAACCCAAAATCCAAGATGCGCTAACACCCCACTAATCCTAAACCTCTCATTTCCTCTTTCTTTCTCGTCTCTTTTCTTTAAACGTCTCTTTCAGAGTAGAACAGAATCGTGGTCCGGTCGCTAGTCTCTACTTCGCCTCCTGTATAATAAACGTTTCCTTGATAAAATAAATAAGTAAATGAATAAAATAAACACAGAGAAGACAAGAATCCACAAAATGTGCTAAATGTGTTGCCATGGTGATTCCATGCTGATGCTAAGAAGATGCATCACTACCTGTGTATATACTGTATATAAACAGTATATACTGTAACTCTGCACTCCTACATGTGGGACCTGTTTTATTTTCTCATCGCGCCCTCATGCATGAGCTGCACTTTTTCCATTTCCATGACGATGGTCGATGCTACCTTCTGGCGTTCTTCCATTCTCCGTAGTCGATGTTTTCTATTTTAAATAGATTTTTTCGACATTGCAAGAGCAATAAAAATAAAACACGTCTCAGTGGACACACATTCGCTTTAAACACGCCACCAGGTCTTACGTTACTGACACCGAGCTCAACCTTTTTATTTCCTTTTACTGTAAATATTCGGCAAAACATTAGAGATGTCAATCATTCATCTGAGTTTTGCTTAACATATGAGCTGCAACTACGTCTCAGCAGAGAGGAATACGAGGAAGAAGAAGAAGAGCTCTGGAGTTTGTTGAAACGGCGTTTTTAGGGTGTTCACTGGGTCACTTTTGCTAATTTATATATATATATACAGTACATATCATTTTTATTTATTTATACCCATTAAATACAAAATCACCAAGTTTTATGTTTTCAGAGAAATATAATATGTACATCACACAGTTGTTAAATTAAGAATGTAAAGGAAAACCGTACGTCCACACTAGCAAGCAACGAAACATCAGACGAAAATTCTTCTGTCCATAAGACCGTGAACTATGGTCCCGGGACAGTACAAGGGGCGTGTCCTAAATAGCAGTGATAGAGGGAGGAGTGTCTCTTCTTATCAGTGTTTATACTAGCATATGGGGGCCAATATTTGTGCAAAATGTCAATAAAATTTACCCGAAGGGGATTCACTGAAGTGTAAATGTCACCTCTGCGTGTCATCTTGATCATGTGGGCCAATTTAAAACAAGTGGGTTGGACTGAGAAAGCAGCATCACTCTGAATTTATTCAATTCATCATTAACATAACTAAATTACTGCAACACCAACTGTAACGGACTTCATGACCTATTTGGTGACATCACAGATTCATATAAAGCCCCGCCGTCTAATCGGTGCAATAAAAAAAAAAAAAGGAAGAACAAGAATGTCAAATTGTTTCATGGACAAGGCAAATATTTAAGCAAAGTTTTCAGTTGAAAAACAAAATAGGCCACGCCCACAGGAACAAACCCTGTCCTTTGCTAGTGCGATCACTGCCTCCAGAACCAGTGCACTTCTGTTCCACGTCGCAAGCTCCACAACACCAACAGCATCGTGGTGTATCACAGTCGCCAATCTGTTTCTTTATTTCTTTATTTTTACTTCTAGATTTTCTTGTAGCATGATGTCAGATAATCAGCTTCTTTAGTGTTGTGTGATTTAAAACAAAAAAAGCAAATCACGTTGATGTAGCAATATGAGAATAGTTAAAGGGCTTTTTCACGATCGAACACTCGTCATTCTGGATATTTGCACGTTTCTCAAACGGACAGGAAGTTCACCTGAACACAGCGATCTCGCATCCAATAAACACGCCTCCTGGTTTCTGTTTGCGATATTACCATTTGGATGCACTCCATCCTGTATCCTGAAATCCCCTTCATTTTCCGTGCATCGAATCTGAGCGGATCATGTGACTGGAGTTGAAATGCACTCTGGGATTTGTAGGATATGCAAGCAGACAGGAACTCCATCAATCAAACACTGTATAAATATAGATATATGCATTATATAGTAGTGAAACGTTTCCATTATAGGTGTTTATGGATAAATCATGCCTAAATGACAGGGGTGTGGCCTGTACGGGAAAATAAATATAAATATTATACAGTATATTATTCTATAGTTTAACACACAGCATATATAAATACTCCAGGACTTGTTCTAAAGAGAATAAATATGGTTTGTACTGATTTATTGTTATGCATTTTGCACATTAGAGGCGTCATTTACATATTTACATATTCACGTAGTGAGCTTTGTGCTATGCAAGGATAGCTTTGAAACATGCTAATTAGCTTTTTTTCCTCTTAATAGAGCAAAAATATTGTACAGGAAATAAAGAACTCTATTATGCTCCTTCAGCTGTGGATATTAATTTATTAATTTGCCAGATAATTAAGAAAATAGAAAATATAAATGTGACATTACATCAATTATTTTTGTCCTGTAGACTTTCCTAGTTAGTTTAAATGTGGACTGCAGTTTTTTGGGTTTTTGTTTTTTTAATTTTTAAAACATTTTCAAGTTTCTTTTGCTTTGTTTTGTGACAATTAAGAGAAAAATCAAGGCTGAAAATAATGATAATGAGAAAAATGTACATTTTGATTTAAGAATATTATTAATTGATAGTAAACATAATCCTGGATTCTGGGACTGTTTATAAGGAGTCCTTTATAAGAGTCCATGTTGGCTTTAAAATCATTGACAATAAGTTTACAAATTACTTTCCATCTTTAATTGAAAAAAAAAAAGAAAGAAATTCCTACAACAAAACCTGAGTTGGAATTTTTTGGGAGTTTTTCTTACAAACCCATTTGCTCCATATGAACCCAAAAGTGAAGCAGATTACAAAATGGCTCCTCACTAATACAGTTCTAACAGAACTTTTATTTTGTATTTCACTGTGTAATGCACTGTTAACCGTAGAGTTGGTGTGTTATAAGTTTGACAGTGATGTGCTAATGTTAGCATAAATACAGCTATATGCTAATGCTAGATAACATTAGATAACAAACAAGTATGATTTTTTTTACTCCAAAAAAACTTCTGCATGAATTCAAAATATCAAAAATAAAACTAAAGATTTTATTACTCCATCAAAAGTGCATAGATACAGTACCATAACAGCTAGATAACCACCAAGTTCATTTCTTAAATAGCATGTTAATTAGGTAGCATGGTAACATTTCCATCCGGTGTCATGCTTTAATAATAATAAAAAATAAAACCATAAATACAATAAAATTAAAACTGCATTAGTTTTTTTCTTAAACAAAAAATATAAAAGATCCAAGTACAACATAATGAAGTAGAAAGTGCAAAAGCAAGACATTAATTTTATTTTAAAAGGTAAAGTTAATAAAAATATGAAAACACTTAAACTAACTAAACACAACTAAAAAATAAAACATAAATCACTAAAATTATGAAGATAATAACAATAAATAAAAGTAAAATAAGGAAATTGTTATTTATAAGGAAAATTATTTTAAAAAATAAAAATACAAATAATACAAATAAAAATTGAAATAAATAAAATTAGTTATTTACATTTAAAAGTGGAGCCATGAATTTTTTTCATTTCTGTTTAATTTTTTTCTGCCATGAAAAATTATTTTATTTTATTTTGAAAGGTTAATCAGATTGCAGTGATGCATTATGGGTAATGTGAGACAATCAACAGGAAATGGGAAGAGGAAGTCAACAGGGGTGCGGAAAAGAAGAAAAGATTAGAACATCAAAATTACTTCAAACTTTTATCTTTACATTTCTAAAGAAGAAAACTGGAGTGATGAAACGAAGAGAACTGCCCACTTTATAAAATCCACTGAATCCAACACTGAAATCTAAATAATAAATCTTTTTAGCTGAGCCTGTTTTGTTTGTTTGTTTGTTTGTTGGATTTATTTACATTTTTTTCTGTGTTTAGAAGCACAAATGTTTCGTTCTCTGTTAGAACTGAGAGTCTTTAACTCGTGTGTAGCTGAAAAATGATCTTAAACAGGGTAGAAACATTTCAACACACACACACACACACACACACACACACACACACACACACACACACACACACACACACGAAGATGAGCTTTAACTTGCCCTGCGTCTCTGATACGGTGTGTGTTGGTGTTTTTCTGGACGTTTGCGTGAGGAAGAAATTAAAGTGTAAATGTGGAATTTTCTGTTTCAGCTTCTGTAAAACTGCATCGTCTTCGAATAAAACACACAGAAACCCAACAGCGTCTTTACCCTCTTTCATTTATCCCCATGTCACCAGTTTTGACGGGTATAAGGACTGGTACCATGTTGTAACTAGTAAAAAAAAAAAATTCAAGGAAAGATATATTTTCTTGTAAACTAGTGCTTAATCTTGGTCTTAAACCAAAATAATTAATAAAGAAAATTACATTTACATTTTACCTAAAATTCGGTGTTAAGGCGCAATAGGAAAAATGACACAAATGATTGCAAAAAACTGTCTTGAAACTGAATTGTCTTGATTTTAATAATTATAATCAGGCAGTGGATATAACAATTAGGTGAAAAGCAGTCATGAATTTGGCTGAAAAGTGTAGAATATTGGGAAGTAGTACAGTGATGACATTCTACAGTATTTTTCATTTCCTAAAACAGTAAATCAAAGTCATTACATAATTAACAAGATCAAATCCTCCTGGCAGCCCCACATAACCCCCACATCTAGACCATATTCTGCACCCACACCCCAAATTAGAACTCTCTCAGTGCTGAAGTTTCAGAGATTTACACCTTTTAATTCATGATGTTGCTGTAACTAGTCAAAATTTCATTATCACCTAACTCACTAATTAAGAGGCCATTTGCAAAAATATTTGAGTTCTAGACATTTTTTATGGGTCCCAATCATTTTCGAAAGTTTCATGAAAACCGGAGTCGTGGCGGCGGATTCTGTGTTGAAATGACATGGAATGACCCAAACACAAGAAGAAAATATATCCCAAAATAAGACAAACTAAACAGGATGTGACAACGCAGCATCTAAATCTTCCTCAAATCACACTCTGACTAAACGTTTGAAAAGAAATCAGAGCACAATCTGTGTGTTAGAGAATCTGTTGTTGGAGAAGTGATACATATTAAGGGCTCAGGATTACAGCACTAACAGACACCGGAACAGCAGCACACACACAGTCACATGATCAGAACATCAAACACACAAACCCTCACACATGATGCAGTCAGAAAAGCTCCCACATACATTTGTTTTCTTCAGACCAATTCTTACCCTTAAAAATAATCTGTGACCCTTCGTTTGTGCCCTCGCGTTACTTCATCCTCCTCCGTCTTTAAAAACAATCAGATAACATTTACAAAAGGTTTTTCATGAACATCTCGCCAGTATACAGCTTCTACCTTTAAGTTGGGATAACCGTTATTGTTTTGCCATTGGCACATTAACTACAGCAGCCATTTTTAAATTGAAATCCTTCCTATTGGCCTGTTTAAACTGTTGAAAATGACAAAACTTCACCATCGATGTCAACTTAACTTAATCCACTTACTCTGTTTCAAACTGTCACGGATTAGTCTGTGAATAAATGCAGGCACTCAAATGAAATAAGGGTCCAGTGCGATTGCACTCAGAGTGAAGAGACATTGGGAAGAGGTATGGACCAATGGAAGGAGGCAGGAGCGCTTCCGGGAGAAGAATTGGTCAAACCAATCAGTTGGAAGAATGCGTTCCTCTAGTGAAAGGTTTTTGCAGTTCCAGAAGAGGAAGCTTGTTCTTCTAATCAATCGATTTGACCAATTATCCTCCTGGAAACGTTTCTGCCTCCTTCCATTGGTCCATACCTCTTACAGAAGAGACTTCCATATTCAGAAGAGTGCAAATCGCACCGGGCCAAAGATCACACTGTGATGGGAAGATGTCGCGTGTTAACAAAGGCGGGGCCAGCAGAGGGTGATGTTACGCTCTGATTTGTTGGATGCGAAAATGATCTGCGGCGTTACTGTCAGTTTTAATTATTTATCAGACTAAGGTGGCGGAGCTCAGCTCCGGAGCGTTCTGGCCCACTTTAACCCCTGCATAGCTCATTTCTCACTGTAAGGCATATTCTGACTATCTGAATATATACTGACTAGAGACAAGTAAGACCTGCAAACCAGGAGGTCCTGGTTGTGGTTCTGGAGGTTCGCTGGTCTTCGGCCTGTTTGGTTTCTTAGAAACACAGGTTTTCCTTTTTTCTTTTCCGGCACTGGCATTGTTGTATTGCTTCTTCGTTTTGTTGGCTGTTGCGTAATATGAGCTTAGTAAAATTTTGAAAGCTTTCCTTTCAAAACTCTTGGCCATGACATCAGGACTTTTACTTAACTCTTCTGGTAGTAGACTGCAGACCAACTGGGTGTCATCCTCATTTATCACATTGTTGCTTAGTGAATCTGGATTACTGATGTTAAGCATAGATGATGAGTTGCTCTGAAATTTACACAGTGCAGCAGCAGGTGCACAGCTATCAGCACTGACTACGCTGGAATTAAAAAGATAAATTCTGCAACGCCTAAATGCAGATCTTAAATTATCTGGAGATAAAGCAGTTACATAAGCTTTACAAGCTATTTCACAAATGTTGTTTCTGTTTACACATGCTCCTGGATTTGATCTCAAGAATTTCTGACATTCTGCATTGTAAATATGCTGTACGTAAATATGCTGTAAGCAGGTGACATCCACTGGTTGCAAAACAGCAGGAAGCACAAACAGAATAATAAGGTGTTGCTTTGCCCACTCAATGACTGATATGTTTACATGCGACTTGTGACCATCATACAGAAGTAGCAGGTGCCGACCTTCGTTGCCCCCCAATACATTTCATAAAATGCCTCTCAACAAAGTTCTTGAAAATTGAAGAGTTGGACCAGCCAGACTCTGAAACCTCACCATCTGCACCTTCACTACAACCATTCAGCAATTCCTGGCGTAATCTTATGCCCAGGAAAACGAAGTATGGTGGAATCTATAAACCTACAGCATTTCCACAGCCAATTAATGTAACTGTAGATGATCTAGTGTAAATAACAGCCGGTGGTGTTGTAGCCTTTAAGCCAACTATATGAGGTTGTGTGTGGTTTGATTAGAGTTCCTTCTCGTCCACACTGTAAATGCACTGTGGCTTCTATATTAGCTCATACTTGACAAGGATAGCTTTCATTTCTTCAAAGGAAGAAGAGATGACCTCTGCTGAAGTTGCCTTTGCCCTAAGAATATCCAGGGCTTATAAGAATATCTGGGCTTTATGACTGATAGCTCCGGCCAACAACCCATGAATCCGTAGAACCACTTCAAAGACAGTCCATGTTCAAGGTCTAGTTTCAGTCCCGGATGGACTGCATGTCCAGTAGCCATGTTAACCACTTCAGAACGACTATAACCTTATCCTAATTCGGACATGTCCAAAAAATGTTTCACTAGCTGAACTTCTTGGTCCAGTGAAAATAGTGGTGGTGGCACAGACTTGGTAGCCTCAGGGTTACTTAGCTCCCTTCCTTTACAGACAAGTATGAATTGTTGAGTGCAGTTGGGGAGTCCTGTCTGTAAAATGCCTTGGGAGTTTTAGCTCTATGCGGCGAAACCTAAAATAAAATAACAACAGTATCAGTAATAATAATCATCCCGTATGTGTTTATTATATACATTTGTTACTGATCTAATACTGCCTTAAATGTCCATTTTCTCCCTCAAATGTGTTTTTTTAATCAAATATAAAAAATTAGAGGTTGACTACATATTTTAAATTGTTTAGCAATAAATATATAAATCAGTAATAAAGTAATTTATTTATTTATTTGTTTAAATAATAATTTTCTAAGGTCAAAAATGTGAAAACCCTCAGACTTGTAAATTGTGTGTGTGTGTGTGTGTGTGTGTGTGTGTGTGTGTGTGTGTGTGTGTGTGTGTGTGTGTGTGATGCAGTAGGTTTTGTTATGTTGTACTGATTCCTGTGAATGTGCAGTAATTCTCTCTCTTACAAACAACGACGCGACACACAGCATCATTCACCACCTTCAGAGCAGATCATTTATTCCTGAATCAGGAACTTTACACAGCTTCACCGATTCAGGATTAGATTAGATTGGATATAAAAAATCTGAATTTGTTCATACATGAGAACACTGTAGATGAAGCAGTAGCATTAGCATTGGTGCTGTTTTCTTTCCCAGTGCTGTTATGTATTGAGCTTCTCTACACTATCGAGGGGTTCTTTAAGGGAAACGGATCGGTTCTAACACAGTTAGCATGGACGTGTTCTAAAACACTGAGCTGCATTTGATAAACTCGTAACGACACCACATCAGTAATGAGAATCACTCTCAGCGAACGCACCACAAGCTCGCCAGACCATCACAGGGCAGCACACACACACACCACCATTCACACTCACACCTAGTGATGATTTGGAACAGCCAGTCAGCCTTCTGTGCATGCTTTTGGACTATGGGAGGAAACGGAGTACCCGGAGTGAACCCACGCAAGCACGGGTGGGAAAACGTGCAAACTCCACACAGAAACGCCCGAGTCAGGATTCGAACCCAGGACCTTCTTGCTGTGAGTTGGACTTTCAAACCACTATGCCACCACGACGCCCCATTTTTGGAATCAGGGTTATAATAATAAATTCAGAAGAAGAAACAGAGATTCTGTTAGTAGCAGTCAGACAAAGAAATTAACTAATACATTTATCTCCCTGGTTTTCTCTGTACTTCTGTTGTAGAAGCTAATAAAGCAGAACCATGTGTGTGTGTGTGTGTGTGTGAGAGAGAGATAAACCTATTAGAAGTTTTGTAGACTCTAGAGATCAGTGTGTGTAGTTCCGCCGGAGTTATTGCACTGCTGCTGCTAAATGGTTTATAGCCGTCCGTCCAAAACAGATCCATACAAACATCTTTAAGTGTGTTCTTCCGGGCTTTTCTCCAACCAGAGTCATCACGCTGGGCACATTCCGTTACTCTAAACGCCAACCAGGAATAACATGATGAGAATGGATCTGGCTGACATTTCGCCTTGAGCGGGAAAAACCTTACAATATTCTGAAATTTTCTCCTCTGGAGCTCTGAAATGTTCCTCACTAATATAACAGCACAGTATAACTGAAGCACGATCACTTCCTGTGGTGGCGGTGTCTGAGAAGGAGCCGGCAGAAAAACAAGACGTTTACAGTAGATTGTGAACCCAATGATAAATATCTTATAATCAAAGTGCTGTTGCTGAGTTCGGGATTGTGATTGGCCAGAATATGTTAATGTTCTAGAACAGAATGTCTGACAGTCACACCTTTAACAACAATGTGCTCTTTCTATTACGTTATTGTTTCCATAGTAACAGATGGTTCACTTGTTTTATAAAAAATTTAAAGGGGAAAACTTTAAACTGCTAAACAGTCCTTTTAGATTTAATAAATAATCATCAAACAATGTATTATAAAATATTATTATACTTGTCTAATGATTTTCAAAACGGTCTGCATTTTAAATCCAATTTACTTCATTATATTAAAACTAACATTAAGCAAATATACAGTAAATAGATTTATTCCGCTTATATTGTACCTCTTACACTTTATTGCATATAAATGTTTAAATTTTCAGTGTATTAAACATGGCGTACCTCACAGCTCGATAAGAGACCCTTTTTTTTATCTTTAATTAATGTTTTATTTTATGTACTCCTCCTGTTTTAGTTTCAGAAATGTTCCTAAAGAAATTTTTATAGGAATTAATATTGCTTAATATTTTAAATGGCAGTGTGAGGAAAAGACTCACAAATTTTCCACTAAGCTGTTGATTTAGTACTCCATGAGGGACAGTTATAAGTGCCTGAGACATTAGCTATATTAGCGCTGTTAGCGATGCTGCAGCAGGTTATGTTGGGGTATTGAAAAGAGGTTGTGTAAGTGGACTGTAGGGAGCCATAACCACCTTCTAATGAAGAACCAAAGACTGAAAGAAGGAACTCGTCAGACGTGGAGTGGTAATCTGCTTGGAAACTTTAGTCTCCACCTTTTTATTTTCCAGACCCTTTTTTGTGACTGGGCGGCTCAGGTCAGTGTGAGAACAGCTCTATTGATCTTTCTTTCTGTAAGTTCTCTAATTTCTCTTTATCACTTTAACTGACGTTTTGTCATAAGTGCTTTCTTTTTAACTCCCTGTTTTTACCCTTTGTTCTGCTCCAGCTCCAGATACACAACACAGATCACCAGTAACTAGCCTTAATATCTTATTAGCATATTTATCCTGTTAGCAGGTTTTTCTTGTATGATGACTTTTTTGGACAAAATAAAATTATTTAGCGAAAAACATTAGCAAGGTGTTTGGTTCCCTTCGGGTGATATGAATCGAGTGGTGTTCCCCAGGGCTCCATCCTCAGAACGTTCATCTTTAACCCTGCATTTTATTTACCTGAGTCACCGTACTCAGTTGAGGATATGATCTTAAGGGATCTAAACCAATACCCTTCCCATCTCATCTCTATGTATTTGTCCATATCTCTCTCTCTCTCTTTCTCTCACTTTCTCTTTCTCTTACTTTTTCTTTCTGTCTCTTTCTCTCTTTCTCTGTCTCTTTCTCTTTCTCGCTCTCCCTTTCTCTCTCTCTCTGTTTCTCTGTCTCTCTCTCTCTCTCTCTCTCTCTCTCTCTCCCTCTCTCTCTCTCTCTTTCTCTCGCTCTTATTGTCTCTCAGCAGGATTATTCCTTGTCTCTGCAGGTTTGTTCCCGGAGCTCCAGATGGCTCGTCTGTCATCGCTGTTCTCCTAAATAGCAGAAAAAAGACTAATATATTCACCTGTTCACTTTATTTCGGTGGATGTGACTCTGACAGAAACGGAAACGGCTCCTGTCACACTCACAGCATTTATAATCCACCGTATTCTCTTCAGCCCTCTCTCAGAATCAGCGGTTTGGACGTAGGCGGTTTGGTTATTATGTTGGAGAGGAACACTGACGTTATCGACATGATTCACATCACAGAAGGACAAAATCATCTCCAATAATCAACTCCAGCAATTCAGATTTTATTTATTTACAATGTTTCACTTCTACAGACATCACACAGTGTTTTTAATATTAAAATAGTGATTTGTAATTTCAAAAATGCTTTTATAAACAAACAAACAAACAAATAAAGCAATTTAAATAAAAAACATAAAGGAAAAAAGAAATAATGAAGCAGAAAATAGAATAATTTTTTAAAATCATAATTAATGTTTTGTTTAATAATAATATTTTTACAATTACATAATAATATTAATAATAATAATAATAATAATTTAATATTAAGATTCATTCATTCATTCATTCATTTTCTAAGCTGTTTAATCATAATTAGGGTCATGGGGAGGCTGGTGCCCATCTCAGCTGACTTTGGGCAAGGGCGGGGTACAACTTGAACAGCTCGCCATGCCATCGCAGGGCCAACACACACACAACCATTCACACTTAAACTCACACCTAGGGGTGATTTGGAACAGCCAATTATCCTACTGTGCATATTTTTGGACTGTGGAAGAAAACCGGAGTACCCAAAGGAAACCCACGCAAGCAGCAATTATAAAAAAAGTACACAAATGTATCTCTTAAACATGAGTTTTGCATTTAAACATGAGTATCACACTTAAACGTGAGTATCGCACTTAAACTTGAGTATATTGCACTTAAACTTGAGTATCGCACTTAAACATGAGTATATTGCACTTAAACATGAGTATATTTCACTCAAACATGAGTATATTGAACTTAGACATGAGTATCGCATTTAAACATGAGTATATTGAACTTAGACATGAGTATCACATTTAAACATGAGTTTATTGAACTTAGACATGAGTATCGCATTTAAACATGAGTATATTGCACTGAAACAATAGTATCACACTTAAATATGAGTATTGTACTTAGACATGAGTATTCCTATTCCTTCCATAATAATCCACACTATCTTACAAGACCCTCTCCCCTTTACCTCCACTATCATCAATAACTCTCTATCATCTGGTCGTGTACCAACAGCATTCAAAAGAGCCACTTCTGGGGATCCACTTTTTCTCCATGCCAACTTTCCACTGGAATTCCCCAGGGCTCAGTTCTTGGTTCACTTCTTTCTTTATACTAGGTCCCTCGGTGATGTCATAACCTCACATGGGTTCTCATACCACTGCTATGCAGATGACACTCAACTTGTTCTCCCTCAGACAATGATGTTTCTGCCCGGATCTCTGCATGTCTGGTAAGTTTCTCCTCATGGATGGCAACTCACCAGCTGAAGCTTAATCCCAGCAAGATTGAATTGCTGTTTATCCCAGCTGACTCATCCGCACATCAAGATCTTACAATCTCCTTGGATTGCTCTGTGATCTCTCCTTCAGTCACTGCACAAAGCCTTGGAGTAACCACGGACAATCACCTGTCCTTCACTTCTCATATCACTAATCTTTCTCGATCATGTCTATCTCTCCTCTTTAACGTCTGAATGATTCGCACATTTCTTTCCACTGAGGCCACTCAGACACTTGTTCAGTCCCTTGTTATCTCAAGACTGGACTACTGCAATTCACTCTTTGAGTGCAATTTGAGTGCAATTTGACCTCTGCAGTTTTGAGTGCAATTCGACCTCTGCAACTGATCCAGAATGCAGCTGCATGGCTTGTTTTCAACCTTCCGAAATTTTTCCACACCACTCCTCTGCTACGATCTCTCCATTGGCTTCCTGTAGCTGCTTACATTAGATTTAAACCAAAAATGGACCTGCACCCACCTACCTTAAAGCATTTATCACACCCTGCACTGACTCCTCCCTGGAGGGGAAAGAGCCTGAGCTGGTGCCCGAGGTTGAGAGGTACAGACTAGATATTGTCAGATTCACACAGTTTGGGCTCTAGAACCACATAGCTTGAGAGGGGCTGGATTTTATTTCATTCTGGATTTGCTCATGGTGAGAGGCGGTGAGCTGGTGTGGGAATCCTTGTTGCCCCTCGTCTCGGTACACATATGTTGGGATTTTCGCCGGTTGATGAAAGGGTAGCTTCCCTCCACCTTTGGGAGGGGGACAGATCCTGACAGTTGCTTGTGATTATGCACCTAATGACAGTTCAAAGTACTCACCCTTTTTGAAGTCTTTATGGGGTGTGTTAGAGAATGCTTCCCCTGGAGACACCGTCATCATCCTGGGAGACTTCAATGCCCATGTGGACAAGACAGTATGACCTGGAATGGTGTGATTGGTAGGTACGAATATTCCCCAGTCTGTAGAGTCAAAACAAGCTGTAGAACTGCGGTTGTTTCCTCAGTTGCACCAGAAATGTTTAAACTGCTGGTTTTTGGCTACAGATTTTAGGTTTATAAGCAGGAACCAAGGACAAAGAGAGATGATCTCAGAGTCCAAGATGTGGCAGCGGGGTGGCTTTATAAACATCTGGAATGTTGGTGTAGACTTCGTCCAGTGTGTTTTTTCTCTCATTGGAAAACTCACATTTTTGTAGAATCTTGGCAGGACAGACTTCAGGTTTGCATGAATAAAGTCTCCTGCAGTGATTATAACACAGTCCGGCTGCGCCGCTAGCTGTTGGTTAATGGAGAGTAGCAGCTCCGTGGCTAGCTTAGCATAAACATTTATAAATTACACAAATCTTAAAGTGTTAAATTCTCTCTCTCTCTCTCTATCTGTTGAATTTTTTATCCTTCACTCTGTGTCATATTTTCTCCTTTAATAACACCTACATGTTTTTGTGAGGCGGACTCTTATGTAACTGAACTTGTGTAACATCATTAAACCGTTTTCTCAGTGTGTTTGTGCCGTCAGTGTTTCCCGACTGCAGACGAGAGCCAAGACAGAGTTGTTTTCTTATATCATACAAATAAAGATGTAAACAAATACAGAATTAAATAAATAAAGGAAATGGAATTTTTATAAATTGATCTGCGGGTTCAGTTTGATTCTTTACAACACTCCAACTGGGAGAATCTTCACTACCATTTACTCCCTTTACACATCACTGATGGTCTGAATGAGTCAGGATTTCATAAATAAATAATGATTATTTATATAATATTAATTCAGAAATGAATCAGAATCAGTCACTGAATCATCTCTTTCATTCCAAAGTGATTCTTAAACAAACACTTTTATATTACTTCGCAAAACACATTAATCATAAATCATTTCATTTATAACTGAGATTTACTCATCACTGAATAAATGTTAGAATCAATGTTGGAGTCAGTGAATCAGTGTTAGAATCAATGAGATTAAATGAGATAAAGTAAGAGAGAGAGAGAGAGAGAGAGAGCGATGAAGTAAGATGATTCTGAATCAGTTCTGTGAATCACTGTCTGAAAAAAAACACAAACTCAGCAGTCGATAAACGGATAAATCATGTGGACACTCCACTAGTATTACTGTGTGTGGACACTCCACTAGTACATGAGGGTGATTGGCTGATCAGTTGTGCTGCACATAGTATTGGCACCCTGGTCTACCACAATAATAGAAAGCGCTCGCTGTCCCAGTGTGCAGCGCTGATCTCAACCTTTCTATCGGTATAATTAGATAAGCTTTAAATGAAGTCAGAGGAAGAAATTTTCTCTCTCTTTCTCTCTCTCTCTCTTTCTCTTTCTCTCTCTCTCTCTCTCTCTCTCTCTCTCGTGTAAATTCATATGTGTGCGAGCACTCTATGATCTTCTGTGGCCGGCAGTTATGACATTAAAACTTTCCTCAGTACATTAACACGAGTCTCTTTGTCTGTCTGAGTGAAATCAAATCAAGTCAAAGCCACTTTAATATCAGCAGTGACATATCAAGTGTCCTGGATGATTCAGTTTTCCTCAGTACACTCCGAACCTCGAACTTCCACAGAAACTCTTCAAACTTCTTTATTTATTATATTATATTTATAAAGAGACGAAGGCCTGCAGTCTGATCGCATCCTCGCTCTACATACTTTCCTTATTAAATCATTCAAATGAAACACATCTTAAGTTCTCTTGTGCTCCCACCAGAACCCTGTGTGTTAGGACATTGCAGGCTGAGCTGGTTTTCACGGTTTTATCAGCTGTGAAGCTTCGGTGATGCACTGCGAGCAGATCGGAGCGTGTAAGTCTTTATCACGAGGATGAAATTGAATTCCTTTCATGCCTTCGAGTTTAACTTTATGTGTTTTGAAAAAGAGGATTTGAAGAGAGAGAGAGAGAGAGAGAGAGAAAGGGAAAAAACTAAAAGATTTTTTCACACACACATGCACGCACGCACGCACACACACACACGTTCAGCACAACCATGATCAGATATGTTTATGGCTGTAGCTGCTCCTTTTCTGTAACACTAAGTCACGATTCACTCAAGCGAACAAGGTAATATGACACAGTGTTGAGATCAGAGGGCGTGGCCATGACTTTAATACATGGGGAGGGGCGAAGTTTACACCATACTAACATCCAGAAACATAAATCACAAATATTGTTACAACTTCACGCTGACTACACCCCAAATATTGTTACAACTCCACCGTAACAACACCCCAAATATTGTTACAACTCCACCCTGACTACACCGCAAATATTGTTACAACTCCACCCTGACTACACCTAAAATATTGTTACAACTTCACTCTGACTGCACCTCAAATATTGTTACAACTTCACCCTGACTACATCCCAAATATTGTTACAACTCCACTCTGACTACACCCCACATATTGCTACAACTCCACTCTGACTATACCCCAAATATTGCTACAACTCCACTCTGAATACACCCCAAATATTGTTACAACTTAACCCCTGCCACACCCCACATATTGTTTCAACTTCACGCTGACTACACCCCAAATATTGTTACAACTCAACCCTGGCCACACCCCAAATATTGTTACAACTCCACTCTGACTATACCACAAATATTGCTACAACTCCACCCTGACTACACACCAAATATTGTTACAACTCCACTCTGCCTACACCTCAAATATTGTTACAATTCCACTCTGACTACACCCAAAAAATTGTAACAACTTTACCCTGACTTTACCCCAAATATTGTTACAACTTCACCTTGACTACACCCTAAATACTGTTACAACTTCACCCTGACTACACCCCAAATATTGTTACAACTCCACCCTGGCCACACCCCAAATATTGTTACAACTCCACTCTGCCTACACCCCAAATATTGCTAGAACTTCACCCTGACTACACCACAAATATTGTTACAACTCTACTCTGACTACACCACAAATATTGTTACAACTCCACTCTGACTACACTCCAAATATTGTTACAATTCCACTCTGACTACACCCCAAATATCATTACAACTTCACCCTGACTACACCCCAAATATTGTTACAACTCCACCCTGACTACAACGCAAATATTGTTACAACTCCACCCTGACTACACCACAAATATTGTTACAACTCTACTCTGACTACACCACAAATATTGTTACAACTCCATTCTGACTACACTCCAAATATTGTTACAATTCCACTCTGACTACACCCCAAATATCATTACAACTCTACTCTGACTACACTCCAAATATTGTTACAATTCCACTCTGACTACACCCCAAATATCATTACAACTCTACTCTGACTACACCCCAAATATTGTTACAACTCCACCCTGACTACAATGCAAATATTGTTACAACTCCACTCTGACTACACCCCAAATATTGTTACAACTTCACCCTGACTTTACCCCAAATATTGTTACAACTTCACCTTGACTACACCCTAAATACTGTTACAACTCTACCCTGACTACACCCCAAATATTGTTACAACTCAACCCTTGCCACACCCCACATATTGTTACAACTTCACCCTGACTACACCGCAAATATTGTTACAACTTCACCCTGACTACACCACAAATATTGTTACAACTCCACTCTGACTACACACCAAATATTGTTACAACTCAACTCTGACTACACCCCAAATATTGTTACAACTTTACCCTGACTTCACCCCAAATATTGTTACAACTCCACCCTGACTACACCCCAATTATTGTTATAACTCAACCCTTGCCACACCCCACATATTGTTACAACTTAACCCTGACTACACCGCAAATATTGTTACAACTTCACCCTGATTACACCCCAAATATTGTTACAACTTCACCCTTGCCACACCCCAAATATTGTTACAACTCAACCCTTGCCACACCCCACATATTGTTTCAACTTCACCCTGACTACACCCAAAATATTGTTACAACTCAACCCTGGCCACACCACAAATATTGTTGCAACTCCACTCTGACTACACCCCGAATATTGTTACAACTCCACTCTCACTACACCACAAATATTGTTACAACTTAACCCTGGCCACACCCCAAATATTGTTACAACTCCACTTTGACTCTACCCAAAATATTGTTACAACTCCACCCTGGCTACACCCAAAATGTTGTTACAACTTTACCCTGACTACACCCCAAATATTGTTACAACTCCACCCTGACTACACACCAAATATTGTTACAACTCCACCCTGACTACAACCCAAATATTGTTACAACTTCACCCTGACTACACCCCAAATATTGTTACAACTCCACCCTGACCACACCCCAAATATTGTTACAACTCAACCCTTGCCACACCCCAAATATTGTTACAACTCCACTATGACTATACCCCAAATATTGCTACAACTCCACCCTGACTACACCCCAAATATTGTTACAACTTCACCCTGACTACACCACAAATATTGTTACAATTCCACTCTGACTACATCCCAAATATTGTTACAACTTCACCCTGACTACACCACAAATATTGTTACAACTCCACTCTGACTAGACACCAAATATTGTTACAACTCCACTCTGACTACACCCCAAATATTGTTACAACTTCACCCTGACTTCACCCCAAATATTGTTACAACTTCACCTTGACTACACCCTAAATACTGTTACAACTTCACCTTGACTACACCCCAAATATTGTAACAACTTAACCCTTGCCACACCCCACATATTGTTACAACTTCACCCTGACTACACCGCAAATATTGTTACAACTCCACTCTGACTACACCGCAAATATTGTTACAACTCCACTCTGACTACACCCCAAATATTGTTAGAACTCCACTCTGACTACACCCCAAATATTGTTACAACTTCACCCTGTCTTCACCCCAAATATTGTTAGAACTTCACCCTGACTACACCCCAAATATTGTTACAACTCAACCCTTGCCACACCCCACATATTGTTACAACTTCACCCTGACTACACCCCAAATATTGTTACAACTTTACCCTGACTACACCCCAAATATTGTTACAACTCAACCCTTGCCACACCCCACATATTGTTTCAACTTCACCCTGACTACACCCCAAATATTGTTACAACTCAACCCTGGCCACACCCCAAATATTGTTACAACTCCACTCTGACTCTACCCCAAATATTGCTACAACTCCACCCTGGCTACACCCAAAATATTGTTACCACTCCACCCTGACTACATCCCAAATATTGTTACAACTCCACTCTGACTACACCCCAAATATTGTTACAACTTCACCCTGACTACACCCCAAATATTGTTATAACTCCACCCTGACTACACCCCAAATATTGCTACAACTCCATTACAGCTTCGCCCTGACCACCCTCCGATCATTCTTCCTCGTCACTATCCACATCCTGACCACAGATCAATCACTTTCCTGGCCATGGCCTAATCATAGACCCAGCTCTACTCTGGCCACACTTTAATTACAGACCCAGCTCTACCCTGGCCACACCCTAATCATAGACCCAGCTCTACCCTGGCCACGCCCTAATCATAGACTCAGCTCTACCCTGGCCACGTCCTGATCATAGTTTCAGCCCCAGGATTACTAAGAGATTACATGAGACTATTTTTCATATCAGCAGGAAACCACTACAACCAGCATTTTTTCTTTAAACGAATAACGTTCTTTTCTTTTGCTTATGGCAGACTGTCAGTGTTCACCACCTTTAACACACATAGGAAGGAATTCTAATAAGATAAGAAAGAGAGAGAGAGAGAGATTTTCTTTCCATTATTCATCAGCTGATCTGAATGCAGCGGCTCCAGCAGGGGGAGGTGTTGCAGAGGCTGATTGGTGCAGAAACGTCAGCAAAAAAAGAAGACACACACACACGCACAGAGAGAGAGAGAGAGAGAGAGAGAGAGAGAGAGAGAGAGAGAGAGAGAGAGAGAGAGAGA
>JAOUQZ010000019.1:7863952-7875302 GCA_028564935.1 Neosilurus hyrtlii
TGTGTGTGTGTGTGTGTGTGTGTGTGTGTGTGTGTGTGTGTGTGTGTGTGTGTGTGTGTGTGTGTGTGTGGGGCTTTAAGCTGACACTGTTTAGGGAGTCAGCAGAGCTTTAACAGCCTGAAAAAGACAACACTGCTCACACTCCGTAACACGAATGAGGTTTTAACATACACCAGATTTTTAGACATTGAGGGAACAACGTTAGCTATCAAATATAATAATTACACAAACTAATAAATAAATAAAAAGAGAAAAAGAGAATGTGAATGGTTGATGAACTCCTACTGTATGTGTGCAATTTACTGAAGCTTCTTGGTTTTTTATGACTTTGTTTTTTATTTCATTTAAAAATCTATAAAATTTTCTGTAAAATGTAAAAAGTTATATTGAATCATTTTTCAGAAATATTTTTAACTTCTAAAATATAATCTCACCTTAAATTTTATGATCTGAAAATTAATAAGAAAGTTTTTGGTACTTCTCAGATTTAAAAATGATAAAATGTAATATATTGATTTTAAACTGATTTATTTTTAATATAGTCAGATTTGGATTCTCTTTTCATCTTAAAACATAATAAAAAATAATAATCGGTTTAAAGAAGAAATGTTCATACTCTAAAAATTAGGTTTGTGGGGAAATGTGGAAGCGGGTGATAATTATTTTATAATATAATAATAATAATAATAATAATAATAATAATAATGAGAGAGAGAGAGAGAGGTGTTAACTCTCCACTCTTGATGTTGTCTTATTTCATGCCGTTAAAGCTGCAGGTCGTGTTTATTGCTCTTTATTCCCTGCTGCTTTTCTGCGCACGCCATGTGAGAGTCGTAGTCACATGACCTGACTCACCCTGAGCAAAACAATTAGGCTGCAGCTCAATCCCGAACTAGTGCACTTTGTTTAGAAGAGACTTTAATGGAACTAGTGCTGGGCAATACACCTTCCTAACCAGAGAGAACTCTGTGATTATAAATAAGAATAAAACCTTTTACAAAAGTTGTTTCATGTTTATATGAACCTGATTTATTCGCTGAATCTTTGCAAACTATCCTAGAATTCATTGTTCTGCGAGTATTCAGCGACATCCACATCACCATCAGAAAATAGTTATGTATCTCAGAGCAGTGCAGTATAAGAATTGTATATCATTAATTATGAAATTAATTAAAAATTACTGTTTTTACTATTTGTAAAAGTTTCTCGTTGCTTTTAGTTGAATAATTCTAAAAGGGATGGAGATCACAGTCGTGCCTTCTTTTTTTGTGATGTAACTACTAATGGTATATGGTACGATGTCGTAGTGGTAGATTAGCCAACTAGAACATGTAATTGCTCAAATCCAGTGGGAGTGAATAAAGTACTGCAGCATAGTATAGAAGTGTGGTTTAAATTAGTTCAATACAGTCTAGTGGAGTGGAGATCAGTGAAGTGTGATGAAGTATAGTGAAGTATAATGGAGTATAGTGGAGTGTAATAGAGTATAGTGAAGTGTAATGGAGTATAGTGGAGTAGAGTGTGATGGAGTATAGTGAAGTGTAATGGAGTATAGTGGAGTGGAGGGTAATGGGATATACTGGAGTAGTGTGAAGTATAGTGGAGCATAGTGTAATGGAGTATAGTGAAGTGTAATTAAGTGGAGTGGAGGGTAATTGAGTATGCTGGAGTGTGATGGAGTACAGTAGCGCATAGTGTAATGGAGTATAGTGAAGTGTAATGGAGTATAGTGACATGTAATGGAGTATAGTGAAGTAGAGTGTGATGGAGTATAGTGGAGGGTAATGGAGTATTCTGGAGTGTCATGGAGTATAGTACAGCGTAGTGTAATGGAGTATAGTGAAGTGTAATGGAGTATAGTGGAGTGGAGTGTAATTGAGTATAGTGAAGTGTAATAGGGTATAGTGGAGTGTAATGGGGTATAGTGAAGTGTAATGGAGTATAGTGGAGTGGAGTGTAATGGAGTATAGTGGAGTGAAGTGTAATTGAGTATAGGGGAGTGGAGTGTAATGGGGTATAGTGAAGTGTAATGGTGTATAGTGGAGTAGAGTGTAATTGAGTATAGTGGAGTGGAGGGTAATGGGGTATACTGGAGTGTGATGGAGTATAGTAGAGCGTAGTGTAATGAAGTATAGTGGAGTGGAGGGTAATGGGGTATAGTGAAGTGTAATGGAGCATAGTGGAGTGGAGTGTAATGGAGTATAGTGGAGTGAAGTGTAATGGGGTATAGTGAAGTGTAATGGTGTATAGTGGAGTGTAATTGAGTATAGTGGAGTGGAGGGTAATGGGGTATACTGGAGTGTTATGGAGTATAGTAGAGCGTAGTGTAATGGAGTATAGTGGAGTGTAATGGGTATAGTGAAGTGTGATGGAGTATAGTGGAGTGGGGGGTAATGGAGTATACTGGAGTGTGATGGAGTATAGTGGAGCGTAGTGTAATGGAGTATACTGGAGTGGAGGGTAATGGAGTATAGTGGGTTTTTAAATCCATGCTTGTTATATTTGTAAGATAAAGTAATATCATCACAGAAGTGAGTGTAAACCCACAAAAAGATGCAGTTTGTCAGAGGAACCTTCTGCAAGTGTGTGCAGGAGATTAAAGAACACCGAGCGGCTCGTTTAAATGTCAGAGGAAGCGACAGTGTGGACGAGCGAAGAGGACAAAGTCACGTCCTGCGATTAGCGAGAGTGAAGCGAGGTTACAGCTGAGAGTTCATTACTGTAACTGCAGAGAGATTTATACAGCGGACTGAAGCTCCTTCATCTTCAGCTTTAACTGCAGCAGCACAATTCATGCACATGCTGAGATTTACTGCACACAGAAATCCCTTCCCAACTCAGTGCACTGCTCTCACTACAGGACCTTATTTACTGATTTACGCTAGTTAACGTGATCACTGGTTTTAATTACGCAGTAGGACAAACATTAACCAGCCTTTTAGTAAACACTTTCAACAGGAGAGAGAAAATGAGTGAAACCAGAGTGTCACCATACAGCTGATGATATGCTAATTACCTAACCTCAAGTAACACAAAATATAAATATTTTATAATAAGCGTTGCCCAGCACTAGTATGAGTCCTGTCAGAATTAAGGCTAATATCAGCTAATAAAAGGTGGAAGTGTATAAATGGATGTCGTTGTCCTTTTATCCCACTGAAGCAGAATCCAACGGTGGATATTCGTCCCCGCTCAGCTACGGCAATCCAGATGAACAACGCCACGCACATGCAGGAGCGAGACGAGGAATTCGGCTATGAGTGTCTGGATGGGAAAGACTGCACAAGCTTCTTCTGCTGCTTCGAGGATTGCCGCTCGGGGGCGTGGCGTCACGGTCGTCTGCACATCCGCGTCGCCAAGATCGACTCATACGCTCGTATCTTCTTTCCCACCGCCTTCGGCCTCTTCAACCTCGTCTACTGGGTGTCATACCTGTACCTGTGAGCGCCACCGCTACTACGCTTGCAGTGCAATGCTAACAATACAACATAATGCTAAACATATAATGTACATACACAGTACTGCTAATTCTTCAGCATAATGCTAATCATACAACATAATACTATTCATATAGTTTAAATTGTACAAACGCTACTTTGTTAATGCAAACTTTATTGCTGACATTTCCTTCTCACTTCCATCCTGTTTCAGCCTTGTTGACTTCCCCTTACATAAGTGTACACTTCAGCTGAGGACTAAATTAATAGATAGTGAATGATATAAATGAGATAATATGGGATGTAATCCTTCAGATTACTGGATGTGTAGATCTCTGAATTGTTGGTGATGGAATCCCCCGAATGGTTCTGGACTAGATACCCTGCAGTACGGGGCGGTGTAGTCCACTAGATTGGAGGGAATGTAGTTCACTAGACTGTTTAAGGTGTGGTCAGGTAGAAGATGACTGATCAGGTCTACTAGATAGTGAGATGTGTAGCGGTCTATGTGGTGTACGCTTTAGCCCCTCGGTTCCCGGAGGTCATGAGAGATATCACTGCTAGTTATTGAGTAGAAACAGTGGAGGTGTGGAAGTGCTTCAGTAGATAGTACATACTATATTTTTAGGACGTGTGGAAGCCCTAGACTGTTTTTGATCTAGTCCCCTAGGTAGTGGAGATATAATTGATGGCTTCTGGAAGGTATAGTCCACTAGATGGAAAGAGGTGTAGTCTAGACTGGACATAGTGAACTAGATCCGTGTCGGTTGTAGACTACGGGATAATGGGAGATTTAGTCAGGTGTAAAATGGTGGCTAGACAGGAGTCCACTAGATTGTAGATGTAGTCCAGATGTACACTACTGTAGACAGGAGATCTAGTGCACTAGACTGCAAATTATTGAGTGATCTAGTCCACTATATCTAGCGTCAGTAGATTAGATCTAGTCTACTTCACACTCTTCAACTTCATGTTCTGGTTTGTCAATAGATAGTGGAAGAATAATGGCATAATGCATTATGGGAAATCTAGTCCATTAGATCGGGGCAAGTGAGATGTAGTTTAGGTCATGATGTACATGGTGTGTAGTTCCTTAGATGGTGTGAGATTAACTCCAATAAATCCACTAGACTAAGTGAGATCTCACTTTATCCATCTAAAAGGAGCATGAAAGTCCTTAAAATGCTTCGGGGGGTTTGAAGGAAAGTTGGTGAGGGGATTCAGGATCGGGGGTGAAGGGGAAGTCGGTGGGGGGAAGTCATTGAGCAGGATTGAAACAAGGTCCATTTTATTGTTATTTTGTTGGTGATGCACTTTGCGATGACAGAGAAAAGCTGCTGAAGTTCTGATTGGTTAAACATAAAGCCAGTAGGTGGGGCTAGGATGAAAGGCGGGGCTAGTGCTCAAAGCTTTGACCACATTTGCATTCATATCAAATATCAAATCCATTATGAAGTAAGAGACGGCTGTTTTCTGGCTTTGTTGTTGTTGTGTTTATCTGATTGTCGTGTCATTGTGAACAAAGCGAAGGTTGTAGCAACACAATTTTTGGGGGCGGGGCTTCAACACAACACTTCTGCCACTTCTATCAGGGACTTGATGAAGTATTTAGATTTGCATGTCTTGTCTAGAGTTCCCAGAATTCCTACAAAGGAACAGGAAGTTATGTCACTGGCAAGTCGAGGGGCCACTTTGGCTATATTTATAAATTATTCTGCAGTGGCGTAACCAGTAACATTAAAAATGAAATTAATTTATTCCGTATTTATTTTTCTTTATTATCTTTCGTGTTTTATGACAACAGTTTGTACAAAGGATGTAAATATTTAATACTGTACAATGTAGTGATTTATTTATTATCTATTGCATGTGCTGTTAAAAAAATTATTTCAGGATTTTTTCATTAACGGTTACGAACTGAAGTTCACCACTTATATCAGTTTTGAAATGAAAAAAGAAAATTTGAACATATTCATATTTACACCTAATTTATTTTTGATTTATTTTCAGATCTTGATGTCTGGAAGGAACGTTTTCTCATTTGTATATGGAACCTGTGGGCGTGGCCATCCTTCCTGACATCATCTTTACAAAAAGCACTCGAGAACCATAACCGTTCCAGAGTTGATCTGGGTTCTGTGTGTATTTTATTAAATATTTGTGATAGTAGCTAAATAGTAAGCTAGCCAGTTGTGTCACTTTTTGTTAGCTAGCTAGCACTATGTAACCCTTCTTTTACTGAGATATTAGCTAGCATTTGATGTCTGTGTAGCTAGCCTGTGTCGATGATATGTCCTGAATGTATACTATTTTATCCTAATGAATCATTTTAGTCTGGCATCAGTACGAGGTGACCTTTATGTAAACACTGTAGGGAACCATGTGATGAATTTCAGCCAATGGGAGAGTATTTATGATGTCAGGAAGGACCACGACGTCCTCATGTAAAGTTTTTAACACAAAGCCGTTAGTGAATTTCCCTTACAAAGCAGAACAGAAGTGTGTACCTTGGACGGTGTTACTGTGCAGTATAGCGTATTCCCTTTGCTAACTAGCTTTTGTGCTAATTAGCTATCTTGTTAACTAGTTAGCATACCAACATGGAATACATAAAGGACTGAAACCTGACCCGAAGCCACATTATTTTATGAATTATTTAATGATGTAATCATTTTAAAAAGTATTTTATTTTAATGCTAGCTGATAGTCAGATTGCCACAGGGGATTCTGGGTAATTTGTGCACGCTCAGATCGTTCTTAATAACGACGTTTTATTAAGCTGATAATGTGATTTAATGACAGTGGTTATCACGGCGAAGTAGATTTGAGGAACATGGAGACACGGAGACGTCGAACAGGAAGTATTAAAGAGGACTGAGAAGAGCCGCGGACGAAAACAGAGACTTTTAAATTTCAGCAACGAATAAACAAAATACGGTTTTCTGAACTGAAGCATAAATATAATAAATATTATCACACAAAAATAAACACATGTATGGAATAATTATGAGGATTTATTGGTGTTTGTTTATTTATCATTGCACTCATTCAGGATTTGTTTAAGGATTTTTATTTTATTTATTCATCTTCTAAGCCGCTTAATCCTAATTCAGGTCGCGGGGAGGCTGGTGCCTATCTCATCCGACTTCTGGCGAGGGCGGGGTACACCCTGAACAGCTCGCCAGGCCATCGCAGGGCCAAGACTCACGCAACCATTCACACTCACACCTAGGGGTGATTTGGAACTGCCAGTTAGCATACTGGGCATGTTTTTGGACTGTGGGAGGAAACCAGAGTACCCACACGCAAGCACGGGGAGAACATGCAAGCTTCACTCAGAAATGCCTCGAGCTGGAAATTGAACCCAGGCCTTCTTGCTGTGAGCGGATGTGCTAACCACTATGCCACCATGTCACCCATTTAAACATTTCATTAAATGTAATTTATTTTTAAAAAATGTAAATAATATTTAAATAATAGAAGTAACAAATTTTTATTATAAGTTTAAATCAGGTAGTGCTTAGTAAGACTTTTATTTTGTAGGTTTTAGGATATTCCCAGAGAAGTAGAATGTCGGTCGACGATGCTCATTAAGATAAGCTAAATGAACGTATTGTGTTTGTGTGGTTGTTAATAGTGTACAGTAGTGAGAATTAGTTTAATAATAGAATTAGTTTAATCCCCACATCACTGATATTAGGTGAAATATTCCTGCTGGATATAATGAGAGATTTATTCCACATTCCTCTCTTTTAAAATCCGTCCCATTTACACACGGTGTGTGATTTAAGGTGTGACCATTTTCTGTTTTTATTTCACTAACTGTACAGCCAGCAAACCACCATGAAGGTGTGTGTGAAATTTTTGTCCAGGTTGCTTGTCCTTGAATTATCTGGACAGAACAAGTGAAATTGGCACGGGTGGGTGTTCCAACACTAAAACTAAATGAGGCAGAAAGTTGGATTTTCCCACAGCTGAGGCTCCGGAGCATCACGGCCTCTGAAACTCGTCCTGCTCATGTTGCATAACAGAAACAGAAATGCGACTCGGTGCGAATCAGTATACCACGGCACGACTCTTTCACTGCATTAAGATGCAACTGGGTCAAGGAGCTCCATTTATCTGCGTTAGGCCTGAGGTTACACGCCCCAGATCGCTGAGGTCACTGAGGAGAACCTACAAGAACAAAGTGGGACACTAACTGACTGTACGTGAAACTGAAATGTGTTTTAACTGCATAACATCAAACACCTGTCAGTGAGCGGACGTCTAGGATAGCAGTGCTGTTTATTATAGAGATCAAGTCTTCTGTCAGTCACACTTAATATACACACTCACACTAACACACAAACATACACACTAATGCACACACACGAACGCACACACACAAATGCATACACTCACCCTAATAAACACTCACTAATATACACTTACACTAATAAACGCACACTAATACACACTCACACTAAAACACTCACTAATATAAATTCATACTAATACGCACTCACTAATACACTCACACTAATACACACTCACACTAATATACACTCACAATAATACACACTCACACTAATACACACTCACACTAATACACATTCACAAATACACACACACTTATACACTCACACTAATACACTCACTAATATACACTCACACTAATACACTCACTAATTCACACTAATACACTCACACTAATACACACTCACTAATACACACACACTAATACACTCACTAATATACATTCACACTAATACACTCACACTAATACACACACACTAATACACTGACACTAATACACACTCACTAATACACACACACTAATGCACTCACTAATATACATTCACACTAATACACACTCACTAATATACTCACTAATACACACACACTAATAGATTCCCTAATATACATTCACACTAATACACTCAGACTAATACACACTCATTAATACACACACACTCACTAATACACTCACACTAATACACTCACTAATACTCACACTAATACACTTACTAATACACTCACTAATACACACTCACACTAATACACTTACTAATACACACACTAATACACACTAATACACACACTAATACACTCACTAATATACACTCACACTAATACACTTATTAATACACACTCACACTAATACACTCGCTAATACACACTTACACTAATACACACCCACATTAATTCACACTAATACTCGCACTAATACACTCACTGATACACACTCACATTAGTACACACTCACACTAATACACTCAATAATACACACTAATACGCACTCACACTAATACACACTCACACTAATACACTCACACTAATACACACTCACTAATACACTCACATTAATACACTCACTAATACACACTCACACTAATACACTCAATAATACACACTTACACTAATACACACTCACACCAATACACTCACTAATACTCACACTAATACACTTACTAATACACATTCACACTAATGCACTCACTAATACTCACACTAATACACTCACTAATACGCAATCATACTAATACACTCACCAATACACACTCACACTTATACACACTAAGACACTCACACTAATACACTCATTAATATGCACTCACTAATACACACAAATACACCCACACTAATACACTCACTAATACACACTCACACTAATACGCACTAATACACTCACTAATACACACTCACACTAACACACTTACTAATACACACACACTAATACACACACTAATACACACTAATACACTCACTAATATACACTCACACTAATCCACACTCACATTAATACTCACACTAATACACTCACTGATACACATTCACACTAATACACTCACTAATACGCACTCACACTAATACACACTCACATTAGTACACACACACTAATACGCACTCACACTAATACACACACACACTAATACACTTACACTAAAACACTCACTAATGCGCTCACACTAATACACACTCACACAAATACACACACTAATACACACACAAAAATGCACACACTAATACACACATTAATACACACTCACATTAATACACACTTACATTAATACACTCACTAATACACACCCACACTAATACACACTCACATTAATACACTCACACTAATACACTCACACTAATACACACTCACTAATACACTCGCACTAATACACACTCACAGTAATACACACTCACACTAATACACACTCACTAATACACTCACACTAATACACACTCACACTAATATACACTCACAATAATACACACTCACACTAATACACACTCACACTAATACACATTCACAAATACACACACACTTATACACTCACACTAATACACTCACTAATATACACTCACACTAATACACTCACTAATTCACACTAATACACTCACACTAATACACACTCACTAATACACACACACTAATACACTCACTAATATACATTCACACTAATACACTCACACTAATACACACACACTAATACACTGACACTAATACACACTCACTAATACACACACACTAATGCACTCACTAATATACATTCACACTAATACACACTCACTAATATACTCACTAATACACACACACTAATAGATTCCCTAATATACATTCACACTAATACACTCAGACTAATACACACTCATTAATACACACACACTCACTAATACACTCACACTAATACACTCACTAATACTCACACTAATACACTTACTAATACACTCACTAATACACACTCACACTAATACACTTACTAATACACACACTAATACACACTAATACACACACTAATACACTCACTAATATACACTCACACTAATACACTTATTAATACACACTCACACTAATACACTCGCTAATACACACTTACACTAATACACACCCACATTAATTCACACTAATACTCGCACTAATACACTCACTGATACACACTCACATTAGTACACACTCACACTAATACACTCAATAATACACACTAATACGCACTCACACTAATACACACTCACACTAATACACTCACACTAATACACACTCACTAATACACTCACATTAATACACTCACTAATACACACTCACACTAATACACTCAATAATACACACTTACACTAATACACACTCACACCAATACACTCACTAATACTCACACTAATACACTTACTAATACACATTCACACTAATGCACTCACTAATACTCACACTAATACACTCACTAATACGCAATCATACTAATACACTCACCAATACACACTCACACTTATACACACTAAGACACTCACACTAATACACTCATTAATATGCACTCACTAATACACACAAATACACCCACACTAATACACTCACTAATACACACTCACACTAATACGCACTAATACACTCACTAATACACACTCACACTAACACACTTACTAATACACACACACTAATACACACACTAATACACACTAATACACTCACTAATATACACTCACACTAATCCACACTCACATTAATACTCACACTAATACACTCACTGATACACATTCACACTAATACACTCACTAATACGCACTCACACTAATACACACTCACATTAGTACACACACACTAATACGCACTCACACTAATACACACACACACTAATACACTTACACTAAAACACTCACTAATGCGCTCACACTAATACACACTCACACAAATACACACACTAATACACACACAAAAATGCACACACTAATACACACATTAATACACACTCACATTAATACACACTTACATTAATACACTCACTAATACACACCCACACTAATACACACTCACATTAATACACTCACACTAATACACTCACACTAATACACACTCACTAATACACTCGCACTAATACACACTCACAGTAATACACACTCACACTAATACACACTCACTAATACACTCACACTAATACACACTCACA
>JAOUQZ010000019.1:7889737-7901843 GCA_028564935.1 Neosilurus hyrtlii
CAGAGCAGCTCTTATCGTCCCATCCAGCTGTGACTTGTATGCTGTTGTGATGTTTATGATTGATTTTTAAAGTTTTCCTGGTTGTTGAGTGATTTGGGTTGAATCCACTCCGTGTCTCCTCCTGCACTTACACTTTTCCTAAAGATGAATAGTGGAGTGAGCTGGTGAGTTTCAGGGGTGATTCTAGATCATGCATTTTAATGAGAAGCTCTGAAAGTGAATTATTGCTTGTGGGAACGCGACGGCGGTATGGAACGTGTCTCATTCCCTCAAACGACTTTTCACATTATCTCTACATGATCAGAGTCGACTTTTAAAACAATGTGGGGGAAAAGATCAAGCGTCTGGGTCAGCACTGTGATTAAAGACAAAGTCAGTCATTCTTCTTCTCCCTTCATTTTCCTAACGATCCTCTGGACCGCACGATGGAGGAACAGGAAAGAAACCAAGTGAAAAATCTCCTCCAAGGTCTGTTTATTTTCGGATCTGTACTTCGTATGAGTAACATTCCTCAATCTATATTTAGATTTTAACGATCCTCACTGGGATTCGAGTTCCTCCCTCTCTATCTCACTCTCTCTCTCCTTTCACTCATGTTCACTCCAAAGAGAGTGAGTCCACTGATAGAATCTCGCCCGTGGAGGATCCGTGGCCTCATTTTCATGTGTCAGCGCGGTGTAAAAGACTCGGACAGAAGGAAAGAGACAAGACCTTCGAAAGCACATTAACAGAAACTGTTTGAGCTCTGCTGCTGGAGAACTTCGCCTTCCTGAAGGCTGAGAGAGGAGAAGATAACTGGCATGAAGAGGAAAGAAAGAGAGTGCTAGCTTACAGAAATATAAATATATCTGTATCCTGGGTCCACTTCTGTTTTCTCTCTATAGAGGTGTATTATTTATAACCACAATATAAACTCCACAGCAAGGAGGATGATGCGCTTCTCTGTGCCTCTCTGATTCTCTGTCCATCATCAGGTTTAAAGGAATTTTAGAAATTCTAATAAAGCAGAAACAGGATGGCTGTGATTCCGTCTGACTTTGTAGACACCAGGTTGACAGCAGGTTATATGGAACCTGTTCTGGTACCTGTTCCTTAGGGTCCTACACAGACACACATTAAATACCCCCGAGGGTTCCAGCTTTAAGTTTTATTCCAACAGTGTTGACACACTGACCTGAGTAAACTTCAGCGAACACGCCGTCACGCAACACGGACGCTAAAGTCGACTGAAGCCATAAGATTGTGCTCCTCTTTTTCTGAAGAAAAGAACTATTTTGTGCACTTTTAATTTCCTTGTTCTTTTTCTTCTTGTTCTTTTGAGTTTTGTTCCAGTTTTGGTGTTTAAACTTTCCTCTTCCTCTTGCTTTCTATCAATTCTGAGTTTTTTCTATTTCTCCCAAATTCCAAAAACATCCCAGATTCTCTGGTCCCTATTTTCTTACAGTACTTCATATAGAACCCTCACTCACCCTCACTCCTGTTCCTCCTACACACTTGGTTCCTTCTCTCTATTTCTACTTCTCTTTGTGTTGTCGTGGTGGCACGGTGGTGTAGGGGTTAGTATGTTCGCTTCACAGCAAGAAGGTTCAAGACCCGGTCTCAGAGAGGGTGTTTCTGTGTGGAGTCTGCATTTTCTTCCTGGGCTTGCATGGGTTTCCTTCAGGTTCTCCAGTTTCCTCCCCCAGTCTAAAGACATGCACATTATGCTAACTGCCACAAATTTCCAACCCTAGGTATGAGTGTGTATGGCTGTGTGTGTGTTGGCCCTGCAATGGTATGGCAGGGTGTACCCGTCTTTGCTCAAAGTCAGCTAAGATAGGCTCCACCCTCCCCCCGACCCTGATAGGATTTAGCGCTTCAGCTCATTGAAATGGTTATGATGATGGTATGGTTTCATAAATCAACATAAACATTAATATAAAGTTCATCTGGCGCTTGACCCACGGCAATTTTCAACACGAATAAACTTTCTTTGAAAGAAAGCCTCGCTTTTACAGAAAACATGGTAGCTTCCCAGCTCTCACATATTCTGATGAAAGTGCTTGAAACAGTTGCAGGATAATTACAGTTGACTCCCAGAAGGCAAAAAATAATAATAAAAAAATAGCCTACATCATATACCATAAAGTAATTACATGCATGTGTGCCTGAGGTTTTACTCCCCCTAGAGTCCATTCTTTTAATTCTGCATTGTTTCCTTCACCAGGAAGTTTTCGTCTCTGTTTGTTGGTTTGTTTGTGCGCAAGATAACTCAAAAAGTCATGCAGGGATTTGGATGAACTTTTGTTCTAGCAGTAGGGTGGGGTACAAGTAACAAACCATTAAAATATGAAGGTGATGCGTACATGGGGTCATGCTTAAAAAATTCCTGAATGCCAAAAAAATGCCTGTTCTTTAAAATTGGGCCAAATGTTCATCAGATGCCCACTAGGGGGATACATTTCATTTTAACGATGCCAAGTTATAATAATCTATTTTTGCCAGGCAGAGGAAGCTTACACGCTCTAAGTACGTCTCTCGTTCTGTCATTAAACTGCAGTTTCACTGTTTTTCTCATTTACTGAAATGTCTCATTATTTTTAACACTTTCTCCCCAGTTTCTCTCATAATTTATTCCCTCTAATCTGTGTCTTTAGTTCTCTTGGTTTGCAGGATCTAAAATTCACATTCTAATGGAAGCTAAGTTCACGTCTTACATGGTTCATTGTTGTGTTTTAATGAATTTTTAAATGTGACATGTTTCTGATACCGGGTTTTACATCTGACCCACTTTCTCTCCTCTCTCGGTTTACTTTCTCTCTCAGCTCCGACTTGATGTGTGTTCCTGCGTTTATAAAAACAAACCCCTGCGGGGGGTACAGCTCCAGCTCGTCTCTTTTTAAAGCTCTATGTTTATAAGGTACCATGCTGCAAATCTAATCCTTAAAGAGATCTGCTTTAAAGTGAGTAATTAATATGGATGGAACAGGGATGAGAGTGAAGCAGGACACCAGACTGCTATCAGTAATGAAAATCTCAACACGATGGAAGCACTGGCTGGAAAAACTCCCAGAACGTGTTGGAAGATTGAATCACAAACCAGCAGCAGGAGATGAGAGACGTTACACAGGAAGTCATTCATGGTGTGAGTTTGATTCAGGACTTCCTGCAGACTTTAGCGCAGTTCTACTGAAATATTATCGTAACAAAAAACACATATAGAGTGCAAACCTCTGCCAAGCACAGCAACTCCACCATATGATCCAAAATGTCAGAACTCCTCCCTCGCGTCATCTCACATTGGGTCCCTGAATGGATTAAAGCAGAGAGAAGTGATGATGTCTGAGGAGATCGTGGGATCGAATGGATCCTTTTTAATCACCATGATATTTCATTTCCCTTGTAAACATCATTCATTAGAAATGTGTTTTTCCTTCTGAAAGTTTGATGTATTTTTTCATCAGCCAGAGTTAGAGAAGATGTTCTTCTCAACGGGTTTATTACATGCTAGTGCGACAGGCTGGCAGCTTTGAGTTTGCGTACTGAAATATTTGTCATTATAATAAATGATATTGTTCAAATTCTTAGCGGCGAGCTCATTAATAACCAGCGCCGGGTGGCGGCATCATAAAAGAAACCTGTCGGAATTTTTGGAACGCGTTCCTCTGACTCTGCAGCAGAAGCTCAGACCAATTAGGAAACAACTCAAATGGACTTGACAGCAAATATAGAAGCTCTTAGTGCAGTTCAGCCACCCAGCGATTAAACGTGACAGACGGCTAGTCGTCTGGAGTTAATTGAAGTTGTAGTGGTTACCGGTGCGTGCGGTGAGGGAACAGATGAGTGAGCAACACTGATGACGAGGGGGAAAAATGAAATAAAATAATACAGCTGCTGTTCGGCTGAGTTTATGGTTCTGTAATCACTAAATCAGGACCATGATGCTCCTCTCCTCATCTTTAACACGTCTGATTGAAACGTGATTTATTTTAGACACGAATCATGAAACTTTTGTGTTTGTGCTGTATAATGCAACTGCCGACTCCATCAACTCCATCAGCAGCTCCTTCTTCCAGTATGTGTGTGTGTGTGTGTGGGTGTGGGTGTGTGTGTGTGTGTATATCACAGGACTATTGTACGAAAACTATGATTTTCAGAGCATGTTGGTCGTAACACAGCTGTAGGACATCGTAGGGCATCAAACCACAGCTTTAGGAAAAAGACCTGACGTCCAGAACCTACCGATATTTACAACTCCATGTTTAGGATCTACAACGACATTTTCCAACACACGACGGGTGAGATTTAATAAGACACGCCCACACCTGTCTGAGGAATCTGTCTGATTTTCTGTGCTGTTCCTGCTGTACGACGTATGTGGTGGGGACTTTATTGACTTGAATGGTTCTCGATGATGCTCACAAATGTAATAATTTAAATATTAATGCTGTGATGTGTTTGGCTCATGTGGTGAAAAATCCGAATCACTTCCTGAACTGTTGGTTTATGTTATTTCTCTGTTGTTTAGCTGCACACCCTTCACACCTAAACTAGAACTAAAATAGTAGCCAGAACTAGAACCATTATATAATATATTTAAATATATATTTAAATAAATATATTTAAATGATCATGAAAATCTGAATCAGAATCATTACTGGTTCTAAAAAAGATTTTTATTGATATTTACAGATGAGGTATGGGGTGTGGAAAAGTCCTCCAGCAGCTCGGGCATCTCTCCATGCGTCACGTCGTTTGCTCTCGTTGCTGTTAAGCTGTGCTGACAGACCGCCTCGGGAAACGCCGAGCTCAATTAAACTCAGACGCAGAACCAGGTGAGAGCAGAATTTATTCATCACCTGGAACAAGGACTCATGAAGGTCACAGGATGAGGGTCATGTCCTGCAGCCAGATCAGAGCCAAATGCTGTAATTCACATCAACAGAGCAAGGACACGGGGACAGACACCACCCTGAGCGCCTGACAACCACACGGGGGGCACGGTCACACATGATCTCATGGTGATGTGGTAGTGATGTCATAAAGCATCAATTAAAAAAATATGATATGAAGGAAAACAATGAAGAACTGATTAGTCTGTAAGCCAAAGCAGAGAACTCCAGAGCAAAGAGTAGCGATAATGCGCTAATACAGTCCGCAACCGCCATAAAAAACAGTTAGCGCTGTGTGTGCCATACCTGTCATCTTAGGGCCAACACACACAACCATTCACACTCACACCTATGGGTGATTTGGAACAGCCAATTGCCCTGCTGTGCATGTCTTTGCCCAGAGAGAACAATTATGTAGGCAACACGTAGGCCCTATGTCAGCAACCTATGTAAGGACACGTACATTGGGTGCCTACGTAGGCCCTATGTAATTTTGCTCATACACCCTACGTAGGGCCGATTATGTAGGGTCAACGTTGGCAGGCGCTTTCCACCCTACGAGCACCCTCTCTTCACCCGATGTTAATCCTCTCTTAAAATTTAGGGAAAACCTGGGCTATCATTTACTCTTTCATAACTTCCACTGCAACATACAAGGACAGTCATATCATGTTTGGGACAGATACTGCAACTGCACTTGATTCCACCGTCAGAGCTATACGTACTTTAAAACATAATATTTCCACTGTAGCTAAAATCCAGACAGTGGAACAGGAAAAACAGCTGGTGTACATAAAAAACTAATTTGCTAATTACCCATTTTTGCACAACCGCTAAATTTAAGGGTTCTAAATTAAGTCGAAATTCTACAAATGTTTATCAATCCGTCTGCTGCTCTCGCTGCCTCTCCCTCCTCCCAACATTTCGATCTTTGCTAAACGCAGCCATTACGTATCTGTTTTTCACCCTCGGCTTCTGCTGCTGTGGCCGTCGCGTTTTTAATTATCGCTCCTGCAATCATACAAAAACTATACAATTATTATGATGTAACATTTAACACAGAACGTTAAGTTTGCCCCACGTGTTACGCTGATAAGGCCAACCACGCGTTCAAAATGACTTTATGTTCACTTTATGTTCAAAATGAATTTATTAGAAACAGGGCCTTTCTATGCTTGTACATAATATGTATGAGTGCCAAATAATCTGGGCACTTACCAGTGAGTTCTGGTTCTCTGATAATTCTTATACATCGATCTAAATATTGGTTTACTTTTCTTTCCCGCTCGACCGCAGACAAGTGAGACACTCTTAACTCGTTTGCTATGTATTTGTGATGCAATTTTAAGTTATATAATTAATTATAAACATATTTCAGAGGGATCTACTTTTGCTCTCTTTTGTTTCACGCATTGTGATGACTGTCGTGTGGTAATCGCACCACACTACAGCATGAGCCGTTGTCTACATATGCCAACATGGTGGCTGTGATGTCTCATCACGGAAATAGGCGCAGTGATCCGAATAACAGTGAGACTGAGAGCAAGATTTGGTGAAAGTGCTTGATCTGCATGTACTTGTCTATTCGAACGGAGCATGCGCACTGCACACTCTGGTTGCAGAAACAAACTGGGCCTGGAGTTGGACTTCAGCACAAGTCTGTGTTAAAAAAAAAACATTCAAACAACATACACATTAAGTACAAGTGTATGACGTTACGTTGACCCTATGTAGGTCTGATGTAAATAAAATTTTAGGCCTGTTCCAGTGATTTCCAGTAAAAAAGCGCTAATATATATCACGACAACGTCGGGCCGTCGCAAAAGTACTTTTCCGCTGAATTCTTGAGATGAACGTAGGCTGTCCGATGTTTTGCTAACATCGGCTCTACGTTGGCAACCGATGGCAATCTCCAGCCTACGTTGCCTATTTATGGCCTACATAGGCCCGATGTACTGTCTTATCTGGGTGGACTGTGGGAGGAAACCTGTGTACCTGGAGGAAATTCACACAAGCACGAGGAAAACACGCAAACTCCACACAGAAACACCCTCGCTGAGGCCGGGACTCGAACCCAGGACCTTCTTGCTGTGAGACAGACGTGATAACCACTACACCACGTGACCTCAGAACAGGAAATAATGATGAAATTTAATAAATATATAAGAAATGATATTGAGTTGCAGGATGAAGCATCACCTTCAGTTTAATAAAGATTTTAATATAATGTTTATATTTAATCATGATTTAAAATCCTGTCATGTCTCTTTACTTCTCTATCACGTGTGATCTCAGACTGTGTGTGTGTGTGTGTGTGTGTGCGTGTGTGTGTGTTTTAGATTACATTCCACTCAATCAATAATAAATGAAGCAATTAGTTCAAATTATTAAGCATCTCATGAAACTGCACTTCTCCAATCCATCACCAGTGTGTGTCCGATTAATCAGACCTCCTCTCGAGACTCGGCCCGATGGCTCTTCTCTCACTCTCTCTCTCTCTCTTTCTCTCTTTCTCTCTCTCTCTCTCTCTCTCTCACACACACACACACACATGCGCACACACACACACAATGCTCTCTCCAAGAAAAAGTTCTTTAAAGGATAACCACTTTGAGTGGTCATTAAAGATCTTCAAACTGTTTTATAATCATTAACAAATGTGTGTGTGTGTGTGTGTGTGTGTGTGTGTGTGTGTGTGTGTGTGTGTGTGTGTGTGTGTGTAAAGTGTCCTCATATCTGAGACCGCTCTTTCCTTTCTGAATAATTATCTATGACACGTGTCTATAATTAGCTGTAATACCATAACCATGGCCATAAAATCCCATCTCTGATAGGCTGAAAAAAAACCCCTCTCTGATTGGCTGGGAAAACCCCTTTCTGATAGGCTGACAGCTGGGAGTTAGTTTTCTGCAGTATGTTGAAATATAACCATAACACATATAAATAAAGTGTATTAAGCTTCCTATGTATTTTTTGTTTCTTTTCTACACATCTTGTTTACTTCCTGTTTTCATTGTCCTGCTTTCTATTATTCTCAAAACCTGGAAATCTTATTTGTGCATCGAGGGCCAAGCAGCAAGGATACACGAAAGCGGCCTTTCTGGAAGAGCCGCATGCCAGCATATAAATAATCCGCCCCTTATATGATGTCACTCTTGATTTTTTTTACGTAGCAGGTCAGCTGTGCTGCCATCATCAGAAGCGGATGGAGCTCTGTGTGACGCCTCAGAGGAAAAAACGTCTCATTTCTTTTAAAGCACTTTTCTATGATTCCATGCTCCTCACGTTTTTCCATGTTTACTGGGTGGGAGGGACTAAGATGCAAAGATGAGACGCACGTGACTTGGAGGAGCACCCCCTTCTCCATTTCACATTCTGTTTCCTTTTTACTTCCTTTTTATTTTTCTTTGTACCAAACTTTTTATTACACATAAAACAGCAGGTGTGATTTACTGAAGATCTAAACGAAAGCATACAGTAAGAATTCAATACATTAGCATCACTGAGAGAGTGGGGGCGGGGCCACAGGGTTGGTGTGTTTAAATGAGGAGATAATCATTCAGAAAAATGTGATCCTTTGTGTAAATAACAGATTAATAATAATAACTTGTGTTTCAGGACATGGGCTTCGAATATGTTGTTGTTTCCTGAATGTCAATGACCCTGTGGAAATGTTTTCACTCCATCATGAGCCTGACAATTAGCTTTAGCTCATTAGCGCTCTCCTGACCTTTCTGCTCTCCGGATAACGACGGCCGAAAAGTGTAAGATGCAGCTGCTGACATTCTGCTATATAACCAGGAAAGATCTTCAGCACAAGTCTCAGGAAGAGGAAACGATGAAGCCATGAAAAGGACCTTCACCTCCACCCATTACTCTTTATTAACAAGACCAGCACCCTGCGTTCTGATTGGCTGAGAACTAAAACATGACAGAATAATTTACAAATTTTACTGAAATAATAATTATAGAAACACACACCTGCCTGTTTGCACCATAAGATCAACTCATCTCAGATTAACAGAAAGGAATCTAATTACAGAAGCTTCATTTGTACTCCAGCCTTGTTTTCCTAAAACTGATTTATTTATTATCGAAAACTTGAATCCATCAGTTATCCTTTTTATTTATTCATTCATTTGCCGAACCACTGTATTCTATTGGGGTCAGAGGATATGTGGAGCCTATCTCAGCCCACTCTGGGTGAGGGCGGGGTACACCCTGAACAGCTCACCAGACCATCGCAGGGCAACACACACACAACAGTTCACACTCACACCTAGGACCGATTTGAAACAGCCTACTGTGCATGTTTTTGGACTGGGGAAGGAAACTGGAGTACCCAGGGGAAACCCATGAAAGCACGGGGAGAACATGCAAACGCCACACAGAAAGGTCTAAGCCGAACCCGGGACTTGAACTCGTGCCGCCCTAACGTGTAATAATTTAAAATCATTGTTCTTAAAGTGAAACGTCATACAGAGTTTAGTTTTATAAGAATTTGTAAATGGGTGAAATCTTAATAGCACAGCGGAGTTAGTGGAATTTGAGGAAATGTTGAAAACGTTGCCTGCTCTGTAATGGAGTTGAGTGAGTCTGGCACTGAGACGTGTGATTAACAGGCTTCTTTATTTTAGAGCAGAAAACTTTATTTTTTTAGCCAAATTACAATGCAGATCGTCTGGCGCTAACTCACACTTCGCCGCTGATGCTAACGTGGGCTTCTGGTTTCTTGTTGATTAAAGATGCTGTAGTGTGTGTTTTTAAAATAATGTCAGGTTGCTTCTGATGCTCTGTGTGCTGGTTTAAAATGCCACAACAACCCGAGGTTCATGACTCTTTATGTCACCATGACAACCACCCTCTAATTATCACTGACTTAGCACATTGCTACCGATACAAAAAGTGTCCAATGTACTTCATTTTTATCTTCTAATCATTTGAATATCAGACTGTGATTGGCTCAAAGCCATGGCATTTTCTGACATCTCAACATAGCCCCGCCCCCAATTCAGCTTTCAAAGAGAAGTCTGTAATTTAAATTCTCTATTTTCACGTTGCGGTGTGGTACCCGATCATCAGCGGGGAGGTGGTAGAGCGTGCCTCGACTCTACATCTCATCTGAGAGGATTTGGGCTGGACTGTGAACACCAATCACATTGTCAAACAAGCCCAGCAGGGTTTTTTTTTCTGAGAACGCAGAGGAGGAACAAACTCCCTCCACCTCTGCTGAAGAACTTTTGTCACTACACCTTAGAGAGTCCTGATGTATGGATGTACGGTGTGGTACACCAGCTGCACTGCAGCAGAGAAAACAGCTGCAACGGGCCATCGTCGACTGAGTGGATTGAAGGTTCACCAATTACACATCTGGACAAGATCGTCTCATCCAATGGGCCACAAAGATTCGGAGTGACCCCACCCATGAGACTCTCTGTTCAGCAGCCTCCCCTCCGGTAGGCCCAGAGTCATGTGAGACTCCAGCACAGCTTCTTCCCCAAGGCTGTGAAAAGACTGCTGCAGGATCTATAACAATACAGCCATACCCCCCCCCACAGAGAAGAAAGATTCCTACTAAACGGAGTTTCATTGATGTCATGTACAGTGAGAGTGAAGTTCTTCCTATTTTTATTATTATGTTGGTTTGCGGTCAGGGTTTCTACAGGTTGCCATGGTTACCCTGTTAGCGTCTCAGTGAGAGCACCTTATGTTTATACAGATGCAAAATTAAAAAGTGATTATTTACACATTATTTAAAAATCTCTCACTCTCACTGGTCATCAGTGTGTTGATTTGCATCTCATTTGCATAACCCGACTTTACAAAAACTACATGGCTGCTATGTCTCATCACTGCACCAGCAGGAGAGCAAAAGAAATATCATTTCTTTTGGTTTGGAAAAAAATTCAATCATCTAACACTCCACTAGAACTAAAAAAAACACTAAAAGAAAAAGGTGAAGAGGAACGAAGAAGAAAACCTCGTTAGGGATCTAAACCTGATTGTGTGCTGAAATAAACGCAGGTATGAGAGAAAAGCTGAGGCACTTTTATTACGTTTTATTTCACACAACAGTGCAGAAGATTAATATCTGGAACTCCGGCTGCTATTTACGCCGAGCAAATCGAATCCCCCCAGAGGCAACGACCAGGCCTGCATTCAGGACACGACCCGAGACGCTCGGACGGCTTTCTCTCACTAATATCACACAATCCAAGTACCGACAGACTCGACGATGAGGGGACAGATCGTCTGGATGTTCCTGAGAAGAAGACAAGCAGAGGACTGAGACCCATAAAAAACACACCGGCACTGACACGACCTTCATCTGACCTCCAACAAGGTCAATACCCTCCGGTTTAATAATTACTAAAATAATAATAATAATAATAATAATAATAATAATAATACCTATACTATTTTAAATTTCCCTGAGGAAGTCATTCCACAGGGACCAATAAAGTTAAGTCTAAGTCTAAGTCTCTAAGTCTCTACTACTAATAAATAAATAAATTAACAAACAAATATATGAAACTATAGACTGTTTATAAGTCCTGTCAAGTTTTTATATAAAAAATATAATAATCCATGAAACTGAATATGAATATTATTATCTTTACCTTTCCCATGTATATATGTACCTTGTATGGCTGTAAAGCAACACCCACATTCCCATATGTGGTATAGAGGGAAGATAATCTATGATCAGTAACCTCTTTGCAGTTGTTTGGCCGAAGCGTCGCTGTAGGGCCCTTGATTAGGAACCGAAACCCTGTGTGAAACCCTAAAGCGAATTCTGTAAAATCGTTGCAGTAGTTCAGCATAAAATAACATTTCTATCCTATTTATTTTTAATTCTATCCTGTTACAGTCACCAAAATAAACATCAATAACGTGATCCAGTTTTCATCAGAGTGCATGTGCTTTATACTTAATCCTGAGAATCGAGTGGAAGTCTGTTTAATGTTTGTTTAGAATTAAGACCCATTTGCATATTTAAATGAGTTCTGTGGTGTAATTAAAATGCTGTGTGATGTGTAATGATGCTAAAACTGCAGGGTCTCAAAATAAATCAGTAATGTGCACGTCAATCACCTGTGCACACATGTGCACATGCACACACAGACACACACATTTTATTTTGTATTTGTATATTAGGTGTGTGTGTGTGTGTGTGTGTGTGAGTGTGTGTGTGTGTGTGTGTGTGTGTGTGTGTGTGTGTGTGTGTGTGTGTG
>JAOUQZ010000019.1:7936123-7958405 GCA_028564935.1 Neosilurus hyrtlii
GGGCGCCAGCCTCCCCGCGACCCTAATTAGGAATAAGCGGTTCAGAAGATGAATGAATGAATGAATGAATGAATATTTTATATATTTTTGTATTCTATATTTGATTTTTATTATTAATTTTATATTTAATTTTATTTTATTTTTACATTTTACATTTTTATATTTATATTGACCTTTAACTAAAAACTCCTTCAAATAGTTATAGTTATTGTTATTGTCCTTTTTCTCTTGATATTGATAGTTTATTCTTCAAATTTTAGGACAGTCATGACAAGCATTTCACTACATATTGTACTGTGCTTTTGTACGTGACAAATAAATTTGAATAAGAATTTAAATTTTGAATTTGAATATACAGATGTGTAATGAACAGATATACAGTGTACTCTAAATGTACATACAGATGTGATATATATATATATATATGACTGTATATACATGTGTAGTGAACAGATATACACAGTGTGCAATGAATGTATATACACAGATGTATATAAAGGTATACAAAAGTGGATAAAGGTATTTAACTGATGATAAATGTATATAAAGATATTTAAACATATATAAAAGTATATTAAGGTATTTAAAGGTATATAAAGGTATTTAACTGATAATAAAAGTATTTGAAGGTATATTAAAGTATATTGAGATATTTAAAGGTATATCAAGGTATTTAAAGGTACATAAAGGTATTTAAACGGTATTTAAAGGTATTTTAGGGTATATAGAGGTATATAAAAGTATATTAAAATATTTAAAGCTATATAAAAGTATATTAGGTTATTTAAAGATGTATAAAAATATTTAAAGGTATATAAACATATATTAAGGTATTTAAAAATATCTAAAGGTATATAAAAGTATATTAAGGTATTTAAAGGTATATAAAGGTATTTAAAGATATTTAAAGGTATATAAAGGTGTTGAAAGGTATATAAATGTATTTAAAGGTATATCAAGGTATATAAAGGTATATATAGGTATTTAAAGGTAAATAAAGGTATATAAAGGCATTTAAATGTATATATGGGTATTTAAAGGTATATAAAAGTATATAAAGGTATCTAAAGCAAACTGATGTCATAACTCTGATATTCATTATTGCATACCACTACTGAAAACAGGTTGATAAAGGTATATTGAGGTGTATAAAGGTATATAAAGGCATTTAAAGGTATACAATTTATTTTATTTTTAAAAACTATATTTTTTTGCTATATCATATTAATCTCACAAGGGAAATTATTGCCTCTGCATTTGACCCATTCAAGGTGAACACACTCACACACTCAGAGCAGTGGGCTGAAACAATCATTGGGCCGCCCGGAGAGCAGTTGGGGGTTATGGGCCTTGCTTAAGGACATTTAAGCCATGAATGTGGAGGAAGTGAAGGTGCGGCTTACTCCCCCACCACCACACATTTTTCCTGTTGGTTCATAAACCAGCAACCTTTCGGTCCCAAAGCCGCTTCTCTAACCATTAGGCTACGGCTGCCCCCAGGTGTTTAAAGGTATATAAAGGTATGTAAAGTTATTTACAGGTATTTAAATGTATAGTTAGATAAACATAGATAAAGATATATAAAGGCATGTAAAGGTATTTAAAGGTTTTTAAAGGTATATAAAGTTATTTAAAGGTATTTAAATGTATATTGAGGTATATAAAGGTATATAAAGTTAGATAAACATAGATAAAGATATATAAAGTCATGTAAACGTATTTAAAGGTGTATAAAGTTAGCTAAATTTAAATAAAGGTCTTTAAATGTTGATAAAGATATATAAAGCTATTTAAAGTTTGGTAAAGGTTGACAAAGGTAGAGGACTTGAACATTTCCTGTGTTTTATGTGACTGGTCTCTACCTGACCCTCTGATACACTTTTATTGTATACAGGTATACAAGTACACACTGTTCTCTAAAGTGTAGTGTAAATGTGTAAAGTACAGTGTAAATGTAGCCTCAGAGATTCTTCAAGTCCACATCTTTATCTTTAATATTAATGGTACTAAAGGTACCATAATAAATGGTACTGAGACCCTGTGATGGCCTGGCGAGCTGTCCAGGGTGCACTCTGCCCTCACCCAGAGTTGGCTGAGATGGGCACCAGCCTCCCCGCAACCCCTTAATTAGGATTAAGCGGTTCAGAAAATAAATGAATGAATGAAGATACTGAGGAGTTTTCTTTAATAGATTATCATAGACACAAAGAACGTTCTTCATCATCCTACAGATTAAACTGTATACAGCGCTGTGTACAAACTAAATAAAAACTGAATGCAATGATTTTTAAATCTCTTTAAATATATTATATTCACAGTAGAGCAAAGAAAACTTGAATATGAGACATTTTACTATTTCAAGAAAAATATTCACTCATTTTAAATTCGATGGCAGGAACGTCTCAAAAAAGTGATAACGGAGCAAAAAAGGCTGGAAAAGAAAGTGGTACAAAAACTAATAGTTGAAGGAAGATTTTGTAACTAATTTAAGAGATCATTAACATGGTTGCGCATTAAAGGAACATCTAGGCAGAGGTGCACCTATCTGCAAACATCTGCATCTCTAAATGATGGAATAAATTCAGAATAATGTTCCTCAACGTAAAATTGCAAAGACTTTGAATATCACATCGTCTACAGAACATCATATCATCACAAGAGTCCGAGAATCTCCAGAAATCTCTGTGCACAAGGGACAAGACTCAAAACCAATATTGGATGCCCTGCATTATCAACGGGTATGATTCAGTCATGGAAATCACTGCATGGGCTCAGGAACACATCTAAACATGTCTAAACACCGTCATCTTCTCTGGTGTAAAGCTTGTTGAAAATGGACTGAGGGGAAAGTGCAAAATTGTTCTGTGATCAGACGAATTTTGCAGATAAAATTGTCAGCTTGCACATCCGGAATGGGATAAATGCTGAGAGGTTTACACAGATTCTAGAGCAATATTGGCTTCTATCCACATTACGTGTTCTTCAGGAAAGGCCGTAGATGTTTTTGCAAGACAACAACAAACTACATGCTGCATCTTTTAGAGCAGCACGACTTCACAGTAGAAGAGTCCGGGTTCGGAACTGACTTGCCTACAGTACAGAATTTTTTCCAAATGAAAACATTTTGGTGCATCATGAAATAAAAAATACGATAAGAAGACTCAGAACTGTTGAGCAGCTGGAATCCTTTATCAGACATGAATGGACATTCCTCTCCTAAAAGTCTAGCAGTTGGTCTCCTCTGTTCCCAGATGTTTATGGACAGTTAAAAATAAATGGGACACTACACAGCTGGACCCTGTCCCAACTTTTTTTTGAGACGTGTTGCCATTGAATTCAAAATAACGTAAAATGGTACATGGTAAATGTTTTCTGTGTTCTACTGTAAGTAAATGATGCATCGGTGGTTTTTTTGGGATTGCAGTTGTATAAAAATGTATAAGAAGTAATGTTTTCTTTTTATTTGAATCGACATCACGTTAGGTATATTACTCTCTGAGAGGAACACATTCAGAGCTTCAGGCTGGCAGGAAACTGAACCCTTTTTTAACCCTTTTTAAACTGAGAGAAGTGTAACTGTTCAAGCCACAGACCTCTCAGGTGTTTTCATATTTCTCATTCACACACTCCTGTTTGATATCAGGATGGAGATAATACATGTATATTAGTGTGATTCAGTCGAAAACAGCATATTACATATACAACAGTGTTCAGTACTTACATCAGAACAGATCATGACGTCAATCACAACAACACCAGAGAATATTATATCAGGTGCAGCATTAAAATCACACCTTGAAAAATCAAACACTTCATAATGTGGATATCAAGTTCACTGACTTTTATTTATCTGAAACTCACACACACACTTTCTTACATGTAAATTTTTGCATACAGATTTTTTTTAAGATTTAAAAAATGTTCCAGACCTCAGCTACATGATTTCTGTATTTCTGTCACAAACAAAAAGAACCCTACACCTGTGTCTGGGCATGCGTGCGAGTGCGTGCGAGTGCGTGTGTGTGCGAATAAGATGGAAAGATGTGACTTACTTGCCGAGTTCCTCATAGAGCTGGTACTCCTCTGTGAAGCGAGTGCAGGTGATGGTTGCCATGCTGGATCCAGGTGGCGTGTATGTGTGTGTGTGTGTGTGTGTGTGTGTGTGTGTGTGTGTGTGTGTGTGTGTGTGCGTGTGTGTGTATTAGAAAAAGTGAGTGTGTGTGTGTGTGTGTGAGCGTACGTGTGTGTGGGTGGGTGTGCAATGAGGAAGAGGATGCCGATGGGAAGCCTGCTGTTTCTAGAATAGAAGAAAACGAGATCCTGATCTACGAGGGTTTTTCTTCTGTTTTTTTATAAAGCTCGCCCGCTCTGTCTGTCTCATCCAATCAAATCTCCAGCTGAATACACAGCAGCGTTGTCATGGTAACTGCATCCCTCCTCCTCCACCTCCTCTTCCCTCTGTTTCTTTGGATAAACGAGCCATCACACATCCAAATGGGGAACACACACACACACACACTTTCTTTAAATGTGAGAAATTTTTCTTTTTATCTCCATCTTTGTTAGACACGATGTGTGTTGTTAGCATGATTTCCCCAACTCTCTATCTGTCTCTCTTCATTTCTGTCTGCCCTCCCTCTCTCTCCCTCTTTCTGTCTGCCGCTCTCTCTCTCTCCCTCTTTCTGTCTGCCTCTCTCTCTCTCCCTCTTTCTGTCTGCCCCCCCTCTCTCCCTTTCTGTCGCCTCTCACTCTCTCTCTGTCTGTCTCTCTCTCTCTCCCTCTTTCTGTCTGCCTCTCTCTCCCTCTTTCTGTCTGCCCCCCTCTCTCTCCCTCTTTCTGTCTGCCTCTCTCTCTCTCCCTTTTGTCTGCCTCTCTCTGTCTCCCTTTCTCTCTCCCACTCTCTCTCTCTGCCTCTTTCTCTCTCTCTCTTACCCTCTTTCTGTCTGCCTCTCTCTCTCCCTCTTTCTGTCTGCCCCCCCTCTCTCTCTCTCCCTTTCTGTCTGCCTCTCTCTCTCCCTCTTTCTGTCTGCCTCTTTCTCTCTGCCTCTCTCTCTCTTCCTCTTTCTGTCTGCCTGTCTCTCTCTCACTCTCTCACTCTTTCTGTCTGCCCCTCTCTCTCTCTTCCTCTTTCTGTCTGCCTCTCTCTCTCTCCCTCTTTCTGTCTGCCTGTCTCTCTCTCTCCCTCTTTCTGTCTGCCTCTCTCTCCCCCTCTTTCTGTCTGCCTCCCTCTCTCTCTCTACATTATTGTATCTACTGTAATCATAACTGAAGACATGATGAGAAACAGAGACTTCATTTTGCATTCCACTGTAATACTCAAAGTTGCCTGTCTGCCCATCTGTCTGCCTGTATGTTTGTCTTCCTGTCTGTCTGAAAATCAAACCGTCTGTATATCTACCTACCTGTCTGTCTCTCACTTCATGTACCAATGCGATTTGACCCTTGGTCCTGATGAAGATGTTTGTACAGAAGAAATCCCTCTTAGTGTCATGAATAAAAATAATAATCATAATATATGAAAAATACAAACTTTACATGTTAGAGTGCTTCACTTCAGATGTTTATTTATATTTCATAATCTTTTATTTAAATAGTGTAGCGATAGTGGGTAAGCATTAAAGAAGCCCCATTCAGACCATTGTAGTGAACGTTTGAAATGTTGCTATGCAGGTTGCTATGCATACTTATAGACGGTGGTGCAGATCCACTCAACCTCATCCTCATCCTGTAACAGTTTATACAAGCATGCTAACACTGGGTACTGACAGAGAACTGACAGGGTACAGACGGAGAACTGACGGAGTACAGACAGGGTACAGACGGAGGGCTGACGGAGTACTGACAGGGTACAGACGGAGTACTGACAGGGTACAGATGGAGTAGTGACAGGGTTCTGACAGGGTACAGAGTACTGACAAAGTACAGACAGAGTACTGACGGTACTGACAAAGTACTAATAGGGTTCTGACAGGGTACAGATGGAGCACTGACAGTGTACTGGGGAAGTACTGATAGGGAACTGACGGAGTACTGACAGGGTTTGAACAGAGTACTGCTGGAATACTGACAGGGTACTGATAGAGTTCTGAAAGGGTACTGATGGAGTACTGCCAGGGTTCTGTCAGGGTATTGATGGAGTACTGCCAGGGATCTGACAGGGTACTGAGAGGGTACTGATGGGGTTCTGATGGGGTATGACAGACATTACAGAGCAGGTTATAAAGAGTTTTTTTCTGTGTTACTGCGGTCAGTGTTTGCATCCCAGGGTTTGGGGATTTAGGGTTAGTGGTTTAGAGTTTAGGGTTAGGGTTAGGGTTAGGGTTTAGGCTTAGGGGTTAGGGTTAGGGGGTTAGGGTTAGGGGTCCGTACACTGTTCAGCTCTCGCACAGAGAGGAATCACTAAAGCCTTGTGGATGATAATGTATGAATATTTGGTCTTAAACTACAGAGGAGTTTGTGTAGAAGACTGACATCACTTCCCCTTCAGTCTTGATGATTTCTGCAGCCTGTATGCCCTCTAGTGGACATGTGACATCATTAGTCCACAATATAATACACCGCCTGCCAAAAAAAAGTCGCACACACTAAATTTTTGATTGAGAGAATTTATCCTTGATCACAGCGTGTAATCTCCATGGCGTTGAAGTTGATCTGGTTGAGGCTCAGCAACATTAATGTGGCAATAAAATGAAGTCGTCTGATGATCTGAATGTAGTGAATGAGCAGGTTATCACATCGATACACTTTTTCTTCCCTGATGGCGAGGATATAAAACGGGGACTCAGATAATGAGTGAGTGGTTCAGGGAGCACGAGGAACCACTTTCTCATAAGTATCGGCAAGAATTTATGGAGGGGTTCAGTTTTTTCCTCATCGATTCAAGACATCAGTGAGAAATGAACCCGACACTGGATGGAGATAAATGTTATGTGGCTTAAGTTTGTTGTAACGATGCCATGATGATTACATGCTTTACATAAGTGTACAGGCAGAACAACAACATATTCAAGTGAGCGACTTTTTTTTTTTTTTGCCAGGCAGTGTATAAGATTAGTGTAAACTTCACTAAGGAACTCTGTGTCTGAGTTTTATTTATTCGTTTGTTTGGGGCTTAGTTGTTTTTTCAGTTTCATATATTAGTATATAATGTGCAAAATGTAATAAATTATTAATTACTTTATTAATTATATTGTCATCAGATAGAAAGACAGACAGAGATGCAGACAGTCAGTCTCTGTTCCAGCTGAGTTTGGTTTTCTGTCTGTGTCTTAATTCTTTCTCATCCAGGAAAAGTGTGTCAAGGACAGAGCACAGCTGCTCTCCACATTCCTGTGTGTGTGTGTGTGTGTGTGTGTGTGTGTGTGTGTGTGTGTGTGTTCCTGCTCTGTGTTGTAAAGCCCACTGAGTTAAAAGTCGAAGTAGACGTGACACCACAATGATGTTATAGTTCATAAATAACGTAAAGCTGCACTTTTAGCTCTTTATAGTATATCATATTTATTTACATATATATATTTAATGTAGTGGATGTCATTGACACACGTTACTTCCTGTCACAGCCACTGTTATTGATCCTGACCAATCAGAATCCAGAACGCGGTAACAGTGCTTTGATGTAAAAGTCTAAAAGATGACAGTAGGGAGCAAATGATTTACTGGAATTACATTATTACTGCTAGTAAAACACGCCTGCAGGAGGAACGCTCCATGGTGTACATGCAGTGGCGGCTCAGGGATTAAGACTCGGAACCAAAGGTCAGGGGCTGCCACTGGCCCTTGAGCAAGGCCCTTAATCCTCAACTGCTCAGCTGTATAAATAAGATAAATATGTAAGGACATCTATCAAATTCCATAAATGTCTACCATCCACCATGTGTTCCTTCACTACACACATACAGGTCACTACATGCTGCACCATTCATCACTAATCACTAACACACACACACACACACACACACACACACACACACAAACACACACACACATGTACCAACAGGTTCAACACTGACATACCACACACACACACATGCATGCAAATTCTACAAAATTGTTATAAGAAAGGAAAAATCTTCTCTGAGTGTGTACAGAACGCCACTGTGAAACCGGAGTGTAACCTTAAATACTAAAACACTTCTACATGTTCAACTCTATTATTTTTACTTTTTTATTTTGTGTTGACAGATTCTCATGGTACATGTAAAGTTCCGGGACTGTTCCTGCACTAAATGAATGGAACGCAATACGTGAGTACGCCGCGTGACGTCACCCCGTCACCACCAGTACCTGATTGACACACGTTTTTGTGACACTCCATGAACGGCAGACAGAGAAACTTACAATGCTTCACAAGCACGACGTTCCAGAAAGGTCAAGGAAATGGAACACACTGTGGGCTAAATCATCCCATCTCATCACATCACCCCGAGTTCTGCACCTCGTTAAATCTCCTCAAACCACATCATTCACTGTTTCACTTACTGAAGGGTCGGAGAGAGAAGAGCTCAAGGGATGGAGGGATGAGTTTCAGCTTCAGGTAAAAGTAATGCTATATCAAAGATCTCACAAACACCCAAACACACACACCCACATGCACACACACTCCCAAACACACACACACACACACACACACACACACACACACACACACACACACACACACACACACACACACACACACTTACAAGCACAACCTTTCTGCTGTTTTAGTATCTAAAACTCCAAAACACTGAAATTTAACATTAACAATGTATCAGGGTGTGTGTGTGTTTGTGTTTGTATGTGAGTGAGTGGTGTGTGTGAGAGTGTGTGTATGTGTATGCGTGTGAGTGAGTGTGTTTGTATGTAAGTGAGTGGTGCGTGTGAGTGATTGTGTTTGTAAGTGTATGTATGTTTGTAAGTGTGTAAGTGAGAAAGTGGTGTGCGAGAGTGTGTGTGAGTGAATGTGTTTGTAAGTGTATGTGTGTAGGTGTGTATGTGTGTGAGTGTGGGTGTGTATGTGCACATGTCAGTGTGTTTGTATGTGTATAAATTTGTATGTGAGTGAGTGTGTGTGTGTGTGTTTGTGTGTGTGTGTGTGAGTGAGGGAGTGTGTGTGTGCGTTGTATGTGTGTAATTGTGTATGTGAGTGGTGTGTGTGAGAGTGTGTATGTGTGAGTGTGTTTGTAAGTGTATGTGTGTGTGTGAGAGAGTGTGTGCGTGTGTGCGCGCGTGAGTGTGTGTGAGTGTGTGTGCGTGCATTATGTGTGTAAATGTGTATGTGTGTGTGTGTGAGTGAGTGTGTTTGTAAGTGTATGTGTATGTGTTTGTGTGTGTGCATGTGTGAGGGAGTGTGTGTGTGTGTGCGTGTCAGTGTGTTTGTATGTGTGTAAATGTGTATGTAAGTGGTGTGTGTGAGAGTGTGTATGTGTGTGCGTGTGAGTGAGTGTGTTTGTAAGTGTATGAGTATGTGTGTGTGTGTGTGTGTGCGTGTGTGAGTGTGAGTGTGTTTGTATGTGTGTAATTGTGTATGTGAGTGGTGCATGTGAGTGAGTGTGTTTGTAAGTGTATGTGTGTGTGAGTGTGTGTGTGTGTGTGTGTGTGTGTGTGTGTGAGAGTGTGCGTGTGTGTGCGTATGTGTTTGTGTGTGAGTGTGTGTGTGCGTGTGTGTGTGTGTGCATGTGAGTGAGTTCAGATTTTCAGAAGTCCTACAAAGAGATAAAGAGAACCCAGTTAAATAAATGAGGCTGGAATTCAGTGTTTTCCTTTCTCCAAACATAACGCTTCTCATTCAAACCAGAAAGTTCTATTTTGGTCCCATCTGTCCACATGATATTTTTCCAGTATCCTTCTGGTTTGTCCATGTGATCTTTAGCAAACTGCAGATGAGCAGCAAGGTTCTTTTTAGAGCGCAGTGGTTTTCACCTTGTAACCCTGCCATACACACCATTGTTGTTCAATGTTCTCCTGATATTGGACTCATGAACATTAACATTAGCCAATGTGAGAGAGGCCTTCAGGTGCTTAGAAGTTACCCTGCGGTCCTTTATTACCTTGCCGACTATTACACACCTTTCTCTTGGAGTGACCTTAGTCGGTCGATCTCTCTTGGGGAGGGTAACAGTGGTCTCAAATTTCCTCTATTTCTACACAATCTGTCTCACTGTGGGTTGGTGGAGTCCAAAAATTTTAGAGATGCTTTTGTAACCTTTTCCAGCCTGATGAGCATCAACAACCCTTATTTTCTCTCCTTATATTTATCTCCTTTATTCGTACAATAATACACTTCCACAAACATGTATTGACACTTTAATTGATCCGTGTTCTTGAAATTAAACAGGGCGCCACTCACACCTGATCACCCTTATCATCCCACTGATTGAAAACACCCGACTCCAATTTCACCATCACATGACCTGCTAATCCTGTGCTATCACTCACAGATATGAAATAAAGATAAATGTTTTTGTTGGATTTATTTAACTGGGTTCTCTTTATCTACTTTTAGGACTTGTGTGAAAATCTGAGGATGTTTTAGATCGAATTAATGCAGAAATGTAGAAAATTCTTAAGGGTTCACAGACTTTCAAGCACCACTGTACGTGAGTGAGTGGTGTGTGTGTGTGGAGGTACGTGAGTGAGTGGTGTGTGTGTGTGTGTGTGTGTGTGGGTACGTGAGTGAGTGGTGTGTGTGTGTGTGTGTGTGTGTGTGTGTGTGTGTGTGTGTGTGTGGGGGTACGTGAGTGAGTGGTGTGTGTGTGTGTGTGTGTGTGTGTGTGTGGGTATGTGAGTGAGTGGTGTGTGTATGTAAGAGAGTGTGTGGTTGCATGTGTGTTTGTAAGTGTATGTTTGTGAATGAGTGTGTGTGTGCGTGTGAATGAGTGTGTTTGTAAGTGTGTGTGAGTGTAAATGTGTGTGTGTGTGTTTGTCTGTGTGTAAATGTGTGTGGGTACGTGAGTGAGTGGTGTGTGTGAAAGAGAGAGAGAGAGAGAGAGAGAGAGAGAGAGAGAGAGAGAGAGAGAGAGAGTGTGTGTGTGTGTGTGTGTGTGTGTGTGTGTGTGTGTTCAGATTTCTCTGAAACAGCGGCTGGTTTTAAAACACTCTTGACAATCTGAAGCCTTCGGTGACGTCACTGCTAAGAAACACAGACAGTTTTTATGTGACGTTGTTGAAGAGCAGAACATTCCGACGTTTTCTCCATCACCGCTTTCCCGTCGCAGCGCTCGAGAGAGCATTCTCTTAAATCAACGTTTCTGTTTAAAGAAACTGATTAAACCCAGATTTCTGTCGGTGTGTGTCGAGGTGAGCAAGTGTTGATGACGCAAAGCTAAACTGGAAGCCAGTTTATATAATCAACGTTAAGGTCGTAGCTCCAGTGTAAATCTACTAAAGTAAACAGATCTGGAATAAATGAACACTGTGGTCCAGGTTAGAACTCGAACCGTACTCTGCAGAACCTGCACTCGTTTGTCATCAGGTTCAGTTTTCCTCTTTTAATTCATTAACTCTATGAAAAACACTTTGATTCAGTAAAGGATGAAGGAAGGACGTCTTTAAGGAACGATTGTTTGGAGAATGAGGAAATGTCTCTACACAGTTTAGGTGTGTGTTTAAGATCCTGACCCTCGGGGGGTCGAGTGAGGTGACATCTCGGGGGGGAAGTTCCAGATCTCCTCATATTTTACTGGCCAGGATCTTCTTGTTGAGTTTCTTGAAGAACGATTGGATGTTGCAGAGCCTGCACTTCTTCCTCTTCCGGTTCCTTCCACGTTTGTAATAGACTCCCTCCCAGTTCACCTCGTTCTCCTCGTCTTTCACCCACGGTCTCCAGGCCCCGCCGTTGTTCTGTGGGTTGGCGCGTGGGTCATCGGGCGGGTACCGGACATCCGTGGCTGTGCTGTTGTAGAAGGCCAGACGCTGGAGGAGCTTCTTCACCATGTCAGGTCGAATCTCCACCAGGTCGTTTCTCTCACATGGATCTGCCGTGATGTTAAAGAGCCAAATGGATTTCTTTTCCTTGTCCACGTTCCCTCGTTCCAGGTTCCACCATCCGGCTGGGAAGCTGCTTAACACCTGAGGAGGGATCCAGTCACCGTGACCTGGATCTCCAGTAAGAAGCTTCCAATCTCCAACTCTTATTGCTGCCTGGACAGCTGTATCCCACAATCCCTTGCCTTCCTGCAGCGACCCTAAACCTCGCCGATGCAGTGGATCGATGTTGTGTAAGATTTCGTACCTGGGAGACGATTTATTCTCACTGATAACGGGCCAAACGTCGTAACCGTCCAATTTCTCGTTCTGTGAAATGCTTCCTCCAGCCAAACGTACGAGAGTTGGGAACCAGTCAGTGATGTGGATTAGTGCTTTGCTAATCCTACGCTTGTAGCGTATTAGTGGGCTGTGCACAAACCCCAGCGCTCTGACTCCACCCTCCCAGTAAGTCCCCTTGCGTCCTCTCAAGGGCCAGTTGCTCCCTCCGGTGAACGGCTGTGCTCCGTTATCTGTGGAATAAACGATGATGGAGTTGCGATAGTAGCCGTATTTGCGTAACGCATACGTGATGTTGTGCACTGCCTCGTCCACAATGGAAATTGTCGCTGCATATTTCCTGCGTGGGACATTCCCCATGGTGCGGTACGGATAAATGTAGGATTTGGGTGGTTTTAAAGGAGCGTGAGCCGCCTGAAGGGACAGGAAGATGAAAATCGGCTGTGACGGATCATGCGTTGCTAAAATTTTGCGAACTCTCTGGGTGTACAGGTGGGTGGAGTATTTTCCTGTTTTGTTCCATGCTAACGAGTCGCCGTCGTGCAGGTCGAAGCCGCACAGAGATTTGCCGTCGCATGAGTCAAACGTATAATAATCCACACTTCCTGTCAGAGAGCCGAAAAAGGTATGAAAGCCACGGTGTGTGGGGAGACAGTGTTTACGGTAGAAGCCCAAGTGCCATTTTCCCACCATATGAGTGGAGTAACCCGCTTCCTGAAGCCGCTGTGGTAGCGTGGACACGTTCAGCGGGAGGCAACTCGGCTGACGGGGCCGAATGATGGAGTGCTGGAGACCCGTGTGGATCTGATACCTGCACAAAAATACAGTCCATCATTGTTAGCATGCTAACAGCTGTTAGCGCTCTCAGAATTAGACATAAATAAAGTTACCTGCCCGTGAGGAGCTGGCTGCGTGACGGTGTGCACAGCGGCTGGACGTAATAACTCTCCAGTCGCACTCCTTCCGCCGCCAGCTTGTTGAGGGTGGGGGTGTGCAGCTCAGCACTGTGGTAGCCAATATCATTAAAACCCTGATCGTCAGTCAGGATAAAGATGATGTGAGGAGGAGGTCTGGGTTTAAACACGCCACCAAAACGATCTGAGTCGCTGTCCACCTGATTGGGCTTCGTCCAGTCCCACAGAGCTCGGGTCAGGGCCAGGTCCATCACAACACACAGAATACCCAGAAACAACATGGCTAAAGGGGGCAGATAATGGGGCCCCTGAGAGCGGCTTGGTGGGGGTGAGGTCTGAGGAAAGTCACACAAGTCCACAGAGATGAAAACGTGCAGTGAGGAACATCGGATGCGTGAAACCACTTCCTGGCCTGCACGTCGTGACTCAGTGGTTAATGATTGTGGCTACTGACTGGAAGGTGGTGAGTTTTAATCCCAGCACTGAGCTGCAACTGTGGTGTGAAAGTCTCGTAATCCACAGACACTGAGGCGCTTCACAGCCCCAAAAACACTTTTAAACATCTCAACATCTCCATCAGTCCCACACTGTGTTTTTCATAGAAAAAAAGAACAGATAAAGAAAGCAGTTCATTCCAAGTCCACGTGATCAGAGCAGAAAAGAAAAGAAATAAAAGCCTTCTTTAACACATAGCCACTTATTCCTCTGAGTTCCTGCTGTTTCAGGGACTTTTAGTCTCCTCCAGCTCTCCAGCGTCTCATCCAACTTCTCCAACTACAGCTCTGACGTGAGATATTCAGGGTTGCCAGATCTGCGTGACAAAAAAACCCTTTTCAAGTGATATGTTATCTCTTTTTCTTCCTTTCGAATGAGAATAAAAACCTGTGATATATCAATGTAATAAAGATTTATTATTAGTTTATAGATGCACCACTGATCCTAAATGTGTCTGCATATGTACCCTAAATTATAAATATTATTATTATTATTATCATCATTATTATCATTATCATTATTATTATCATTTTCATTATTATTATCATTATTATTATTATCATTATTATTATTATCATTATTATTATTACTATTATTATTGTTATTATTATCATTATCATTATAATTATCATTATTACTATTATTATTATTATTATCATTATTATGTCATGTCATGTCATTTTCTAAAGCGCTTAATCCTAATTAGGGTCGCGGGGAGACTGGCACCCATCTCAGCCTACTCCGGGCAAGGGCAGAGTACACCCCGGACAGCTCGCCAGGCCATCACAGGGCAGAAACACGCTGACGGCTATGTAACTACTCTTGACGAAAATCAGCAATGCTTCTTTACATTCCTCTCACCACAGACAGTCATTATTATTATTATCATTATTATTATCCTTATTGTTAATATCATTATTACTATTATTATTAATCATCATTATTATTATCATTATTATTATTATCATTATCATTATTATCATTATTACTATTATTATTATTATCATTATTATCGTTATCATTATTATTATTATCCTTATTATTATTATTATTATTACTATCATTATTATTATTACTATTACTATTATTATCATTATCATTATCATTATTATCATTATTACTATTATTATTATCATCATTATCATTATCATTATTATCCTTATTATTATTATTATTATTATTATCATTATTATTATTACTATTATAATTATTATTATCATTATTATTATTACTATTATTATTATTATTATTAGTGATGTTGTTATTAGAATTTCTACAGGTTGGGCCTGGTGACACTTATCCATTTCCCAGATGTCAGCTTTTGGTGTCATGAAAGAAAATCTCAACACTGATATTTGAGTGCATCAAAGTTAAATATTATTATAATAATACAGAAATATTAACAACAAACACAAAAGTTTCTCCCATTTAATATATAAAACAAGGATTTAAAAATTTCAATAATAAATAATCATGTGCTCATACAGAAAAAATACATTAATTCATTCATCATTCATTCTCTAAATCACTTAATCCTAATCAGGGTCACGGAGAGCCTGGCGCCCACTTCAACCGACTCAGGGCGAAGACAGGGTACACCCTGAACAGCTCGCCAGACCATCGCAGGGCTTGAAAAAAAACATTTTAACTATATTTACAAAGGCATTGTTTCTACTGTAGATTCACCAATTATTGCTTTTTCATTCTTCGATGTTAATTATTTAATTTTGCTTTCAAAAGGTTTAAATAATCTCTCAAGGTAATGAGGGGATCTGGCAACACACACACACACACACACACACACACACACACACACACACACACACACACACGCGTGGCTTGTCCATGACCACGCCCGTTAAATCACGCCCCTCCCATTGTTCAGGTCAGGACCATATATGGAGTGTGAGGGTTATGTTAATGGTACCGGTGCTGTCGCGGCTGCTAAACACATCCTCCCGAACCGAACTGTACCGCTCAGTGGATAAGATTCCATCGCCAGATCTCATCTCTCCTCACAGAGATCACTCTGTAACAGGGCTGGAGCAGAACAACCGGAAGTGAACTCAAGAACAGGATTTAGTGTGAAATGCAGTGAAAGAGAGAATAAGGAACTCTTATAATAAGACTCTGCCTTCCAAAATCCTTTATTTATAAGAACAGATTCATGAAATCCACCAAAGCTTGATTTTTTTTTTTGAGTAAGTTCTAACTGTATTAGAAAACTTTACTGCTTACAGAATTATTTATTTAATCTGAGATTTAATTTATTCATTTTAAAAAACTTTCAAAGTTTTGCACTATAGGAAAATAATAACACTTTTTTCGGTGCTGTTCCTTACAATGTTGTCTTTTTCATAGTACTTAATTCTATTTATGTCTTTTTGTATATTTATTTTTCGTGACAGAAAGTGGTGTTTCCCCCCTTTTTATACAACCGAGAAATTGAGGGTTAAGGGCCTTGCTCACAGGCCCAACCGTGGTGACCTTCGGATCAGTAACCCATCGCCTTAACCACTAAGCCACCGCTGCCCTGGTAGCGATTGACCATAAATAAAATTTAATGAGGCAGATTTATTGAACCACAACAATTTAATTACAGATTTACACACACACACACACACACACAGTTTAGAGGAGGCTGAAGAACACGTCTCAGGCTTTCATGTTGGCGGCACTCTCCAGAGCTTTAACCACCTGGTCCGCACTCATGTTGTTGAGAGGAACACTCTGCTCTTTACCGAATGCTGGAACAGTAAAAACACAAAGCAGTTGTTTCACCTTAATTATATTAAACACTCTCACACACACAGAGTTTATATTCATCTCTTTGTGTGTTTGGTAGATGCTGAAACAGAACAGCTCACTCATACATACAGATGTGTAAACTCTTAATGATCAAGGAGTGGAGACCAACTCTACAGAGTTCAAATCAGAGAGGTGTGGCCTCCACCACCCACAGCATCCCCTCATCAGTGTCTGAACTCATTACCCATAACCACACCCCAAATCCCTCACACCAACACTCCAAATTCCTCATAACGACACCCCAATTCCCCCACAACCATACCCCACATCCTCACACCCCAAATCCCCCATACCCCCAAGACCACACCTCAAATCCCTACAGCCACGCCCCCAAATCATAACCAAACCCCAAAATCCTCATAACCACACCCACATCTTCACAACCCAAAATCCCTCACGTCCCAAAATTTCCATAACCACACCCCAAATCCCCAATACCACACCCCAAATCCCCACAGCCACACCCCAAAATCCTCATAACCACACCCACATCTTCACAACCCCAAATCCCCAATACCACACCCCAAATCCCCACAGCCACACCCCAAAATCTTCATAACCACACCCCACATTTCAAAATTCCCATAACCACACCCCAAATCCCCCACAGCCACACCCCAAAATCCTCATAACCACAAAGCCCTGGACAGGCTCTGCAGACCGAGCTGCTCCAATACAATGAGTTTGTAGGTGAGACATGGTGGGATTTAAACTCATAACTTTTGACTAATTACATTAAAACACTGTTTTCCATAACATTCCTCACCTCACTGTCTGTTTTACAGAAATTCCTGAGAGATGATAAAGCAGACCAGTAACACATTTTCATTTACAGCATTTAGAGTGACCCAGACTTACAATTATCATTTTATACAACTGAGCAATTGAGGGTTAAGGACCCAACAGTGGTGATTAGTGACCCTCAGATCAGTAACCTATTGCTTTAACACTAATCCACCACCACCCTCACACACACACACAGTGATTCAGCTCACCGTATCTTGCCCAGAGTCGGGGCTGAACACCAGAGCACTCTCTGATGAGGATTGGAAACTCGGGATTCGCCTTCTTCAGAGTCACATAGTGTTGCTGTACAAAATCCCTGTACAGAACACAAACACACACACACACACACACAGTTTACATACCTGCTTCCATATATACCACAAACTGAATATTATTTAATGGATTAATGTAGTATTAAATATGATTATTAATCCTGTTCCAGAACAGTTCAGGTCTTTGCTCTGACTTTGAAAGATAAAGGTGGTTGAAGGTGAACTCTATACTGTATGTGTGTGTAGGGTATATTGGTGTGTGTGTGTGCATGTGTGTGAGTCATGTGTAGTAAACTCTATGCAATGTGTGTAGGGTATATTGGTGTGTGTGTGTTTGTTAGTTTGTGTAAGGTATATTTTTGTGTGTGTAGGGTACATTGTTTTGTGTGTGTGTGCATGTGTGTGAGAGTAATGGTGTGTGTCTATACAGTGTGTGAGTGTGTGTGTGTGTGTGTGTGTGTGTGTGTGTGTGTGTGTGTGTGTGTGTGTGTGTGTGTAAGGTATATTGGTGTGTGTTTGTGTGTGTAGAGCGTATATGTGTGTTTGTGTGTGTTGGGTATATTGGAGTGTGTGATTGTGTGTAGGGTACATTGTTTTGTGTGTGTGTGCATATGTGTGTGAGAGTAATAATAGTGAAGTCTATACAGTGTGTGTGTGTGTGTGTGTGTGTGTGTGTGTGTGTGTGTGTGTGTGTGTGTGTAACAGCTGATAAAAAGATGAATAGACTCCAGTTTTCTTTCATTTATCGAGCCGACTAATCCCACTAAGGTTGCTGGGAGGCTGGAACCGATCTCATCTGGCTCTGGGTAAACATTTTGCCAGTCCATCTCAGCTCCAACACGCACATAACCCTTCACAGTCACACCCACATCTGGGACAATTTGGAACAGGCAATTAGCCTAATGTGCATGTCTTTGGACTGTGGGAGGGAACCAGAGTACCCAGAGGAAACCCATTTAAGTATAAGGAGAACATACAAACTCCAAAGAGAAACTTTCTTGCTGAGGGGCGGAAGCACCACATCTCCATGCTGGCAACTTATATATAATTTTTTCTTAATTTTATGTTTTTCATTTTTTTAAAAAGATGTACACCTGCTTATAATAAACCCTATTCTAACTCACTTGAAGTCAGCTGGGATTGGCTCCACCTTCCTCCTTTGACCCTGATATTTAAACAGTATCGATGATGGATGGAATTACATGAAGTATTGTTTATTGCTGTTGAAAGTGGACAAGCATGTCTACCAACTATCTACTATCCAACAAAAATACAATAATTAATCTCTGCTTAAGGCACTAAAATGAACACTAAGAGTGCATTACTGATCTGACAGCAAATCAATTCTTTCACTCCCATTAGCATTAAGCTTAATGTTGCTTCATAGATATTAATGAAGTACCATGGCTGGACTTGTAAATATGCTTTTTATTTAATTCTTCTGTTCATCTGTGCACGTTGCCTGCATGTTAGGTACAGAGATAAAATGTTCTGAGGCTGTTACACAGACAGTTTTTAAACTCATGATTCATTGTCCATAATCATGTAGGGCAACTCTGAGTTATGATTAGAAAACATCCAATAAATTTAGATTGCTTATTACAATGGGGTTACCGATGCATTAACACAGCACATTTTTAAATGCCGGCAATTAAACAGGTGATTTTACTCATACTTTCCTCTACAAGCCAGCAAAACTATTTACCTTCTTCTTTTTTTTCCCTCAGTCTTTTTAAATCTTTGATTGTTAGTGATCAAACATGATTATGGATGTAAGAAGACAAATTCGGGAAAAAGAGAAGACAATGTTCAAAAAGGTTTTTTTTTTTTTTTTTTTTTTTTGCAGTCTGAGCAAGAAGACAGACGTCATTTTATAAGAGTAAACAGATTAAGTGAAAATGAAGTCCGCTTTGAGATTAAGCCCAAGTCATAAACACACTAAGATAGCTTAATTGTGTTGACTCCAAATACACACAGCTTGGCTTGGTAACAATAATAATAATAATAATAATAATAAAAATAATAATAATAAAAGTTGCTTTGGAAACTGCTTACTATGAAGTGCTGCTTGGATTTTTTCACACATTTTCAAGGACTGCTGAATAAATCTATATGTAACCCAGTTTTACTGAAAAGCTCCATTTGATAACATCTCTATAAACTTGTTCGACTGTAGATTTAAAAATAGATTTTGATTGGGATGAAGAAGGAAGGTAAGTCATGCTTTAAAGAGAGAGAGTGTCAAGAAATTGCTATTCCAATGTACTGTGAGTAAAAATTACACTGTATATAGGGTTAATAATTTGAAAAAGTCAGAAATTTAAACGATCTAAAATAAATAAATAAATACTAGAAAGACACTCATAGAATGCAAGTTACCCCCGCCACAAAGCATGGATGTGGGTATGGGTTGAAATAGGTACTGGTTTTAATTATTTATGTCCTCATCTTATATGGTACATGGACATTTATTCATTAATTTTCTGAACTGCTTAATCCTAGTTAGGGTTGCGGGGACGCTGGCGCTCATCTCCACCGACTCTGGGTGAGGGCAGAGTACACCCTGGACAGCTCGCCAGGCCATCGCAGGCCTTTCACCACCACCTCTTACCTCAGACAGTAAGAGATTGTTGAGAGTTGATAACCTAGTTAGCTGCACTGGGGGGACAGCAGTGACAACCCTATGGTAGTGTTGACATAATACCAACCTTGAGATCAGTTATCCAGCACCCTACCACCAGGCCACCACTGCCCTAGTTCATGGACAATAAAAAAAACAAAAAAACAACAACAATAAAAACCATGTCTGAAGGATTTACAAGATGGATGTGAATTGATGTTTCAAGGTCACTGAAAATATAATTGTCCCTTTTGAAAGTCCATGAATGGTTTCCTATTTTAACGACATGCCTATCAGCACTCATTTCGAAGTACTCTGTCTATAAGTGCTCTACCTCCAAAAACTTTGTGACCTTGTCTTATCTTCACCTTTACCTTTATATTCCAAAATCAAATCATTACTTGGTGAAATGTTCAGGCCTGGCCTAATTATTCATGTTTTTGGCCTAATGTGCATGTCTTTGGACTGTGGAAGGAAACCAGTGTACACAGAGGAAACCCATTTAAGCACAGGCAGTACATGCAAACTTGACAAAGAAATACAAACCCAGGACCTTCTTGCTTTAAGGCCAACATGCTAAACATTACGCCAGCAAATGTTAGGTTAAAGTAATTTTTTTTGTAAATGTAAGTGTTCTCAGGATGTGTTGTAGAATTCATTTTTTTTTTGTAAATTGAAAATGCGTGCCGTTTGCTCTAATTTGCATAGGTGAACGCCCCCTAAATCCCCATTAAATGACATAGGGCAAAAGAGGAGGAGATTTTACTTCCACTGAAGTAGAAGTGCTGCTGCAGAACTTAAATTCCAGATGAGATATTAAATTCAGTAGCGTGAGTAGTGGAGAAATAAAAAAGTGCTTTGAATCAGAGGTCAAGAAAAAAAGTCATCAAACACAGGGTTGGGATACTGGCAACTATAACTGCTATCCTATACGCACCCTCTGTGGTGTGTAAAGCAGCTTAGCACTGGCTGTATTTTATATACTGTATTAAACATATCCATTCATACCCACAGTGCCGGCTCAAGGTGTTGCACAACTCCATGATAAAAGCTCTTGTAATATAACATTGTGCCAGTCTTGATAGAAATGAAAAAGTTTACTATCATGTATATATAACATGACAGTGTTGGTTCCAGCCTCCCCACAACCCTAATAGGATTAAACAGTTCATCAAATGAGTGCGTGAATGAGTGTGTGAGAATGCTAGTAGCAAATAAAAAATTCCAGGTAAGAAAATATAGGTAAATGTTAGAAAAGTACATAACGAAGATTTTTTTTCCTTTGGTGAATGAGGCCGGATGTTTCTCATAGAAGGACAGGAAGGGATTTGAGTTTTTCACCCTATATAGTGCATTATATGAAAGAGACCCTGGAGTAGAGAGTGTTAACGCCTTGCTCAGGGCCCAACAGTGGCAGCTTAATGGTTCTGGGGCTTGAATCCCTAGCCTCTAGCTCAGAGCTTTAACTGTTGAGCTACCACAAGCTTAATATATAGTGTGCTGCAATCGTGCAGTAGGAGCTTCCTAAAGTTTGTAAGCAGCGAAGTTACAAATCACTATCAATGACCAAACACATTATTATTCCCTCTTAGTACAATTGGTTTTATAATTTGTAGAAAACATATGGGCAAATGCCCACAATAATTCATCATGATTAATTTGTGCTATCCTAATATTTCCCCCCATCATTTTTAAGCATATATGGGTTTATGCTTTAAAATACCTACGTTTTTATATTTTTATATTAAAGTATAAACAAAAAAAATCAATAAATGGAACTGTAGGCATGCAATGAAACCATGATTAAATAAATAAATTGCTAAATAAGCCCAGATACTTCTTTCCCTCATGGTATATTTAAGAGATATAGATACTTCTGAACCGGCTTCTAATTTAGTAATAGTGATTGCTGGCAAGTAAAGACAGGTGTGTTCTGAGTCATGTGATGCATGGGAGCTTGGTGAAGTGCATGCTGGGAGGTGTAGTATGAGCACTTGACGGGAGGAAAGCTGTGACACAAAATCTGAATATGTATGGCTAATAAATCTATACCACCTGGTAGTATATAATACATACATACATGTATATATATATATATATATATATATATATATATATATATATATATATATATATATATATAT
>JAOUQZ010000019.1:7958505-7970507 GCA_028564935.1 Neosilurus hyrtlii
GGGGGGGGGGGGGGGGGGGGGGGGGGGGGGGCAGTGTAAATAATAAGCAGAAGTAAAAGTAATGTGGAATTATTAATAATATTAATATTACTCTTATTATTATTATTATTATTATTTTACCATTACTATTATTATTACTATTTTTATTACTATTATTATTAAGTAAATAAACATTAAAGTCATGAATATCTGACTGAACTGATTGCTGCCGAAATGAAAGACATTTGTAAACATTATTCTGATTATTTTACAGTTTCCTGTTAGATTAAATCCTGATTGGATATAATGCTGTAAGTGGTTTTACTTCAGAGTTATTGGATGTTTTTGATGTAAACAGAGTAAAATATAAACATTAATGCAGTGAACGGAAGCTAAAGACTGTAATCCTGTACGAACTCCGAGTTTATAAACAGAGGAATATGTAAAAATATCTTTATTAAAGTCGTTACCTCGATCCCTGACTGGAAGCTGAAGTCTGACAAAAATGAAGGCGAATTTCACGAAGGTTTTTACTGAGATTAAAACCGAGCGCTCGCGCTGCAGAAGCCGCCATCTTACCGCACGACCTTCCCGAAGCTGCTTCTTCTTCTGTGGTGCTTCTGTGTTCGCCCGGAGGATCCTAAACTCCACAGCGCCACTAAGCGACCACATGCCCCCATTACACATTACACCCCGAGGGTCCAACTCCAATTTAAATGGTAAATTAAATGATCCGGATGTTTGAAAAAAACAGAAAATACATCCATCCATCAACTCAGTTCAAATAAAAACCTTACTGAGATTTTATCTGTTTTGTCTGTGTATTTTTCTACACTGAAGACAAAGAACTAAATCCAAACAATGTGTTTAAATGTGTGATTCTATTTAAAAACATACCGTGTGAGATGCATGTTTGCCTAATAAAGATTTTGATAACTATTATAATGTTATTTAAAATACATTGATGAATAAATATTTTTAAAAAGCAGGTGCTAACACTGTGCGATGGCCTGGCGAGCTGTCCAGGGAGTACTCTGCCCTCTGCCCTGAGATGGGCACCAGCCTCCCCGTGACCCTAACTAGGATTAAGCGGTTCAGAAATGAATGAATGAATGAATGAAAACTCTGTGCTAACACTCCACCTTCCCAAAATTACATCCGATTAACATTGAATATAAAGCAAATACAGTGAGCAGTCAAACAGATAGATGGACAAAAATAAACTATATTAAACTTTAAGATAACTAGGGGCCGTGTGCACTTTAAAATCAAAATATGTAAGTGAATAAGCCAGAGTGTTTATTTGATTAATTGCGAGAGGGAGGGTCTGAGGCCTGCGCTCCAAAGCCGGATGGTTATCTTATCTGGGTAAACTCAGGAGTGACTCTGAGATGTCGTGTTACCATGGTAATAATCTACATCCCCAGTCTGGATGGAGCAGGTGATGTTCTTGATGAACTCAGTGTTATGTTTATAAACTCCCCCCTTGCACCTCCATCCTCCAGTAGATATGATCCGGTAGGGAAAGGGTGGAACTTCTGAGGATTTGGAAACTGGGGAGACTGAGAGGGAGGATAAAAGTGTTATTTCACCCTGATGATGATCTTTATTAGAGATGGAGAAAATGTCTCTAATAAAATGGAGAAATGGAGAAGATGTCTCTAATAAAATGTCTTTATTAGAGACACGATGATGATGTCACAGAGAGAAGACATTTGACATCATTACCGACTCGACTGATAAAACGTTTTGTTCATCGTAGCTCTATGACGTACTTGTGTTTCGTAATGCGCATGCGCGAACACCTCTCTCCCGTATTGCGCATGTGCGAACACCTCTCTCCCGTATTGCGCACGCGCAGAATGAGCCTGTAGTCGTGTTTAGGTTTTGTTGGTCTTTCCGTTCGCACGAAGTTCCGCAGAGAGAATTTGTGAATTATTTTGAAGTAAACGTGTTTAAGCAGCAGAAGTCATCATGCCTGAGCGCGAGAGTGAGTGAGAGAGTGTGAGAGTGTGTGTGAGAGTGTGTGTGAGAGAGTCGGAGTGATTCGTATGCTGTAAGATGTGCAGCGATCGTGCTAAGTGTGTTAGCATGTTTTGCTAACACGGTGTTTTAAAGAAACCGAAACTTTCTTTTGAATTCTTTGTAAACATGCAGTGTTATGGTTGAAGATTTATTCTTAAGTTCGGTGTTTATCATTAGAGGAAACGCTGAGTGAGGTTTATTCTCTGTAGTGCAGCAGGAAGTGAATCATTCACACAGTGCAGTGATTATTCTACTATTCTGTTTATCTGTAGGTAAATAATTCAGGTGTTTGTGAATCAGAGTTGTGTTTGATTTTAATTGTGTGTGTGTGTGTGTGTGTGTGTGTGTGTGTGTGTGTGTAGCGGAGCTGTACTCCAACCCTCTGGCTCCAGACAGCCATGATGTGGAGGATCATCGATCATCTCTACAGTGAGTTTTGGACAGTTTGTTTATGCCTGTACAGAGACAGACGGCATGTTTCCATCACCCAGGTCTGTAATAAAAACGCCAACGACTCTCAACCCCCTTTTGTCCCTTTCGTGGTTTTTAGATCCAAGCTGACCAATGAGGACTTCAGGAAACTCCTGATGACCCCCCGGGCCACTCCCTCATCAGCACCCCCATCCAAGTCACGTCACCATGAGTACGTGTGATTTAGTGTTTACGTGTATTTTCACTGTGAAGAAGGTACACTCAGAGTTGAACTCTTTAGATATGTTTTTGTTCTTACACTTCCTGCTCCATGTACAAGAGTGGTGCGGTATTCATCACTCACAGACGGCACTAGTTTCTTTATGCATGGAGTAAAAATCACTATGATGTAGAATCAGGTATAGTATTAATGTTCCCCTTCCTGTTTGTAGTGCACTATATTTTCCCGTCCTTCCCTTCTCTCTAAATGTACAACACAACTGCTTCTGTTACTTAACTATTGTACTGTATGCTCTTTGTTTATATCTGTGACACCTCTGTTTCCCAGAATGCCCCGGGAGTATAATGAGGATGAGGATCCTGCTGCTCGCAGGAGGAAGAAGAAGAGGTGTGTGTAATTTTACACTCTATAATCAGCTGCCTTGAGTTTCTGTAAAATCTAGCATGTAGGCCCCTGCACCTGACCTGGGGTACTAGAGATGCAGGAGAGTTATTGTCTATAAGTGCAATAATTGTATGTGTTTTTGTGTGTGTGTGCCTGCAGTTACTATGCTAAGCTGCGGCAGCAGGAGCTGGAGAGGGAGCGAGAGTTGGCGGAGAAGTATAGAGACAGAGCCAGAGAGAGACGAGACGGCGTCAATAAAGACTACGAGGAGACGGAACTCATCAGCACCACGGCCAATTACAGAGCCGTGGGACCCACCGCTGAGGCGTGAGTGTGTGTGTGTGAAAAATACACACCAGTACACCATGTAACAGATAATGTGCTGATCATCAGCATCCCAAATGATTATATTTTGTGTGTGTTACAGAGATAAATCAGCAGCAGAAAAACGTCGCCAGTTGATCCAGGAGTCTAAGTTCTTGGGTGGTGATATGGAACACACTCACTTGGTGAAGGGTCTGGATTTTGCTTTGCTTCAGAAGGCAAGTTTCAGCACACAAGCTCACAAAATCATACACAAGCTCACAAACACTTACACAACCTCACTAAATCATACACAAGCTCACTAAATCATACACAAGCTCACAAAATCATACACAAGCTCACAAACACTTACACAAGCTCACAAAATCATACACAAGCTCACTAAATCATACACAACCTCACTAAATCATACACAACCTCACTAAATCATACACAAGCTCACAAACACTTACACAACCTCACTAAATCTTACACAACCTCACTAAATCTTAGAGTTAAATACTAATGAGACCACGCTGTAAATTCTTCAGAGGGATTCAGATGTATGACATTGTGTAAATATTGTATTTTGCCAGTCTGTGAGGTTCTGTGTGATAAGCTCCGCCCACAGCGGTGAATCGTATTTTAAGAAACGCTCCAGACTCCAGTGTAGTGATGATCTCATGAATACATACATCATTATACTGACCTACTGTGTGTGTGTTCAGGTGAGAGCTGAGATCACCAGTAAGGAAAGAGAGGAGGAGGACATGATGGAAAAAGCACAGAAAGAAGTCAAGTATGACACACAGAGGGTGTAGTATAGTGTGTTATTACATATTTCATGATATCAGTATGATTCTTATGAGGAACTGGACTTTGTTTTTGTAGGAAAGATGAAGATCCTGAGCAGAAGATTGAGTTTAAGACTCGTCTGGGTGAGAGAGAGAGAGTGTGTGTGTGTGTGTGTGTGTTCCTTTCTACATCATGCAGTTATTTAATGTTTAAAAATCTCCTCTCATCGTTCAGGATCAAACTGCTGGTGATTTTTTGTATTTATTTTTGCAGTTAGACCTGTTGTGTAAATTCAGCTGTGTGTCTACAGGGAGGAATATTTATCGAATCCTGTTTAAGGGGCGTCAGATGGAGAGGAACGAACTGTTTCTGCCGGGGCGGATGGCGTACGTGGTGGATCTGGAGGACGAATATGCAGACACGGACATTCCCACTACGCTTATCCGCAGCAAGGCTGACTGTCCCACCATGGAGGCACTGACCCTCACACACATTCACACTCACTCACACACGCGCACACACATACACACACCCTCACACTCACTCACACTCAGTCACACTGGCTCACCTGATGAGAAAATGGACAGATTGCGAATCTGATGCAAATTTGGAGAGCGAGAATGAAGTGGATGATTCAGAAGTTAGAATGATCAGTAATGGAATTGATAATGTGTGTGTGTGTGTGTGTGTGTGTGTGTGTGTGTGTGTGTCCAGGCCCAGACCACTCTCACCACTAATGACATTGTGATCAGTAAACTCACGCAGATCCTGTCTTACCTGAGACAGGGGACACGCAACAAGAAGCTCAAAAAGAGGGATAAAGGTCTGTCTGCAACTCCGTCTGTATAAATATCTCCTCCTTTAGAATTCTGTTTTCATTTTCTGTGTAATTTTAATGGTGATGGTTAACGGTGATGTTGGTTATTCTCGGTGTTGATCATTGACTGAGTTTGTATATTTAGGAAAGCTGGATGAGCGTAAAGCCCCTGAAGCTGATATAAAGTGAGTTTTACTTTTTTCTCTTTACTCATACATTCACAGTGTGGATATAATTTCACTCTCTCTTTCTCCCCCCCCCCCCCCCCCCCTCTCTTTTCTGTATGGGTGTACCAGTATATTTGATGATATTGGAGATTACATCCCCACTACCTCCAAATCTGTGCGAGATAAAGAGAAGGAGCGATACCGTGAGAAAGAGAGAGAGCGCGAGAGGGAAAGAGAGAGAGAACGAGAAGAAGAGAAACGACATCATAGCTACTTTGAGAAACCTCGAGCTGACGATGAGGTCACTACAACACTGCGCACTGCTACACATCACTGCCACACAACACTGCTACATATCACTGCCACACAACACTACACACTACTACACAACACTGCTACACAACATTGTACAACACTGAACATTGCTACACTACTACACAACGCTGCTACACAGCACTACACACTAATACACAAAACTGCTACACATCACTGCACACCGGTACACATCACTGCACGCTGCTGCACAACACTGCACACTGCTACACAACACTGCACACTGCTACACAACAGGCACACTGCCACACAACACTGCACACTGCCACACAACATTGCACAGCACTATACACTACACAACACTAACCATTGCTACACAACACTATGCTACACTACATACTGCTACACATCATTACACAACAGTAGCACCAAACACTGCAACACAACACTACACACATCAAGAAGCACAGCGCCATCACTGATCTGTAAACCACAGCTGATCGTGTCACTGCATCATTACTACAACAACCAATCAAATTGCTGTATGTGTGATGTGATGAAGGTTGTGTTTATTGTTGCTGTTTGTTTGTGGGGTTTTTGAGGAATTGTTCTTTTTTGTGGATTTGTTAAAGGAGTGTGTGTGTGTGTGTGTGTTTAACTAATCACAGTCTCTTGTTTCTCTTCACAGCCTGTTGAAATGGATAAAGGTAAACATGAGTAATTTTCCTCTTCTGATTGTGTGTATGTGTGTGAGTGTGTGTGTGTGAGAGAGAGATTCAGTTCAATTCAGCTAACAATGGGCAAATTGTTGTGTGGCCAGCAGAATATCTCAATCATTCAGTCAACAATAAACAGCATAAATCACACAATAAAATACATAGTAACTGTAATAAATAAAAGTTCAGTAAATACGATGAGTGAAACGAATGAGACTGTGTGAGCTGAGTGAGAGAGCGGGACGGAGAGGTTGACTTCTTCTTATTATTATTTGAACAATTCGAATTTATTCAAGTCACATATTACAGAAATGAGACAGGTGCACTTGGAGAGTGCAAACCTCTGCCAAGCCCAGCAATCCCCTATATGTACTAAATGTAAAAAAATGGTTTTATCTCACTGTGTGTGTGTGTGTGTGTGTGTGTGTGTGTGCGTGTGCGTGTGCACGCAGGTCCAGGATCAGTGAAAGACCAGCTGAAACTCATTAATGAGAAATTTGCAGGAGCTGCAGCAGCAACAGAGTGGCAGCAAACATATCCTTTAACACACACACGACTTATCATATCTTCATGCAGTGTGTTTGTATTTGTTTACATCCTTAACTGCTGCACACAGCTGGAACGAGACGTGAGGAGAAGAAACATTTGGGGGATTTCTTCGGGATGTCCAACAGTTACGCCGAGTGTTACCCTGCTACGTGAGTATACACACACGCACACACACGCACACACACACTCACTTCTAACCATAGACACACATTGTTCCTCATCAATCCTGATGCATGTTTCTTCTGGCGGGGGGTGTGTAGGATGGATGACTTGGCTGTAGACAGTGATGAAGAGGTGGACTACAGTAAGATGGACCAGGTGAGTGTGGGTGTGTGAATGTGGTATTCATTGTTACAGCTGTTCTACTTTGTGATGATTTTACAGTAACTCTGTGTGCGCGTGTATGTATCAGGGTAATAAGAAGGGACCTCTGGGCCGCTGGGATTTTGACACACAGGAAGAATACAGTGACTACATGAACAACAAGGAGGCTTTACCAAAGTAAAAACACGCACACACTGTCACACACACGTGCAGGGGTGTTAGTAGAGAACCTGTGAGAGCTGAACTCTGGGTTTCTTTTCTACACATTACAGTCGACATCTCTTATTATTGTGTGTGTGTGTGTGTGTGTGTGTGTGTGTGTGCTGTCAGGGCTGCATTTCAGTATGGAATTAAAATGTCGGAGGGCAGAAAAACTCGCCGCTTTAAAGAGACCAATGAGAAAGCAGAGCTGGATCGTCAGTGGAAGAAAATCAGCGCTGTGAGTCTTTACACACTCTATACTCTCACACTACACTCTATACTCTCACACTACACTCCATACTCTCACACTACACTCTGCTTTCACACTACACTCTGCTTTCACACTACACTCTGCTCTCACACTACACTCTATGCTCTCACACTACACTCTGTACTCTAACACTCTACTCTCACACTACACTCTACTCTCACACTATACTTTATACTCTCACACTGGAAATGTTTACACTTCCGTGCGAGTACAGTGTGTCACGTTTCTCGTACCACGTGACCTGACTTGACCTAGAGTGTTTGACAGCTGTGGGTATTAAGGAGCGGGAAACACCCAATTAAACTCAAATATCACAGTACATACAGTTATGATAGATGTTGGGACTGAAAGGTTTGATTTATTTAGGCACCATGAACTATTAGCTAAAAAAGATAATTAATATTTTATGTAAGGCTCGACCTTTAAATCCAGAGTGATTCACATAAACTTATAATTATTTATCTTTTAATCCTCAGATTATTGAGAAGAGGAAGAAGATGGAGGCTGATGGGTGAGTTCCGGCCGAGGGGGCATTTAGATTACTCTCTTATATACAGTAGATGTTGATTCTTTGATATGTAATTGTGTGTGTGTGTGTGTTTCAGGGTGGATGTGAAGAGACCAAAATATTAAAGTGTGTGTTTTACTAAAAGGTCACACTGACGTTGAAGACACCCCAGATCCTCAGTTAATGACACGCTGATAACACACCTGTGTGTGTGTGTGTGCGCGCGTGTGTGTGCGTGCGCGCACACACTTGTCATATGCTTTCATTGTTATTCCAATAAACACACCACCCACGTTCCGCTGTGTTAATGGACAAAAAGTCTTTATTCAAATAATTCAGTCCATTGAATGTTAATGTGTATAAATATCGGCTCCCTGTAGATCAGAATAATGAGATGCCGTAATAAAGAGGTGAAAATGTACCGTGATGCCGTGTCTCCTTCCTTCGTTCATTATTATATGTGATAAAAGAAACACTGAGTTTAAAGAGTGAAACCAGGGTTGTGTTCTGTCGGTTCAGGTAAATTCATTCATTCATTTTCTGAAGTGCTTAACCCTAATTAGGGTCGCGGGGAGGCTGGCGCCCATCTCAGCCGACTCTGGGCGAGGACAGGGTTAGGTAAATGTGTGTTAAAGTGCAGCAGTATGTGAGAGAAAACACTTTTATTTCTCTTTTCTTCACAGTGCAGTAATCATTACTTCATCCTCCGCTGGAGCTTCATCTTTACTCTGCACACAAAACACATCTCTGTTACACACACACATTATTATTTGTGTTTAACTTTCAGCCATTGCCGTATTTCTTAGATTATAAGTCTTTATAAGTCTGCAGTGTTTAAGCTCAGCCTCAGTGTGTAGTGGATTTGGAGTGTTTTATAGATCTCTGTCTCACACACACTCACGTACGTGTGATTCTTGGCTCTCACCTGGAAGATGACTTCGTGATGAACAATGAGTTCTTTGGTCAGACGTGCCATGTTCTTATTCATAGCCAACTCCTCAAATAGTGTGGCAACAAACACCATGGCTAGGTTCAGTGCTGTCATCTTATTATCATGACTCTGAAGCTGCACGCTGTGCACACACACACACACACACAGAGTGTAAGGTAAAACAACTCAAAGTATAGTGTTTATAATCATACATGGACAGAGAGACACAGGTGGAGGTGCAGTTATATAGGTGAGGGGTGTATGGGTGTGCTGTTACGCGTAGAGGTGACTGAACAGGGTGGACAGTAGGGCCCTGCTGTCAGGAGGAAGTAGCTTCACTTGTCTGTGATATTCCCTCAGTCTGTCTGTGTCATCAGTGAGAGCTGAAACACACACACAGCAATTCCATCCGCTCTCTGAGTGATTATAAGCTCTTCAGCACACATTGAGTGAAATTTTATAACATGACACCACTCTGACATCATTGTGGCATCACAACATTGCAATGGGTACCTGCTGTTTAGGGAAATTTCTGACTTTTGGTGTGTGTGGTTGGGGGGGGGTGTTACCTGCTGCTGTGGCCCAGGTCTCTCTATCACATGATGGGATGAGTTGAGTCGAGGTACGGAGGAAGTGCTTTAGTGCTCCTGCTACTTCCTGTACAGATTCTTCATCTGTTCCCAAAACAATGTCTTCCGGAGACGAGCGCAGTTTTTCCACTAACTTAGAGACTTTAACGACTGACCCACAGCAGCGGTACAGACCTTCCACCTTCAGGCCTAACACAAAGAACAGAAACATCCATTTGGCCAATCAGAGGGCAGAATTTCTGCACATGACTGCTTTAACCCATGTTTATTTCTCTACATTTTAACGCTTCTGCTGCTGATTGTAGTTAGTTACCCATGTGTTTGTTAGCAATTAGCAAGTGTTAGCTATTTGATGAGGTAGCTATGTTAGCAACAAGGCCTCATTAGATGTTCCTCATTAGCATGTTGCCATAGTGACTTCGCTAATTTTAACAAAAAATTAAGTATGCTATAAACAAAATCATGGTATAAAAATTGTGTACAGCTGATGATATGATGGATGATGATGGTTGATTCCTCACCATGCTGCGTGATGTGAGAGATGCAGCGCTGCACTTCAGGTGGGACACGCCCACTCTCCACCACAGGAAGTATGGACAGGTAGAGATCATGTGACTTGTTGGCACTGGAGGTGGCACTGGAGAGCAGCGTGTAAAACTTACTGCAGCTCTCCTTTCGTTCAAACTGAAGATACACGGTCCTGAGGGGAGGAGACAGCACATTTACAGCATTTGGCAGACACTCTTATCCAGAGTGACTTACAGTTATCATTTTTTATACAAATTGAGGGTTAAGGGCCTCGCTCAAGGGCCCAACAGTGGTGATAGTGGGGATTGAACCGCTGACCTTTGGATCATTAACCCATTGCCTTAACCACTAAGCCACCACCCTCATTAGAACAGTACTCACTTCCCGGCTGCGGTCACCTCCACTGTGTTCTCCGACAACTCTGTATACACACACACACACACACACCTCATGAACAAAAAGGCTGCTGTTATACTGGGTGGTTGATATGATGGGTGGTGTGTGTGTGCGTCTGTGTGTGTGTGTGTGTTAATACTCACTGCAGTATGTGTACTGGTTAAGGATGATGGGGTTTCGGGGTGTGGGTGTGTGTAAGGGATAGATTAAGATCCCTTCCGGTCGGATCATTGCCCAAACCTCAGTGTGCTGAAGTCCACTTCCTTCTCTCAGAGACAACCGAGACACGCCTATCACCCCGCTAAGCTCCTCCTCCAACGGGGGGCCGGGAACCACCACCTGAACACAGGCTCATCAGTAACACAAGTGTGTGTGTGTGTTTATTTGTTTGTTTGCTTGTTTGTGTGTGTGTGCACGTGTGTGTTTTTTTTGTGTGTTTTTTTGTGTGCATGTGATTGTGTGTGCGTGTGCGTTTTTGTGTTTGTGTTTGTGTGTGCGTGTGTTTATTTGTGTTTGTGTATGTGTGTGCGTTTGTGTGCATGTGTGTGTTTGTGTGTGCGTCCATGTGTGTGTCTGTTTTTGTGTGTGTGTGCATGCGTGTTTGTGTGTGCATGCGTGTTTGTTTGTTTGCTTGTTTGTGTGTGTGCGTGTGTTTGTGTGCACGTGTGTTTGTGTCTGTTTTTGTGTGTGTGTGTGTGTTTATTTGTGTTTGTGTGTGCATGTGTGTGTTTGTGTGTGCGTCCATGTGTGTGTCTGTTTTTGGGTGTGTGTGTGTGTGTGTTTGTGTGTATGTGTGTGTTTGTGTGTGCATGTAATTGTGTGTGTGCATGTGTGTGATTGTTTGTCTGTGGGTGTGTGTTTGTGTGCATGTGTGTTTTTGTGTTTGTGTGTGTGTTTGTGTGTGCGTGTGTGTTTGTCTATGTGTTTGTGTGCGTGTGTTTGTGTGTGTTTGTTTGTGTGCGTGTGTGTGTGTGTATTTGTGTGTGCATGTGTGATTTTGTTTGTGTGTGTGTCCGTGTGTGTATGTGTCTGTTTTTGTGTGTGTGTGTGTTTGTTTGTGTGTGTGCATGCATGTTTGTGTATGTGTTTGTGTGTGTTTGTGTTTTTGCAGGTGTTTGTGTGTGTGTGCTGTGTGTTTGTGTGTGTGTTACCCTGATAATATGCAGCATGTGATTGAGAAGTAGCTCCTGTGTTTCCGCGATACACATGAGATTGTCTGTCAGTGTCAGGATCTCAAACTCGTGGGTTTCACTGTAACATATAAATGTCTTTAGCTTGACTGTTCTAGACGCACACACGCACACATGCACACATGCACACTGTTTCTCACCCTATGGACTGATTGAACACAGAAATGACCTCTCTCAGGTCAAGAACATCACATGCAGCTGATTCGGTTTCCTGAGAGAAGAGGAAGCGCTCATCATCCAGCCTGCCGTGGAGCTCCCCTAATTACACACACACACACCTTGTTTATTACTTACTAAAACACTGTATGTTTATATTACTACAGCTCTGTGTGTGTGTGTGTGTGTGTGTGTGTGTGTGTGTGTGTTACCTGTCTGCTCTATCATCTCTCTCTGCTGGTCAAAG
>JAOUQZ010000019.1:7980007-7992472 GCA_028564935.1 Neosilurus hyrtlii
CTCTTCCGGGGGGATGCCAAGGTGTTCCCAGACCAGCCGAGAGATGTAGTCCCTCCAGCATGTTCTGGGTCGGCCCCAGGGTCTCTTCCCGGTCGGCAATGCTCAAAACACCACACCAGGGAGGCATTCGGGAGGCATTCTAATCAGATGCCGAGCCACCTCAACTGGCTCCTCTCAATGCGAAGAAGCAGCGGTTTTACTCCGAGCTCCTCCCGGATGACAGAACTTCTCACCCTATCTGTAAGTCCAAGCCTCCTAGTTTATTAAACAGGGACCTTGGGACATGAAACCACATGGAGTTTGGTTGGGACAGACATGCTTTTATCCAGTTAATCTTGATGATGGTACAGTGATTTGAAATCAAGTGCTTTAACACCACCGTCTTTGTACTCTTTTAGGGTAGTGGGTTTTGTTTCTCCATAAGAATTGGAAAATGACTCAATTGGCTTTGTTGATATTATTAGAGGAGACATACAGGGAGTGGCATGGATAAATTAATTTAGAAATACCTTTGGCTTTGGATAAGATGACCCTTCCAAAAATGGTAAGATCTCTGGATAGCCAATGACTGAGGAATTTCTTCATCTCTGATATACGATATGTTAATGTCTTCCCTTCTAATGAGAGTTTTTGAGATCGTAATACCTAAATGTTTTGCTTCTGCTTGACTATTATAGAGACAATGGTAGAGTCAACACTCGAATGGATGGGAAGAATTTTAAATTCTTTGTTGAAAATTGATATACCAACTATTTCTGAAGAAGGTTTGATAAGAACGGTTAATAGTTGTGTTGCCAGTACAAAAGACTTTGGGGAAATAGGGCATTCCTGTCGAATGCCTCGTAGGACCTTGAACCCGGGGTTGTTCCGGAAGTCAGGGAGACACAGCTGCTAATGTCAGTGTAGAAAGTCTTAACATTCTTACAAAACCTTTCCCCAAAACCCAAAAAATTTAAGGCTTCCACCAGGAAGAGGTCCAAAAACAAAATATAGCTTTCAGTGTTGTTAAACCTACAATAGTTCAACATATCCAAAATTAGCCTGGTGTGATTATGTATATTTCCCCCCTTAACAAAGGCTGACTGGCATTCATTGATCATTTCAGTTAATCCCTTATCCAATCCATTTGAATACACTTGCGCTAATAATTTGTATTCGTTGCATAACAAGGCTATTGGCCTCTGTAAAAAACTCTAATTTCTTCATTTACTTAGTCTTGATCATCTATGATGACATCATTAATAAGTAGCTTCTGTATTTTCTTTAGTTGTTCCAAGCTAGAGAAAAAGGAAGATTTTTTTCACCTTCTAACCAACGGGCCCTTGAGCGTATATAAACACCCCTTTAGCTTTCTACAGGTATAGATTATCTAATTCGGTTGAAAAGTTTAAACTGACATGTTCTTCCATGGATAAATCAGCTTTGTAACATAATCTATTATTTCACTAAATATTCACAGTTGGTTTTGCTTTTTAAGTCTGATTACACGTTTACTTATTTTGATTGGACCATGGTATTTTGTGCAATTGCCTTACCTTAGAAAAATGAACAAAAATAAAATTTAAATGAAAACCTTGCTAAGCTGGCTCCACTCATTTGTTATCAATCAGCGTGAATCCCTCTTTCAGAAATGCTCGTTTCCCTTTTCTTCTGGCATCCTGTACCAGCGGCCCCAATTTGGCACGAGCCTCCCTGTCCTCTTTGGAAAAATCCTCCTTAAAATGAATGTGCATTCCTCTGCAGACTCTCGCGTCTCTCGACCTTTTCCAGGCGTCATCCCGTACAGTTCTCATCCCGAATTGGATGATAATAATTCTCGGCGAGTTGTTCAAGGTAGCAGGTTCACTCTTTTTCCCCAGGTGCCGGACAATATTCACCGTGTCTCTCAGTCAGTCCACAGACGGAGGCACCACTCTTGCGAGGATCGCAGTAACAGTTTCTTGTCTGTTTTTATCCTCTTTTTCTGGTAAACCAGTAAGCCTCAAATTCCATCTCCTCTTGTAGCAGGCCTGCTCCTCGTATGACATTTTGAGGGATTTGTTTTCAATTTTTAAGACCTAAAGTTTTTTGGTCTGCAGTTTAGCAATTTTTTCCTTGTTCTCTTTGATAGCAAGGGTATTAGATTCAACAAGTTTTTAAACAACACTGTCTGTTCATCCACCTTCCTTGTTAGCCCCTGAACAGCGTGAAGGATAGTAACGCTGACATTTTCTTCATCTTTTCTTCTTGCTCTCTCCTCTCAGCTTTTTCGGGTAACACAGAGCCTGCAAAAAAAGCTGCCACTCACTCCACCATCTTTGATCTTTCCCCACATCACCCATCGGTTTGTGCTCTGTTGCTGAACTGAGGAAGCCCCGGAATTTTGAAATACGCCGTTGCCATCTTTAATTTTTGTCTCCAGAAGCAACGTATTTTGACGTAACCGCGTAGCATGCTGGGAGAGTGGGAGGAGAGATGGGTTGATAACCCCAGATCAACCCGCCCATCCAAACCATCCAGCCGGTCTATGTCCCGCCCCAACCTGGAGTACACTTAGCATACGTAGTCTGAGATAAGCATTCTTGATAATTGTCAAAATAATCTTATTAGCTAAACACAGAAATGCCCAGATTTCATGAATATTACACAGGTGAGAAGTATTTTATAATGTAATTACAGCTGAAGTTACAGTGAGTGAGCCAACTTACTAGTGTAAGAACAGGTATTAGCCTATTACTTACTAGTGTAAGAACAGGTATTAACCAATTACTTACTAGTGTAAGAACGGGTATTAGCCTATTACTTACTAGTGTAAGAATGGGTATTAGCCTATTACTTACTAGTGTAAGAACGGGTATTAGCCAATTACAAGTTTAAGAACGAGTATTTGCCTATTACTTACTAGTGTAAGAACGGGTGTTAACCAATTACTTACTAGTGTAAGAACGGGTATTAGCCTATTACTTACTAGTGTAAGAACGGGAATTAGCCTATTATTTACTAGTGTAAGAACGGGTATTAGCCTATTACTTACTAGTGTAAGTGGGTATTAACCAATTGCTTACTAGTGTAAGAACGGGTATTAACCAGTTACTTACTAGTGTAAGGACGATTATTAACCAATTACTTACTAGTGTAAGAACAGGTATTAGCCTATTACTTACTAGTGTAAGAACGGGTATTAACCAATTACTTACTAGTGTAAGAACGGGTATTAGCCAATTACTTACTAGTGTAAGAACAGGTATTAACCAATTACTTACTAGTGTAAGAACAGGTATTAACCAATTACTTACTAGTGTAAGAACGGGTATTAACCAATGACTTACTAGTGTAAGAACGGGTATTAGCCAATTACTTACTAGTGTAAGAACGGGTATTAGCCGATTTCTTACTAGTGTAAGAACGGGTATTATCCAATTCCTTACTAGTGTAAGAACAGGTATTAGCCTATTACTTACTAGTGTAAGAACAAACCTACAGACTTTTTTACCAAGCACTATATTTTATATATGTATTTTTTAATTGTTTGGAGTTTTGACTGTAAACTTGTAATTAAAATAATGCTGCACTGGAGATTCAGTTTCCTGTTTTTTATTGTTTAAAATGAACTTGTAACAGTGAAGTTCACCTTTACCCTGATCCACAACAAACAAAGTGATTCAGTTCATCAGTAATTAATTTGTTAATGAAGTTCACACACTAAAAATTTGTTAATAGTTTTTATGATGAATATCTCGTATGGATTTTAACAGTATGGTTCACTATTAATGCAATAAAGCATCGATGGAGGTTTTGCCTGAATTTGTGAATAATGTTAGCTTTATACAACAATAGAAATATTTATGAGATATTTGAGATGTAAGGATGATGTTCATGCAGTCTCTCTCTTCTACCACCAGATGAACGGCATCAGATCTGCTGCTCTGTGAGTTCTTCCCTCTGTTGGTTTCAGTGGTCAGTTTTCAGTGGATCCCTTTCCAATATTACATTCCAAGCATGTTAGGAATATCACCAGCAAATAATAATGTAGTAAATAAAAATGAACACATATCTTACAAAGTGAGCATCTGAAAACAGGTGTTCTGGTCAGAGCACAGGCAGAGAGGACTCAGATTTCCTAAAAAAAAACATTGTAAATGTTCTCCATTTGACAGCTCGCCAGGTCATCACAGGGCGAACACTCATAACCATTCACACTCATGCCTAGGGGTGATTTGGAACAGCCAGTTAGACTACTGTGCATTGTTTTTGGACTGTGGGAGGAAACCAGAGTACCCAGAGGAAACCCACGCAAGCACAGAAAGAACATGCAAACTCCACACAGAAACACTCGGGCTGGGAATTGAACCCAGGCCTTCTTGCTGTGAGGCAGACATGCTAACCACTGCACCACCGTGCCACCTACTTGGTATATATGTATGTATGCCTAAATGATCGCTGGTATGATTACTGAAATGATCAAGCAACGCCCTCTGCAGGCGGGATGACGTCACTGCAGTGTTATTTCACTGATGATCATAGACTTCACTCCTGTCTCTCCACTGAATCACTGAATGAATCCTAGAGTTCTTTATTAAACTATCCAGTTAAATGTTATGGATTGGGTCCTGTTCCCTGTAACACTGTAAAGAGACCCGATCTCGTGGGTTCTGTTGCCTTGTTAAAGGTTCTCCTCCTCGGGTTTCTTCTCCAGATCAGAGGTCGAACTGAGAAAGTGTTTTTGATGAATTTTATCGTTATTTCAACCAGACCAGGAGATGAAAGAGGGTTCTATTCGTTTTACACACACACACACACACACACACACACACACATTATTAAACTGAGTTTTTACAAATAGAATCATTTTTATTTAAATAAAAAGCTCAGTGTTAAAGAGACGTTTCTGTTCTTTTTATTTGTCTCATGTGCGCTACAGAAAGGTTAAAGCCTGACTCAGGATCAGTGTGAATAAAAGGTGAATAATGGAGTGTGTGTGTGTTAGTGTTTAATCAGTTGTTGCTCTCCATGTCCTCCTGCGGCCTGATGGAGTGCTTCGAGTGCCACGGCCTCACGCTGGGCCTGCTCCTCACACCTGTACGATTTCTTCAACCTGAAAACGTACGATACTTTCAGCACACCGATCGGAGAGAGAACTAAAACTCACCATCAAATAAACATTCAAATATTCCCATCGTTGTTACTCACCATTTCTCCTCCACATCCCCGATGATGTCAGGCAGCGGTACGTTCAGTGTTTCAGGAAGCAAAAACGCAGTGACTCCTGCGATTACAGCCGCTGCTCCATAAACAATGCCGGGCAATGCAGGAAATACTTCATCAAGCATCAGAACCGCTGGAGCCGCCATGGAACCGATACGAGCCATAGTGGAGGTGAAACCTATCCCGGTCTGCCTACACACACACACACACACACACACACACACAGTATAATCCTTTATGAGGTGTCATGTGCTGTTATATATGAATTAAATATTGTAATTGTTGTGTAAGAGGACTAAAACATGTCTCGTTACAGGAAATGATCTGTAAATAAATTCAGTGAGTTTTATTATTAAGTGTATTGATGAAGTGTGACCTGATGACTGTAGGATAAAGTTCTCCGGTGTACAGGTACACGCAGGTGAAGGAAGCAGAAGTGAAGCCCTTCCCCACCACCGCCAGCGTCGTCCTCCACAACTGCATGTCTGCGTGTCAGAGAGTTTATATTTTCTCTTTGTTCTTGTTATGGATGGATTTAAAAGAATAATGAATGAAAGAAAAGAGAAACACAAACTGGCTCCACCTGGTTCTTACCTTTAGGGATGAAGATGTTGGAGAAGATGACGGAGGCAGAGACGAGCAGGCACAAGCCCTGAGTTATACGTCGACCCAAAAAGCTCAACATTAGCAGAGCCACCACTTTAGCAGGAAAATCCACCACCCCGAAAATCACCTGCATCAGATAAATGTTCACCCCGAACTTCTGCAGGTCCATCGCCAGACCATAATATGCGAAACTGGTGGAGAACCTGGAGAAGTGGTGAACAGTGAGGTCCCACCAGGTGAGCATTTTTTAACAGGATTTTGTAAATGATTGATTTCAGACATAAGTGAGAGGCGTGTCTCAGAGTAACACAGAGGATTATGTCATAAAATTGCATAAACAGACTCCGCCCCCTTTATTTATTTAATTGTTTGTTTGTTTGTTTGTTTGTTTGTTTATTTATTTATTCGTTCGTTCTCCCTCAACCCCCCCACCCCCACCCCCGTTTTTTCTCCCCTAGTTTAGTCATTTCCAATTTCCCACCCATCAACTTTTGCCTTCCCTTCACCACCGTCCAGGGAGGGGTGTAAGCAAGCCCATCCCCCCTCCATGACATGCGATGCTACTGCCCGCCTCTTTTCGAACTGCTGCGCATGCGTATTTGGGGGCGACCTAACACACTCAGAGGGAAAGCACTATCCGCCCCCTCGTACGAATGAGCTCACAGACATGATCGCTGTGAGTGACATGAAAGTGAGCGTATGCCACCCCTCCCTCCCGTGAGAGCTGGGCCAATTAGCTCCCATGCACTCTCGGTCACGGATGGCTGTGGCCTGATTCGAACTTGCAATCTCCGGGTTGATATCCACTAGTTTAAATATTGTTTATTAGGAGCATTGTGTCAGGAAATTATAATCAGATTTAAAAACTAATTTGTTTGTGTTGGTACCAAACGGCTACGAGACACAGGGAGATCCTCCTCATGACCGGAGTGCGCAGCAGGTCATACACCGTTAACACCGTCTTACTGGACTGAACTTCTTTCTGCATGTGTGAATGCAGTACCTACACACACACACACACACACACACACACACACACACACACACACACACACATACACACACACATACACACACACGATTCTTATTGTGCTCTTATCCTTAGCGCTGTCTTAACTATCTGTCAATAGATCAGTATTCAGTTTTTACTCTGCAGCCCATTTGCAGGACATGAGGGTGTGAACTCACTCTCTACTAGGAGTGATCACCTATACTGTCAGAGTGATTGCTACCCAAGTGAAGTGATCCCTTCCCTGTCAGAGTGATCTCTACCCCATCAGAGTGATCTCCACCCTGACGGAGTGATCTCTACCCCATTGGAGTGATCTCGACCATGTCAGAGTGATCTCTACCCCGTGGGAGTGATCTCCACCCTGTCCGAATGATCTCCACAACATTGGAGTGATCTCTACCCCATTGGAGTGATATCTGCCTCGTCGAAGTGATCTTTTCTTTGTTGGAGTGATCTCTACCCCATCGTATAGATCTCTAACCTGTCTGAGTGATCTCTACCCCTTCTGAGTGATCTCTACCCAGTTGGAGTGATCTTAACCTCATTGGAGTGATCTCTACTTTGTTGGAGTGATCTCTATCCCATCGGAGTGATCTCTACCCTGTCTGAGTGATCTCTACCCCTTCGGAGTGATCTCTACCCCGTTGGAGTGATCTCTACCCTGTTGGAGTGATCTCTACCATGTCGGAGTGATCTCTACCCCGTGGGAGTGATCTCTACCCTGTTAGAGTGATCTCTACCCTGTTGGAGTGATCTTTACCCCGTTGGAGTGATCTCTACCCTGATGGAGTGATCTCTACCCCAATCAGAGGGATCTCCACCCCATCAGAGTGATCTCCACCCCCGTTGGAGTGATCTCTACCTCACTGGAGTGATCTTTCCCTCCATCAGAGTGATCTTTACCTTGTTGGAGTGATCCCTACCCCATCAGAGTGATCTCTTCCCCATCGTAGTGATCTCTACCCTATCTGAGTGATCTCTACTCCGTTGGAGTTATCTCTACCCTGTCAGAGTGATATGTTCCCTGTCAGAGTGATATGTACCCTGTCTGAGTGATCTCTACCCCGTTGGCATGATCTCTAACCTGTCGATATGATCTCCACCCCATCAGAGTGATCTCTACCCTATTGTAGTGATCTGTACCCTGTCAGAGTAATCTCTACCCTGTCGGAATGATCTCCACCCCATCAGAGTGATCTCTACCCTATTGTAGTGATCTCTACCCTGTCAGAGTGATCTCTACCCCGTCGGCATGATCTCTACCCTGTCGGAATGATCTCCACCCAATCAGAGTGATCTCTACCCTATTGTAGTGATCTGTACCCTGTCAGAGTGATCTCTACCCTGTCGGAGTGAGCTATATGAATGATCTCTGCCCTGTCAGAGTGATCTCTACCTCATCAGAGTGATCTCTACCCCATTGGCGTGATCTCTACCCTGTCGGAGTGATCTCTAACCCATCGTAGTGATCTCTAACCCATCGTAGTGATTTCTACCCTATCGTAGTGATCTCTACCCTATTGTAGTGATTTCTACCCTGTCAGAGTGATATCTACCCTGTCATAGTGATCTCTGCCCTGTCTGAGTGATCTCAACCTCATCGGCGTGATCTCTACCCCATTGGCGTGATCTCTACCCTGTCGGAGTGATCTCTAACCCATCGTAGTGATCTCTAACCCATCATAGTGATTTCTACCCTATTTTATTGATTTCTACTCCGTCAGAGTGATATCTACCCTGTGTGAGTGATCTCAACCTCATCGGAGTGATCTCTACCCTGTTGGAGTGATCTCTACCCTGTTGGAGTGATACCAATGTGAATATGTGCAGATTTGTACAGAACCCTGAAGCGGAGGTTCATTCATACATTTTGTCTCTTGGTTTTCTCAGGATAACAAGTTATTTATAGAAATGTAGAAAGTGAATCCAATCTGTAGCAGGACTTGATTAAAGAGAAATCTGAGGCAGTGATCTACACACCTACTCTTCTGACATGATGTTACCTATCTTATCTAATATACACCATGTTTTATTATCTGTAGATCTCATATAAATACTATCATCATCACGATGAGGAAAACGGAGGAAAAAATGTATGACTGCACACCCGCTCAGGGCTTCTGTAGGTTTGTTTTCATGCATATAAACATCCTCCGACCTCTAGGGTGATTTTCTCCACCAATTCAGGCTTGCCGTTGATCCTGGCCACACGATGGAGCTGATTCAGAGCTTCACCTGAGCGGCCATTCAACACCAACCATCGTGCCGACTCCGAGAACCACCTGAACACACACACACACTTAACATGAGCTGGATCTATTGTCCCAACAGTAAAACCTTGCCGTACCGAAGCTTCACTCTGAAGGACTTGCAGTAAAGTTCATGCAAGTGTGTTAAGATATTTACAGTAACATACTGAATGCATCCTCACCAGCTGTAGAGGAACATGATGAAGAAAGGAGAACAGACGGCCACATGCAGCTTCCTCCAGTCCTTCAGACTGTACGCTACTCCTGCCAGAACCATCTGCCCAAAACTGAAGAACAAGGAGGACAGCGAACCCACCAGAGTGCGGGTCTTTGTGGGAATCCATTCCACCTCTACACACATACAGGGAGAGAAAAATAGGATGAGAGAGTGTGTGCGAGAGGGAGAGGGAGAGAGAAAGAGTGTGTGTGAGAGAGGGTGAGAGAATGTGAGAGAAAGTGTGAGAGAGAGAGAGAGAAAGAAAGCGAGAGCGAGCATATGAGAGAGAGGGTGAGAGAAAGGGAAAGGGATAGGAAGGGAGAAAAAGAGAGGGGGGGAGACTGAGCAAGAGAGATAGAGAGAGAGAGTGAGAGAGGGAAAGGGAGAGAGAGGGAGAAAAAGAGAGGGGGGAGTCTGAGCGAGAGAGAGAGAAAGAGAGAGAGAGAGAGAGAGAGGGAGGGAGAGAGATATGTGCAGATGTTTTCTTCTCAGTAGCTAAAACCAAAGCAGGCAGGTTTTATATAAAGTTTGAATACATTTCACATGTCACCTCTCTCACACTCTCTCACTGAGTCACTCTCTCACTAACTCATGTGTTACCGTGTCCACAACCTGTTTATCAAATCAACAGATACATCAGGATTGGATCTCAGCATTAAAGCAGATGAAACAAAGCTTGTTCCCCAAAACTACAAGAAGTTTACCTTCACCACCCACATCCACCTCACAGCAAGAAGGTTCTGGGTTTGAGTCCCAGGCACGCAGATGGTGTTTCTGTGTAGAGTGCATGTTGGATGGATGGGTGAATGGATAAATGGATAGATGGATGAATGAATGGTTGAATGAATGGATAAATGGATGGATGGATGAATGAATGGTTGAATAAATGGATAAATGGATGGATGAATTGGGATTAATGGATGGATGAATGGGGATGGATGGATGAATGGATGGATGAATGAGAGGATGGGTAAATGGATAAATGAATGGATGGATAAATGAATGGTTGAATGAATGGATGAATGGATGGATGAATGAGTGGATGGATGAATGAATGGTTGGATGGATGAATGGATGGCTGGATGGATGAATGAGTAAATGCTCCCTGTATGTTGGCAATCAGGACAAGACAGAAGTGCAGGTTTTGGTGTCCCTCTCAAACCCCGTACTGAAATCTGAGCCTCGCAGCTGCACTGCGAGGCCAATTACAGTGCAGAACTCAGCAGCAGCAGCGTGGGATGAACCTCATGACCATCACTGTGTAAAAGTCTTATATAACCGAGTGATGTGAGGTCCAGCTGCAAAAACAAACATCTGGCATTAAGCTAATCTCACTGCTGCTGTTAATGATGATGAAGAGGATGGTGATGAAGATTAAGCATTACTCACTGAGTGACATAGTGTTGATAATGACCCCTGACACAGCCATACCGGTGAAGAAGCGAAAGATGCAGTAGGCCAGGTACGACGGAGAAAACGCGGTGAAGGTTCCCAACACGGCCAACTGAAAATACGACCAGGTGAGTAACACCTTCCTCCCAAACCTTCAGGTGAAGAAGTACATGAGAAGAGCATGAGAGGAACATCAAGGAACTCACCTGAGACTTTACTCACCTGTCTGAAAGTCCACCGAAAATAATGGCACCTGCAAGAACACCACCCATGTAGATGGTTTGACTCATCTGTTTGAGTGGCCTGAGACTGCACACAAGATCCCACTGAGGGACAACACACACACACACACACACACACACACATACACACACACACACACACACACACTGTGTTCTCAAACACTGCTCCAGGTAAACATGTCAGCTGCTGATTATTACACACTTATAAATCAGTGAAGTAACAGGATGGCGCTGCAGCAATGTTTCTTTAATATGCAGCTCAATAACGCTCAGTATCATAATACACATAACACACCGAGACCAGAAAAGAACACTGTGTGAACCCATGACAGTCTTGTCTTCACAGACACAGATGAAGATGTTACAGAGTGAGAATGTTGTTTCAGGGTACAGTCACTGCAGGCAAGTTGACACACTAAACAATCTCTCTTTGTGGTTTATATAAGTGTCAGGAAATAAGCAGACAAGTTCTATATGATCAATGATGCAGACGAGTAAAAACCACAAAAATCTTTCTCTGTTTGAAAATAATACACCGTAAATAAATAAAAACTTTCGAATCATCACTCTCACACCTCAGTAACATCCTGAGCATTTAAAGGGTTAATGAGGCGATCTCACACACCTCAGACACGATTGTGGAGATAAACTCTGTTCTCTTGTAAGTCCATCCATCCACACAGCTCTCCGTCTCCACCTGAGTCCAGTTCTGATGCCCCGAGTGGCTGTGATTCTGTTCGCTCAGGTGCCACTGGGGCTGAACGTACCTGCTGCACTTTGAGAGCTGAGACTCCACCTCAGGAATAAAGACTTTCAGCACAGATGTTGCGTCTTCCCCTGGCATGGACAGGTTCAGGGAGGATGTCAGGTTGGGGATGGTGCAGTGATGAGCCGGGATTCCTGCCGTGAAGTTATTGAGTAAATTCTGACTGGCCATCAGGAGGCCCGGGATGGAGAGCAGCGTGACGTGGATTAGCTGAAATCTTCCGAATCCACCAATTTCATCAAGAAGATCTGAAAAGCCCATGTTCCTCTGCTTTAGTTCTGATTTGTTCTACACACTCGTCCTCTTCTGCTTTACACCTCACAGAGTCTCACACACTGTGCGCTGTCATTGCTCAAATACAAATAAACTCGAACCCCTGCAATGATTAATTTTTGGGGTTAATGGTTGTCAGAAGGGTCAGTCACGTCTTGTTCCCTGGAGAGGAACATCTGCTGTTTATCTGAAATAAAATAAAATCAAACCTCGCTGCAGCTGCTTTAGAGTCAAACTCACTAAAACTGAATATATTACATGAAACATGCGAGAGTTAAAGCGGCTGAGACTCAGCGATGTGGACATTGAACTCTCAGGCTGTAATCTTCTTCAAATCTGACTATTAAAGTCTAATATCTGTGGAATTTCAGTAAAGAGCTTTTACACAAACCCAGTGACACCGTGATCCAACCCTGAGGGACACCGTCACACTCATACTCCTCACACACGCACGCACGGACACACACACACACACACACACACACACACACACACACACACACACACACACACACACACACACA
>JAOUQZ010000019.1:8016158-8023796 GCA_028564935.1 Neosilurus hyrtlii
TTTTTGGACTGTGGAAGGACACCGGGGCATGAAGCCAGGATCTTCTTGCTGTTAGGCAGATGTAATAACCTCTACACCAATGTTATATCTGTAGTTCATTAATGTTTATATAAAATACACTACTTATTTAAATGCACGGCGTAGAGTACTCCAGCGCTGTCCTTCACTGTGGGTGCATTAGATGTCCTGCAGGGGCGCTTTACGTGTACTACACAGTGTAAAGGAATCATTCTCTGTACACCATGCACGCAATTATTATATTAAATAACCCCTATATTCACACATGCTGTACAAACACTGGTTTTCAATTTGATAGCAGAGGTGATCAGTGTGTGTGGTGATGGGTGTGATGTATAAATGTACAGTGATGTCATTTTAGGTGAGACACCTGTACATCTGTGACTTCCACAAAAATTTCATCCAGAGCGTGCGCAACAAGCGGAAGAGGAAAACCAGTGATGATGGAGGAGATTCTCCGGATCACGACGTCGAAGTTCCAGAGGTAATACACACACACACTTGATACTCAAGGCTCTCATTCATAAACACATTGTGTATGTGCGAAGTGCATATTATATATATATATATATATATATATATATATATATATATATATATATATATATATATATATATATATAATATTAACTGTGTGTGTGTGTGCCACAGGTGGATCTGTTCCAGCTCCAGGTGAACACACTGCGGCGTTACAAACGTCATTACAAAATCCAAACCAGGCCCGGACTCAACAAAGCTCAGCTAGCAGAGGTACACACACACACACACACACAGTGCATTGCATGGCTTTAAAACATAGTCACTTGGTAATAATTCAGTTTATTATTATATTAATATTCATAACTGTGAAGCTTATTTTACTTCTGACCAATCACAATCCGGTATTCAGTAGAAGCCTGCTTTCTTCACTAATAATACATAAGACTCAATCTCGTGTGTGTGTTAGACTGTGAGTCGTCATTTCCGGAACATTCCGGTGAACGAGAAGGAAACACTGACGTACTTTATTTATATGGTGAAGAGCAGTAAGAGCCGACTGGACCAGAAATCAGAGGGAAGTAAACAGCTGGAGTAACATATCCATGCCTTCAACACACACACACACACACAGACACATGTGTCTCTGCTGGCATACTTATTGACTGATCACTATTAAGCAGACTTCAATGTGAATATTACTCTGTTTATACATACATACACACACACACACACACACACACACACAGAGTAATGAGATCATTGCTGTGGGCGGAGCCTGCTTGTATGACCATTAATCTCATGACTCGGAAGTGCTTCTTTTTTTTGTTTTGTTTTTTTTTTTGTTTTGTTTTTTTGTTTTTTTGGACCTATTATTATTATAATTAATATACTTTTTGTTTTTGTGCCAATCCTGTTCCTCTTCCGGGGATAAATCTCATCTGATTTCAGCGTTATTAACATTAATAACACTTCTCTGTAACATGCTCTTTCACTTCCTGTCTCTTCTACAACTTTGATTTGACCTCAGATTTAGAGTTGCGTTCCCTTCTCCTCCTTGCCCTCCTTTTCTTCACCTCCATTTTAAAATAAACTTATTTTCTGTCTCTGTTTAAACTTTAATGGACTTTCATTCAGGATTTCCACCAGGGGGCGGGGCTACAGTTTTGTTTCTTTAAACCTGAAAATAAACACATGCCACTTAAATCCGATGATGTGTGTAACACTGCTGTACTTTACTCACCTGCATCTGAAAGGTTCCTTTTAAATCCTGCAGTAAAATGTGATTCTATTATCAGAAGCCTCTCACCTCTCTACTCATCTGACCACACCCACTGATGTCCCTGCAGTGTTCGCTTGGCCCCGCCCCTAAGTCCTGCAGGTTTTGTTATTAATACAGTTTTAATCATGTTGGTGTGTGTGATGTTTTGACAGTAAACTCCGTACACTGATCCCAGGTTCACTGGAGTTTAATTTTATTTTAATGAATTAAGTTTTAGTTTTGGTCTAACAGTAAACATTTAAAACTCACAAACACCACCAATAATACAAATATTATTAATACAGGTTATTATTATTACTGGTGTAATACAGTAAAGGATCCGCCATGTGTGTGAGAGATGACACTACAGTAATTATGGGGTGGAGTTTTTTTGCATATTCATATAATTGGAATTGACCTTAAAAGTGACTTTTCCTGTTTGTGTTTTTTAAATAAATAAGTTTATTGTTCGATAGAGAAGAAAAAATCAATAATGTCAATAAATAAACTCACAGTTATGGAATTTTGTCATAAATAATTTATTAATTTTGTGTTTGGCCACATTTAATTTCTCTGAGATAGATTTATAAAATAACGCACATTTATGGTATTTGGTCTTATTGAGAGAAACGTTTTTTTCTTCTTTATACAACTGAATGGTGAGGGTTAAGGGCCCAACAGTGGCAGCTTGATGGTACTGGGGCTTGAAATGCCACACACATACAGGGAAAGAGTGTTCATGTTGATGAGAACATTAAATGTTCTTTCCATACACAGATTATTATTTTTTTTATTTTAAATTTACTGTGGAACGCTCCATCAGTCGCCCCTCACAACTCCCATCATCGTCGTGGATCATCTCACAGTGTAGCTGTCATAGACAACTAAACACATGGACAGGGCACTCCGGCGATTATCAATGTGCTGTGCGGGGTCAACTTGACGCCATCAAGGAAGGAAGGAGATAAAAGAAGTGAGAAAAGGAAGAGTTTTTGGTCAGAACGCTTTGTGGTAAACTAAAATTTACAGGAACCAACACAGCCGATCTGCAGGAATAACATTTCACAACTAAGTGATAATGACGCCTATAAATCCGTATAGACCCACGTTAGAGAAGAGTGTACTCAAGTGAGTGTGAGGATGGGACTGGTGTTTTCACTGTAAGCATCATGTGCATGGGGGAGATTATAGTCGGAGTCAGTACTTACATCTACATCTATTAATTAAATATGAACTCATTATTCAAATATCTGGGTTTATGATTGGGAATGTGATCTTATGAGTATGAAAAGTACTCCTGCAACAACGCCTACTACACTGTACATGTGTTATAGTGTTATATCGACATGGTCATGTATATACATGTAAATACTCATACATTTGTGTGTATCGATCTATGTTATATGATATTATGTCCCAAATATACGTTGTGTATCCATATATTATATAGATGTACGTGTGTGCAACATCCTGAATGCTGGTGTATACTATACGTGGGTTTTTGGTTTCCCAGTCATGAGAAGTCTCCCAACAGACATTCCAAATGGGTCGCTGCATGCAAGAGGGCAGACGCCGCGCCCTCGATGTCGACCTTAGTATGCACTGTCCACTTTGAACATACATACAACTTTGAAATTATTTTAATTTGGTTTTTATACCAACAATTACCATCCATAAACCAATAAATATGTTTATAAATGTATATACGCAGTATGATAAGATCTAATAGATGTAAACAAGAGCATATTCTAATTACTGGCAAATTTACACGTTTTCTATATATTTAATTGTTCTATTTAAAGAATAACTAAAATATGTTGCAATAAGTTTTTTGCAGTAAACAACATTAAAATATACAGCACTATTGGAATAAAAATGTTTGCATGTTGCAAATAGCACATGATGTGGGATAATTACATTGTTTTTAATTAATAAATTACATGTATTTATTCTGTACTATACATTCCATAGCAATAAAAACACACACTGATATTATATCATCACGTTATTTGCCCAATAAACCCACAGACTGCTTTCTAGTGGCATTAAAACATTTTCTTTATGCTCACTTCCCCCACTGTTTCTATAGCAAAAACCCACAAAAAGCCCTTTCCAAGATGGCGTCATGTTGTATTTAGATGTCTATGGTAGCTGTGCTCTGCCTACACCAGTACCTACCAATCACTGAGAAGCGGTGGGGTCAGAGGGGAAGGTGCCTGACCTGATGTTTAAAAATGAAGGCCAGATAAAGCTCTCACTGGTTTGTGAGTTCTGTGGAAGTGGACATATTTCATTCTCCTTTATTATAGGATTTTACTTGTAATAAATTTCTTGCTGTATAAAAGTGACATCACACAGAATCATGCTGCTGATCTGAATATCATCGCGCCTCTGATCTCTAATTCAGTACAGCACTCTTACTCACGTGAGTATCATTACGTACCACTCTATTACCACAGTAACCAGCAATGTATTAACAGTGTAGAATGACATTATAATTCGAGATGATGTGATGAAAGCAGGTGCACCCCCCCCCATACATCTTCCTGTTACACACCCAGAGAGAGACCGAAGGTGGAAGCAGGTGAATGTGAGCTCATGCTGTAATGTTTAATATAAAAACATATTTCGTTTTATGGAGATGGAGAGAGGGTAAGCCGTGTGTAGGGAACGTTGTGCAATTGTGAAATGGTCTCATTAAGGGTGTGCAGTAAACCTGTCTCACTCATCAGTCTCACCTCCACACACACGGGCTGTTAAAGCAATGATGTGAATCCTCCTCACATCAGCCACATGCTAATGATGTCTGACCACAGCTTTACACGTTCACTCCATCCTGCACCACAGAGCTCGGATTGTGGAGTCGGGTAGGGGGTAATGAGGTGTTTAAATCTTTTTAGTAAATTAGAAGTAAAAAAGGTAAACACACACACCAGTGATTATTAGGATTTAATGACTTCCAAAGTTTAAATAAAATAAAATGAAACAGCGCGTCAATGTTCAGTAAGAACACAGTTAAGGTTAACAGTCAATGCTGTTACATGCAGGAAAACTACTGAAAGCAGTAACTTTAATGTGTGGGGGTGGGTGGAGGGGTAAAGGGTGGTCATGTGTTCTCTGCCCATGTGCTCTACCAATTAAAATTACTTCTGCCTGTGAAGCCCTGCCCCTTCACCCTCACCTAATAAATGTGCCTGTCATTCACTCACAAAGGTCATAAAAGTCATTACACACACACACACAACCTACGAATAGAAAGCAGTAATAAATATTATGATGTGTAATTGCCCACGGTGATTAGAGAACAGATTCTGTGAGTGAAGTTAAAATGCAGTGTGTGTGTGTGTGTGTGTTGGGTAGGTGGGCGAGCAGTAAAGTTTACTGAATCAGCACAGACAGATATACAGCAGGGCTGTTGGAACTATTGGATGTAATTGAATAATGATAATAATAATTGAAAGTGCATCGACATCAGTATTAATCCACATTCACACAGAAAGCGACCATATGAACTCAATGATCAACAAAACCTGGAACAAAAGTTTCCCGAGTAACTCGAAGTAGGCGGGCACGCAGTTCAAATGACCTTTACCAATCAGAGCTTAAACATACTGTTGATTGACAGGTGCCGGAGTTCGCCATAATGTTACCTTATAGAAACCGTGAACCCGACTTTACGACACACAGAAACTTTACAACCAGTTGGTAAAGACGGCAGTGTGAACAGAATAAACCGGTTCTGCTATGTATCTGCTAAACAGAAGTGTGACGTGAAGGTCTTTTCTCTGATGTGTTTGAGAGCCCTGTGAAGGTGGACTGGACTCAGGTTGTTCGGGGAGTGTTAAAAGGTGAGTAAAAGAGTGAACCTGAGTAATAAAGTGTATATTTTATGTGATTGTACACGACCTGAGCGTTCTCGCACCTGAATATAAGATATGAGAATAAGTACAGATCAGACTGTGTGTAGCGTGAACATGAGCACACGTACACCGGATTCGGTTTATTTGTCCAAACACTTTATTACTAATCACTCATCAAAAAGAAGGGACATGGATTAATAGTGGATGTGACTGAACCAGGACTGACAGGTTTCCATGGTTATAGCGAGACAGGTGTGGTCTCCAAATTATTAGGGAACGAGGCATACGCTGCACCTTCACTGTTCACCACAAGAGCAGCGCCGTTTACACTCTCATCCTTTACCAAGAGGAGGAACGCCTTCGCCACCTGCTCTGCCCTACACACAGACATGCACACAAGCACACACACACATAATGTGTAGTCTGATTTCAACAACATGCTGTATGTGTGTATATGTGTATGTGTGTATATGTGTACTGTATGTGTGTGTGAGTGTGTAGGTGTGTATATGTGTATGTGTGTATATGTGTACTGTATGTGTGTGTGAGTGTGTAGGTGTGTATATGTGTACTGTATATGTGTGTGAATGTGTATGTGTGTATATGTGTACTGTATGTGTGTGTGTATATGTGTACTGTGAGTGTGTATGTGTGAGAGTGTGTATGTGTATATGTGTACTGTACATGTAAGTGAGTATGTATGTGTGTGTTAGTGTGTATATGTGTACTGTATGTGTGTGTGAGTGTTTGTGTGTATATGTGTACTGTGAGTGTGTATGTGTGTATATGTGTACTGTTTGTGTACCGTGTGTGTATATGTGTACCGTGTGTGAATTTGTGAGTGTATGTGTGTATATCTGTACTGTATGTGTGTATGTGTGTGTACATGTGTACCGTATGTGTGTGTGAGTGTGAATGTGTGTATATGTGTACTGTATGTGTGTGTGTGTGAGTGTGTATGTGTGTATGTGTACTGTATGTGTGTGTGAGTGTGTATGTGTATATGTGTACTGTATGTGTGTGTGTATGTGTATATGTGTGAGTGTGTATTTGTATATGTGTACTGTATGTGTGTATATGTGTACTGTTTATGTGTGTATATGTGTACTGTGAGTGTGTATGTGTGTGAGTGTGTATGTGTGTATATGTGTACTGTATTTGTGTATGTGTGTTCCGTATGTGTGTGTGAGTGTGTATACGTGTACTGTATGTGTGTGAGTGTGTATGTGTGTATATGTGTACTGTGTGTGAGTGTGTATGTGTGTATATGTGTACTGTCTGTGTGTGTGAGTGTGTATGTGTGTATGTGTACTGTATGTGTGTGTGAGTGTGTGTGTTTATGTGTACTGTGAGTGTGTGTGTATGTGTCTGAGTGTGTATATGTGTACTGTATGTGTGTGAGTGTGTGTGAGTGTGTATGTGTACTGTATGTGTGTGAGTGTGTGTGTGTATATGTGTACTGTATGTGTGTGTGAGTGTTTGTGTATATGTGTACTGTGAGTGTGTGTGAATGTGTATGTGTGTATATGTGTACTGTGAGTGTGTGTGTGTGAGTGTGTATATGTGTACTGTAAGTGTGTGAGTGTGTATGTGTGTGAGTGTTTATGTGTGTGTATATGTGTACTGTATGTGTGTGTGTATGTGTGTATATGTGTACTGTATGTGTGTGTGAGTGTATGTGTGTATATGTGTACTGTATGTGAGTGTGTGTGAGTGTATGTGTGTATATGTGTACTGTATGTCTGTGTGAGTGTGTATCTGTGTACAAGTGTACTTTATGTGTGTGTGTGTGTGAGTGTGTATGTGTGTATATGTGTACTGTGAGTGTGTATGTGTGTATAAGTGTACTGTATGTGTGTGTGTGAGTGTGTATGTGTGTAGATATGTACTGTATGTGTGAGTGTGTATATGTGTACTGTATGTGTGTGTGAGCGTGTATATGTGTATATGTGTACTGTATGTGTGTGTGAGCGTGTATGTGTGTATATGTGTACTGTATGTGTGTGTGAGCGTGTATGTGTG
>JAOUQZ010000019.1:8023896-8034688 GCA_028564935.1 Neosilurus hyrtlii
AACCTGCCCTCCAGATAGAGAGCTGCAAGCAGCACTAAGCACCCCTGTTCCCCAGGAGGCCCCCCAGGGCAAGACAGTCCAGTAGCAGCTGCCCCCACGACTGGACTACCCAGCGACTGCAGCCAATGAGGTACCACCGACCCTAGAAGGCACCCGCCCACCACACGCCCAGGGGGGGAAGAAGAGGAGAGTGAGGAGTACAGCGGGAGAGCCCACACTCACCGCACGCCATGACCCTCTGACGGGTGTGTGCTCACCTGGCTGGAGGTTAGTGACCCTCTGACGGGTGAATGTTCACCTGGCTGGAGGTTAGTGACCCACTGACAGGTGTATGCTAGCCTGGCTGGAGGTTAGTGACCCTCTGACGGGTGTGTGCTCACCTGGCTGTAGGTTAGTGACCCTCTGACGGATGTGTGCTTGCCTGGCTGAAGGTTAGTGACCCTCTGACTGGTGTGTGCTCGCCTGGCTGGAGGTTAGTGACCCTCTGATGGGTGTGTGCTCACCTGGCTGAAGGTAAGTGACCCTCTGACGGATGTGTGCTCACCTGGCTGGAGGTTAGTGACCTACTGACAGGTGTGTGCTCGCTTGGTTGAAGGTTAGTGACCCTCTGACGGGTGTGAGCTCATCTGGCTGAAGGTTAGTGACCCTCTGACGGGTGTGTGCTCACCTGGCTGAAGGTTGGTGACCCACTAACAGGTGTATGCTCACCTGGCTGGGGGTTAGTGACCCACTGATGGGTGTGTGCTCGCCTGGCTGGAGATTAGGACCCACTGATGGGTGTGTGCTCGACTGGCTGAAGGTTAGTGACCCTCTGACGGGTGTGTGCTCGCCTGGCTGAAGGTTAGTGACCCTCTGACGGGTGTGTGCTTGCCTGGCTGGAGGTTAGTGACCCTCTGACGGATGTGTGTATAATATGTATTATATTTTGGACTTTAAAATGTATAAAGGCGAAGGTTAGGGATGACAAAAAAACGTTTCATGCAGGTAATGTGATTTTAAAGGGTGAAGGATCTCAAAGCAATACGGCAATGCAACCTTTTAGTTCTGCACGTATGGCCAAGAGTCTGGTGACGTCATCACGTGGCGTCCGTACGTAATTGTACGGGCGCGTGCACATGTCTTCCGTTGCTGCTGCGTGCGCGCCCCCGGGCGGCTGTCGCGTGGTGCTGATCGCAGAGGGACGACGCAGGCCGAGACCTTCACTGCAGGATTTATTATTATTATTATTATTATTATTATTATTATTATTATTTTACAACGTTTTACATGTTTTAATGAGAATTCATTCAGCGGCTCAGAACGAAGCCGAGTGGAGCGGAGAGGAGCAGGAGTGAGGGAAGAGACACGTAGAAGAGGGACTTTTTTGAGCTTTAAGTTGGAGAGCACGTTCACGTAGGGGAAAGGAGGAACGGAGACATGGCCACTCAGGTGGAGACTCGCCTGCACACCACCACCACTACTCCGACTTCCCTTCTGCACGAGGAGGACCTTCAGCCGCCCGCGGGGCACGGGGCGATAAGCCCGGAGTCGAGCTCCAAGCTGGCCGGGGAGGAGAGCAGCATGCAGGAGAAGGAGAACGTGGATGAGAAGAAGGAGTTCAGAGAGGCGCCTCCGCCCAAAGTCAACCCCTGGACCAAGAAGCTCAACTCCGTGACGGTGAACGGACAGACCGCGCCCGGTGAGCTGCCCTAACACTTCCCCAAAATGCTTCAATTAAACACTTAAAAACGCGCTGCGGTGTGAGAGCTGATGAGGGAGTGTGTTTTTTTTATCAAGCAGCTGTCACAACTCTACTAGCATGCTAAGTCCGCTAACAGCTAAACACACACATACACACACACACACACACACACACACACACTAGCAGGATGACTGTCTCCACATGTTAGCATTCTGTCCTGACTGATCATCACTAGCTAGCCGGCTGTATCTATTCAGATTGCAGTAATATTTTGTATCGTGTGTGTGTGTGTGTGTGTGTGTGTGTGAGACAATCCTGAGGTAAATCTATTAATAATAATTACAAGCACGCGCGCTTGCTTGAAACACATCATTGTAGCTGAGTGTCACAGTCTGACATTAAAAGCTTTGTGATGAATTTCTGTTTCTTGGTAACATTTTTGTGGTATTTGGTCTTTAATTTGTTTCTGACACCCCTAGTGTGCTGGGTAGTGGATGCTAACTGCTAATTCATTTACCCCGGCCCGTCCTGTGCTGTGTGCTAACAATGGCGGATGGACGGGCCTACATACATGCTAACACATGCTAACACATGCTAACACATGCTAACCCTGTGGCCAGACTTAACACGTGCAACTCTGCAGAATTCCACAGGCGTTAAAATTAAGCTTATCAGTACAGGGGATTTGCTACAGTTTGTTGGTTGCTGTGTGTGTGGTGCTCTTTCCCCACATTTTGTAGACGGTCCGAGGCTGATCAGTTCTTAGCTGTGTAAAAGTACCCGGATGAACTCCACGTGTTTCTGAACGGCTCATTTGGAGCTTCAGTTATTCATGAAAATTGTTGTTCTGATCGAAACCATGTGAATATTTTGAGTTCTGTGTATATTGTCTTATAGGGGATCTGATGGTACTTTATTAGTTTGGCAAGAACGATACGTTTGAAAGAGCTTTTTTTGCTAATTAGCCTGTAGCTTTAGCCTGAGACACATCATGTGATCGTGTATCCTTTAGCAAGAGGAGATTTTTAGCATTTCCATTTACACTAGTGGTGTGTCCGAGGTTTAACGTAGGAAATGTGTTGAAACACGTGCGTTTTAAATAGCTGAGTTAGTGCTGATCTCCCGTCATGCTTCTCTACAGAGAGGTTCAGCCATGTGACAGCAAGAATCTTCACATTCAGGATGATGACACTTCAACTTTAACACTGTGTGTGTGTGTGTGTGTGTGTGTGTGTGTGTGTGTGTTTACCCTTTAGTATAAACTGTGCTGATCTTTGCTCAAATAAACATCTGCCTCACACACTGATATTAATAATAATTTACTCAGTAATCTTTAACATTTGTACTTGAACATGTTTTACACACTTTTCAGACGCCACTGATGAACATTTACACTGCATTCTCAGTGCTGCTGAGATCTGGCTTGTGTTTGGTCAGAAGGTGTGGATTAATGTTTTAGAACAGCAGCTCTGTCAGTAGTGCAGCACAGTTTTATCCCCGGTGAGGAGCAGGGCTGGGGATACGGCCAACAACATCTTATCACATTCATTTTTCCATAACCGTTGATCTGGATGTGTCACGATGTAAATCAAATTACTGATATTGTCAAACTTAAAGGTTCTTTTGTACTCCTAATTAAAACGTGAGAAAATCGCAAGTTAAATTTTGTTTTAAGTACAGTTTTAGATCATATTATTTATCAAATATCGTTATCACGGTGTACAATTTGATAATGCTTCCAGTTGGAGGTGTTCCAAGAGCCCAAGGCTAGGGTTAGGATGGGTGATATTTCTGCTAAATCGCAATACGCATTCAGTAATCTGATAATATGATTCGGTATATATTGTTGATGTATTGTTGAACCATGATGAAGAGCACTTGAAAGTGTTTTTTCTGTCCATGTGAACAGTCTCTTCCGAAAAGCCATGGCTCGTCCTTTGGAAATGCGTGCTTCCTCTAGAGTGGCCGCGGTCAGCTACAGTGACCACAGACAGAACGCCGCAGTTGTGCCTGGTGAAAACCCGGCTTAGGTTTTGTTAACGTGAACAAATTAAAATGGCTAACTGCAGTTATTTTTCCTGTTACTAACTTTAGTGGAGAAAAGGAGTCGTTGAGAGAACCACTGTGTGTTGCTGCTTGAACACAAATGATAACTGAGGGTTAAGTTCTGAAACCTTTAGCATCACAGCGCAGACCTCAGGGTTTATTTTCTTACTCTAAAGTGGAAAGAAAACCAAGTATGATTAATAATTATTCCCCGAAGGTGGGGTGGTCACTGAATCTGGAATATATTCAATTCCGTAACCTTCACTACGTCCGAGGTGTGTAATTGTTCTAGTATATTAGGATTAGATCTACAAACTTGTACATGTTTCAAATAAACCAGTTGTTAAGAGTATTAAATGAATATATTTGCACACACACACTGTATTGCCAAAGGTATTTGCTCTTCAGCCTTCACACACATATGAACTTAAGTGACAGCCCATTCTTAATCTGTAGGGTTTAATATGACGTCGGCCCCCTTTGCAGCTATAACAGCTTCAACTCTTCCGGAAAAGCTTTCCACACGGTTTAGGGGTGTGTTTATGGGAACTTTTGACCATTCTTCCAGAAAGTGCAGTTGTGAGGTCAGACACTGATGTTGGATGAGAAGGTCTGGCTCGCAGTCGCCGCTCTAATTCATCCCGAAGATGTTCTATCGGGTTGAGGTCAGGACTCTGTGCAGGGCAGTCAAGTTCTTCCACACCAAACTCACTCATCCATGTCTTTAAGGACCTTGCTTTGTGCACTGGTCGCAGTCATGTTGGAACAGGAAGGGGCCATTCCCAAACTGTCCCCACAAAGTTGAGAGCATGAAATTGTACAAAATCTCTTGGTATGCTGAAGCATTCAGGGTTCCTTTCACTGCCTGTAAGGGGCCAAGCCCAGCTCCTTAAAAACAACCCCACACCTTTACTCTCGACGCAGTGCAGTCAGATTGTTAAAAAAAAATGTTTTTTTGCAAGCACACACCCCCTCTGTGACATGCGATGCTGCCACCCACCTATTTTCGACCTGTTGCGCATGCGTATTTGGGGGCTGCTTAACACACTCCGAGGGAAAGCGCTATCCGCCCCCTCGTACGGATGAGCTCACAGACGCCCATGTTTGGCAGGTGATCGCTGTGAGTGACAGGGAACTGAGCGTATGCCATCCCTCCCTCCCGTGAGAGCTCGGCCAGTTAGCTCCCATGGACTCTCGGTCACGGATGGCTGTGGCATCAATCCGGATTCGAACTTGCGATCTCCGGAGACTCGTCCATCAGATTGCCAGATGGAGAGGCGTGTTCCGTCACTCCAGAGAACATGTATGCGCTTCTCTAGAGTCCAGCGGCGGTGTGCTTTACACCACTGCATCCGACGCTTTGCGTTGCGCTTGATGTATGGCTTGGATGCAGCTGCTCAGCCATGCAAACACATTCCATGAAGCTCTCTATGCACTGTTCTTGAATTAATCTGAAGGCCTCATGACGTTTGGAGGTCTGTAGTGACTGACTGCTGAAAGTTGGCGACCTCTGCGCACTATGCACCTAAGCATTCGCAGACCCCGCTGTGTGAATTTACGTGGCTACCACTTTGTAGCTGAGTTGCTGTTGTTCCCAATTTTTTCCATGTTATCATACCATTGACAGTTGATTGGAATATTTAGTAGCGAGGAAATTTCACAACTGGACTTGTTGCACTGGTGGCATCCCACAGGAACGACCCATTCTTTCACAAATGTTTGTAGAAGCAGTCTGCATGCCTAGGTGCTTGAATTTATACACCTGTGGTCATAGAGGCGATTAGAACACCTGAATTCAATTATTTGGAAGGTGAGTGAATACTTTTGGCAATATAGAGTATATGCACACATGCAGTTTTTACCTTTTTATATATTTCTTGTCATAAGTTATTATAATTGATATTCTGCATTAAAAATTATGTAACTCGTCTGGGATCTGAACCTTTTCTAAACCAACTCCATGTGTGGTTTTACTCTGCTCATCTCTAGGATTCGTTATAGTGCAGTGAATATGCAGTTACTCTGCAGTTAGGGTTTTTTAAACGGGGTGTATTTATCTGGATGATGGTGTTTTAAGTGTGTAGGTAGGTTTTCATGGTGGTTCCTTGGCTTTACATGTATTACAGATTGCACGTGTCAGGTTCCTTGCGTGACTCAGCTCTTAGCGGCAGCTATGCGGCTGTGGCGTTATAACCTGCACCGGAACAGTATGGACTGGAAAGTTAGAAGTATATTATTATTACTCCAGTCATCCTAAACAAAAAACAGGTGAAATTAAAAAAATATAATACAAATTTTGACATTTTATGAAAAAGTAAAGGTTTGTTGATGTGTGAGAAATGATGAGCTGTGGTGAAGTGAAAGAAACATGGTTTGTTTAATTAAACCTTCATTACCACCTGCGGGAAGCTGCTTGTGTGAATCAGTGTTTGTGGGCGTGGCATGTACAGTGTGATTTTGGTGTGTATGTATGGGTGTATAAATAAATAGTATTGCTTGTTTTATGTGACACCATTAGATGTCCAAGACAGGAAGTGATGTTGTACTGGGCTCAGTTTACAACTTTTCTGTATCTGGAAGGTGCTGGAAGTTAAAACACTTGTTTTGTGCTGTTCAAACCCTTCAGACTGATAAAAGTTCCTTCAGAGTTCCTGGGATTTTACAGAAACCCTCATATTTACTGAACTGAAGAGGATCAAAGTTGTTCGAGTTTGTTCTCATCACTTCATATCGGATGATTGTGTTTTCTTTTTTCCCCTCCTGGTGTTTTTTTGTTTGATCCACAAACCAGACCTGTCCTCAAGATCATCATAAGGACGACAGTACAGATTGGGCTCCGACAGTGAAACCTTCAGAGGCAGCCGAGGCTTCGGTGCAGTTCCACAAAATAAGATTCAATACATCAGAGCCACCGATAGAACCACCACCCAAAATCCTGGAGGAGACCAGGAGGCATCACGGAGAGAACCAGGAGGAGGGATCGAAACATGTGATTTTCCAGAGTGATATGAGGTTGAAGGACGTTGTTTGTTTGGAGGCAGAGCTCCAGAGACTGATGGAAAGAAAATGAGACAGAATTGAGCCAGGAGTAATTTTAGAACTGTCTGCAAAATATCTCCATACTGACACCTATATAGAGTTTATAAATGTATTGAATAAAAATGCACTTCCTGTAGAATCAGTGGAGTGTGGAAGTTTAGTGTCTTTAAATTTGTATTATTCATTTTATATAAAACAAGACTACATCTTATTTTCATCTTCTGCTTGATCTGGAGTCGGGTCGCGTCGCGGGGGGCAGCAGCCTAAGCAGTGAGGTCCAGACGTCCCTCTCTCTCCGTTGCCAGACCCAGATATAGTCCCTGCAGCGTGTTCTGGGTCGACCCCGGGGTCTGTTCCCAGTCGGACATGAGTGAAACACCACGCCAGGGAGGCGTTTGGGAGGCATTCTAATCAGATCCCCAAGCCACCTGAACTGGCTCCTCTTAATGCGGAGGAGCAGCGGTTCTCCTCCGAGCTCCTCCTGGATATCCGAGCTTCTCACACGATCTCTGAGATGGAGCCCCGCCACCCTTTCGAAGGAAGCTCATTTCAGCTGCCTGTACTTGTTTTCAGTAATTTAATTTAAAAAAATTTGCTGGTTCAGAAGAAAACATTTTGATTATAATAACTTTATTCCAGAGCAAATACAGTACAAAGGAAAAATAATAAACTGTATAAAAACTCAAATTACTCAACAAAGAAAAATAACAAAACAAAACAGTGTTTCAGAAAATACCTGATCCCTTTATCAGGACATCCATGCGTTCGTTATAAGGACTTTTATCTGCCCCCACGGTGTTGGATTTTTATTTGCTGTTCAGAGAATAATGACCCAAATGGTTCAGTTATAAATCCAGCGCGGATTTCGACATAAACAAACTTGAGATCCGCATTTGCAGAGATCACTTTATAACCAGTGTGTGTTCATATAAAACTTTTTTTGTTGTGTTTTGTTTACAATCATAAGAAAGACACTCATTATAAATAATTACAGCGCAAACAAATCACAGATGGAGAGAAAGTATGTCTTGTTAGCTTTTTTCGACTGTCTGGCAGCAGCGAGTCAAGGCCATGCTGGGTGAAGTCTTAGCTGTTAGCATCTGCATTACAAAAAAAACAACAAAACAAAAAAAACCTTGATATGCATAGACACGGTCATGTTTAAAATCTGCAGCCTCCCTGTGACCAATTTTAGCAACAGACACGACAGAAAAAACCCCAAACTTGGTGGTATGTACTGAATTTTGTGTGCAGTCAAAATCTCTCCGTCAGCTTTACTCCCAGCCCAAAAGCACTTAAAGAGCCGACACTTACATGTTGGGAAACTTCTACACTTCCCAACCACTGTACTCATAAATCTCCTTTCTACGGCTGTAACCAGGTTTGAACACTGAAATTAAAACGCCTGGTCACGTGACTGTGTTGCAATCCATCTATTGATGGTATTTCAGTGTATTGGTGGTGTTTTAATGGAATAATGGTGGTATGATGGTGTATTGATGAAATATTGATGCTATATCGTTGTTATTCTTAGCTCATCCTTAATGCAGGCCGTACAGTACGGTGGAACGGGTGATCAGTTGCAGTATCCACCCTATTCCCCTTTATCTCAGTATGTGTGTGGGCCGGGCGGATCTGGTGTTCACTGATCTGTGTGTGTGTGTGTGTGTGGGGGGGGGGGGGGGGGGGGGGGGGGGGGGGGGGGGGGGTTTAGTGTACGATGTAAACACTACAGGTGAGAGAGAAACCTGTTACTTGAACTCCAGAGAGAAGAGTGGTACTGTCACACACTCTCTCTCTTCATTGTGCAAACACCATATCAGTGGATTGGTATGAAATTAGATGTGTGTATTAAATGTGCAGTTGGATTATTAATCTGGTGAGATTTGACACATGATCTTGGAGACAGAGGTTCCACAGAGCGTATGTTGAACACCTGAACGCCCTAAAAACACCGACACACTCCGCTCTGCTTCAGTCACAATGCAGTGGACTAACAATACTCCATTACACTCCTCTTTAACCATAGCGGTGGGCAGTGCTGAGCTAGCTGTCTGAGCATGGTGCAGTACTGAAATTTCAGGGTGTGTGTGTGTGTGTGTGTGTGTGTGTGTGTGTGTGTGTGTTAGTTAATATTTCACTCAGAATGTTTATGCTGTTTGTGTTTTTAGAGCAAACAGGACCAGCAAAAGTGGTGCGAGCAGGAAACCCTCGATCCAGGAGAGGAGGAAAGGTAACACACACACACACACACATTCACGGATGGCTGCTTAAATGTGACCCGATCTGGCAAAATGAGTGAAAATCGCAAGGAGCACTTCGGAGATACAGTCTAAAATACACTGTAATGTCCTGAAATATGGATTTTTTTTGTTTTTTCTCTGATTTGATAGATGAACTCATTCATTCATTCATTTTCTGAAGCGCTTAATCCTAATTAGGGTCGCGGGGGAGGCTGGTGCCCATCTCACCTGACTCGGGGCGAGGGCAGACTACACCCTGGACCGCCATGGAACCAGGCCATCGCAGGGCAGAAACACGCTAACTGCTATGCAGCCTCTTCTTTACGAAAATCAGCAACGGTTCTTTTACATTCCTCTCACCACAGACAGAGAGAGACACGGCCGGCTTTAATAACCCAGTTATCTGCACTGAGGGGACAGCAGTGAGATCCCGGTTATAGTGGGGCTTGAACCCCCAACCTTGGGATCAGTAATCCAACACCCTACCACCGGGCCACCACTGCCCCTGATAGATTAACTTATAATCTATTATTTCCTGAAGTCTTATAGCCGAGAAACTTGTATCAAGTTCATAAAGTACATAAAATTGCCGAAATTCAGCATGTTCTGATCACGCTGTTCCTGGCGGTACCCCCATCATCCTGGTACATCCTGACATGAGGGAATCTCCACTTTCTATATATGGTACTCATGTGGCAATAGAAAGCCAATCAGAGCACTCAAAACTTCTAAACAAAACGGCCTTGTTACATTGTAATGGCCAGTACATTTTGGATCTGCTACTAGTGCAATGATTGTGGTATGTAGAGACTTGTGAATGTGGTCAGTAGTCTTGTAGACATTACCTCTCCAAATTAAAATGCATCCAGTCTGCATATGGATGATTTGTGACTATATTTTGTGTTTCTACATTTTGTGTGTGTGTGTGTGTGTGTGTGTGTGTAGGTTGGAGATTTTGGAGATGCAACAAACTGGCCAACGCCTGGAGAGATCGCCACCAAGGAAGTGCAGGTCAGTAAGTGATGACTGACACATGACTGCACACACACACTGTTGTATGTATATTGTTTAAATGACACTTTAAGGTGGTGTGAGAAAGCTTGTGTAACCATTTTGATCGTTTTCCCTGTAACTGTGTCTCTGAAGGTTTTTCAAATAATTCAAATTCAATTGTATTTGTCACGTACAAAATCATACACAGTACAATATGTAGCGAAATGCTTGTTACGTCTGTCCTAAAATTTGACGATTAAAAACTATCAATATCAAGAAGAAAAATAACGATAACTATAACTGCTTGAAAGACACCAATAGTTAAAGGTTAAATATAAATATAAAAATGTAGAATATAAAAGAAAATATAAATGTAGTGACGATTTTGTAGGTAAAGCGTATGTAAAGTGTCGGTGTAGTGTGCACCTATAAATACACTGTAATCTGAGAGAACTAATCAACAATCACATCAGCAGTAAAGGGCTGTGTACATGTTTTGAACCTTTTACTGTGTGTGTGTGAGAGAGAGATCCTATTCACCTCTGGAAATGTAAACCTTTGTGTGTTCAGGGGGGTAAGAAGACATCAGTGAAAAGAGAGTCTAAAGAGAAAAGGGAGATCGAGGAGAGTAAAGAGAACCAGAAGACCAAATTAGAGGATTCAGGAGAGGAGAAGAACGGAGAAGAGGATACACAGAAGAACAACACTCACAGGAAAAAAGGTGTGTGTGTGTGTGTGTGTGTGTGTGTGTGTGTGTGTGTGTGTGTGTGTGTGTGTGTGTGTGTGTGTG
>JAOUQZ010000019.1:8043257-8061324 GCA_028564935.1 Neosilurus hyrtlii
TATATATATATATATATATATATATATATATATATATATATATGTATATATATATATATGTATGTGTCTATCTTGCATATATACATACATATACACACACATCTGTGTGTGTATATTTGTCTATCCATCATTATTTATGTGTGTGTGTGTATATACACACACACACACTCATGTTTCTTTAGTTCACGATGTAGAGCAAAGTTTCTTAATAAAACCAAACTTTCTTTCTCCCCATGTGGTGTGTCAGAAGCCAGAGGACCCTCGGAGTACCCTCTCTGCAGGGGAGCAGGATGAGCCTGAGGAGCTGGACTTCTTGTTTGATGAGGAGATGGAGGCGATGGATGGGAGGAGGAACACCTTCACCGAGTGGACAGATGACGAGTCAGACGGCGAGATCGATGACCACGACGTCAACAAAATCCTGATCGTAACCCAGACGCCGCCATACCTGCGCAAACACCCTGGGGGTGACCGGACCGGCAACCACGTCTCCCGCTCCAAACTCACTAACGAGCTTGTTAAGGTCATAAACGATGGCCTATTCTACTATGAGCAGGATCTGTGGCACGATACGTATGAGCCCGAGTACGCCACCATCAAGGTAATCATCAAAAAGGGGAACTTTTTTATGGATTTATGGACTTTAATAAACACAAGTGTGCGGAACAGTAGAACTGTCCCCTGAGTGTCCAGGACAATACGGTTCTGTCCAGAATAACATTCAATAAAGCACCTAGGTCTGTCTTTAGACTTTCTTTCATCTTGCTTCTTTCCAGCATCATCGTGTGTGTGTGTGTGTGTGTGTGTGTGTGTGACTTTTATGTCTTTACTGCCACTGTTCTGGACGTGACAGGACTCTGCTCTTTGTTTTGTATAGCTGTTCATTGTGTGTGTGGGGTGGGGGGTTTGTTATAAATACCACCCTATCTCTGTGGAGTATTTGTGTGTAAGAGGTTAGAGGGGAAAATGGAAACACTTACCTCAGGGGTGAGATTTTGTGCATAAAGGTTATAGATTATAAATGTGTACATACACACTTAAGATCCTAAATCGGTGATCTGAGGTGTAGCCTTTGAAAATGTGTGTGTGTGTGTGCAGCAAGAGGTGGAGAATTTTAAGAAGGTTCACCTCATCAGCCGTGAGCAGTTTGACTGTTTGACCCCTGAACCCCCCATTGACCCCAACCAGGAAGTTCCACCCTGCCCGCCCCGCCCACAACACAGTGAGTCATAGTGTCTTCATGATCTTCTGTTGTAATCTCTATGTTTGTGGGAGTGATGCTGTGTGTGGGACAGATCACTGAGCCATGTCTGTGTTGTGTAGTACCGACAGATGACCTGGCGAATAAACTGTTCGGAGCTCCGGAGCGTTCCGTGATGGCGCGCTCTCTCCCCACCGCTGTACCCGACTCGCCAGGATACAGAGCACCACACACACCTCACACACCTCGCACACCCCGCTGCAAACACAACACACACACACCTCGTTTCTACCCCGTCGTCAAGGAGGGGCGGCCTGTGGATGCCAAGGTACAGACACACATACTGTGTTTCAAGAGTTTAATTGTTTAACTGTTGAGTTTATTTGTTAGAATAAGTAGAATTATGTACTTGTGGGTGGAGCTGGGAACAGTGCAGATCAGTGATTAGTCAGAATGATGAGATGAGCACCAGTACAGAGCAGTGTTGACTGTGTGTGTGATTTATAGATTGACAGTAATGTGTGTATGTTCTAGACGCCACGTAAAAGGAAGACGCGCCATAGCTCAAATCCACCAATGGAGTGTCATGTCGGATGGGTGATGGACTCACGAGAACATCGATCACGGACTGCATCTGTCAGGTAACACACATGCTCTCTGCTGTCATTTTGTGTTAAGATAGGTGTAGTAATCATAGCAGAGGAGGGTCATTTTCATAGAAACACATATTTCATATCCCACTCTTAATATACCCAATTAATTTTTAAAAAGATTGCAGTTTTTTCATCTTGTATGAATTGCATGGTATAATCACACCTGGATGTATGTAAAAAGAAAAAAGCAACAGCGATCTTAACTGTAGTTATGTGCACAAATGCTGAATTAATGTGCTGTGTCCCCAATAACGTGGTTACTACTTTAGCATCAGTTCTCCGGGTATTAAATTGGATTTGACCAGATCTGTTCTGATATAAATGTACCTTCATATGTTGACAATTTTAGCTGTGTATATTTACGAAGACAGAAAATTCATACATTTTTGCGTGTTGAGCACATAATTATGTCCCCAAAAACGTTGTCAACTCTGTTATGTCAGTTCTGTTAAAATCCTGTATTAGAAAAATCCTGTACCTTTCCAGAAAAATCCTCTGTACCATAGTGTTTATTTGTAAATATTTTGCACGCATTTCTGTGAAAATTGTTCCTTGGGAAGGTGCAATTAGAAATTCATCCAGGTGTCATACTGTTACCATAGAAACAGCACATTTCTGCGTTCTTTCCACCGCCATGCGTGCAAACACACATGCAGTAACGCTGCCTGTTCACACCTCCTTGCTTAACTCTTGTGTGTGTGTGTAGCTCTAACGCGAGTCCATCTGAAGGCACGGCGGCGCTGGGGAACGTCGGCTGTACTCCTCAGTCTCTTCCTAAATTCCAGCATCCATCACATGAGCTGCTAAAGGAGAACGGCTTCACACAGCACGTCTACCACAAATACAGACGACGCTGTCTCAATGGTACGCATGCGCGCAAACACACACACCCCCACACACTTTCAACACCTTCTTCATGTTCTTATAAAATCTCCTAACCCCCCCCTCTTGCGCTCGCGCTTTCTCTCTCTCTCTTGCTTACACTCTCGCTCTCTTGTTCTCAGAGCGTAAGCGGTTGGGGATTGGTCAATCTCAGGAGATGAATACACTCTTCCGTTTTTGGTCCTTCTTCCTGCGTGATCACTTTAACAGGAAAATGTATGAGGAGTTCAGACAGCTGGGAGTCGAGGATGCCAAGGAGGGGTACAGGTACAGAGACTCCGCCCATTCGCATCATATCTTTCTGTGTAAGCAACATGCGATACTTCACGGAGGTAGAGAAGGAGGGAGAGAACTGCCACAGACGGGACTGACTCCATGTGATTTCGGAGATTAGAACTTATTTCACTCACACTATCAGTAACAATCACATTTTTTTAATTTACAAAAGAAGGAAAATAACCACAGAGTTCAAATACCGTCTGCAATAGAGATAATACCATATTTTCCGGACTACAGAGCCACACACACAAAATTTTAAAAGAACCATTTTTTTGTTCATATATTAGCCGCACCGGACTGTAAGCTGCAGATATATAACGGTACGTTATGAAATGAGATATTTACACAAAGATTTTGTAAACGTTTGTTCACATACCTTAATTGTTTCCAAACGGTGCCTTTAACACGGCGGTAAAACAGCTGATCGAACAAAACAGAAAACTTAAAATGCACAATTCACACTGATGTCAAGTGGCTGCAGAAGCTTAGTTAAACTACCGGTAGCGTGTTCTTTGCATTGACCCCGGCAGTTAGCAAAGAAAAATCTGTAGATTAGCCACATTGTTGTACAAGCCGCAGGGTTCAAAGTGCGGGGAAAAAGGTACAAATAGTCTGTAATAAAAACAATGAAAGGTGATTAATCTCACAGGAATCACAATCTGCACACACACTGCTAGTGTTTTATGATTATTTATCACCTCCGGATCAGCGTCACAGTAGTTTATAGTCTATTTCAGTGACATCCACCTAGTCTGAGGCAAATAAAGAATTTAGTATTTGGCTTAGTGTCTGGTCTTGGGTACACACGGGGGGACATTTATTAATTATTCATTATTATTCAAATTTAATTTGATTATTCATCAAAATTCTTCTCAATTTACAAAGTTACGACTGTAAAGAAAACAATATTGTTCATTAAAAGATAATATTATCCGCAGAGTAAGTTCTAAAACCACTTTAAATTAATGTCATGTAACACTGACGGACACTTCACGTCACCTGTGGCTAAAGTCAAGGAAGTCGGAAAAGTGTCCACTGAGCATGTCCAGAAGTAATAAATATTCATGAGACTCGGTCTCGGCTTCAGGGTTTTTTCCACTGACGTGTGAAGCGATTTATAAATGAACGTAACGTGTAATTGGTTTGACAGACATTTCACCCGTGTTTTATTCATGTTGATAGAACTTCCTGTATGGATTTTTTAGGACAAATCTTTTATTGAGTGCAACCAGCACTACCTTCTGTCCAGTTTATTAAAACCAGGTAAAGATATTTTTGGTATGGACATCATATAGACCACAATTAGCAAAAACCACACATTAAATATCCTTTTCACTCTAAAATGATTTTTAAAAATCAAAAACAGTGGTACGAATCCGGCAGCACTTTGTAATCTACTGAAATTGTCTATTATTTTGACTTGCACTCTAACCAGCTAAGTTGGATATACAATTGCATGGAAATATTTTATATATTATTATATAATATATAATATTTTACTATATAATATTTTAAGTATAACATATAATTTTACACGAGAGCATCAGGGGGAAAAATAATCTAAAGCAAGATTTTTGAGGTTTATTTTTTCCAATTTTAAAGCATGGCAATGACTGTCTGCTTCAAGTGACCAGGACAAACTGTGTGTGTCTCAGGTACGGGTTGGAGTGTCTGTTTCGGTATTACAGTTATGGTCTGGAAAGAAAATTCAGACCTGAAATCTTTAAAGACTTTCAGGAGGAAACTATCAAAGATTACCAAGCAGGTAACACACACACACACACACACACACACACACACACACACACACAGTTTCCCAGTGTGAATACACCACTGTTAGCAGTATGTCATTTGGAGTGTGTGTGTGTAGGTCAGCTGTATGGTCTGGAGAAGTTCTGGGCTTTTCTTAAATACTCTAAAGCAAAGAATCTGGAGATCGACTCCACACTACAGGAGTATTTACACAACTTCAAACGCCTGGAGGATTTCAGAGTTGACGTAAGTTTGTGTGTGTGTGTGTGTGTCAGTTACAGATGAGGACAAAACTGTAAGCCCCAATGAAATGTAAAGTTTTCCTCAAAAAGTTTTGCACTTTTTTTTAGAGCAATTAGTTTAACACTGCATTGCAAACACCTCAAATTATTTCACAATAACAAAAGCTAAAATGATTAGCTCCCTTAAGAACTGACCATTTTGTTGAGGCACTGCACACACTACTGTACTGCAATGATGTGTTTTAACTTTATAATGCTCAAAGCTTTTATAACCGAGTTCACTAAATGCACACGCAGTATGAAAACTGAGCTGTCACCTGCTCATAAAGCAGGAGGAGCTGCACAGGACATCCAGTGTGTCAAGAACTGGAGTGAGAAGGGCCATCACACTGGAGATAACACACCTGGCAGCATAAGTCTCAAAGAGAGCGAACGCTCCTGATCTACCTTCAGAAGACCTACGTGAACATTACTGACTCACACAAAGCCCTGACTTGAATCCCAGTGTAGATCTGTAGGGTGAACTGAAGACCAAAGTCCATGCCAGAAGGCCATCAGGTCTGGAGGAGCTTGAGAGATTCACCAAAGTAGAATGGGCTGGGGTTCATCAGGACACTAAAGGGGGGGCGTTTAATGATTTTTGTCCTCACCTGTACATCTCTCTGTGTTCCTGCTTGTCTGTTTCTTGGATGCGTACATGCATTAAATCTTGTCTGTTCTGTTTATCCTTCAGCCTCCTATAGATGAAGGTCGTAAGCGTCATTCCTCCAGCGGTGATGGGCGTCGGCGTCACCCGTCTCAGTCCTCTTCCCGCCATGCCCACCCCACAGACCACGCCTCGGAGAGTAAGCCTGGCCCTGCCCCCACTGGCGACTCTGATCAATGATTTGCTGAGTGAAATCTACACCACCATCCTCGCCGTTACCTTCCTGTTACCCGTAATCCTCTGGGGTCCAGCCGCTCCCACACGCATCTCACCCGGACTGAGCGCCGGTGCGGAGGATAAACTAGTCCCTTCACCGCTTTATTTCTATTTTCCCGGAGAGGCTACTGAGGGGAACTAATCCACTCTCATTCTCATCATTTCTTTATTTGTGTTTCTCACTCAGCGTGACCTTTGACCTTTCCAGCCTGAACTCTATGATTGGCTGAGAGATGGGTGATGAATTTTGGGGTTTTTTTGGGGGGTGGTTTGAACTTCCTGTTTGCTGTTAATTAAAAAGGGATGAAGTGATTGTTGAAGTCGAAACCCCGCGGTTTTCCTCATCACTTTTTTTTCCACAGTTGCCTTATTTTACCCCCCGTTTTTCTTCTTATCGTGCACCGGACACCTTAAACCCTTCATTCCCCTCCCCTTTGCCCCTCCCATACTCGCCACACCGTGGGCGGGCACTTCCTATCATCTCCGTGTCTTCCATGTGCTCAATTGTGGAGTGTCAATGTTCCTCGCTGTGTGTCAGTGTTAACGCCCAGCGTCCAACTTCATCAGTTACTTAAAGAATAACAGGAGGGGAACAGGTGAGAACATCTGATCATGCTGCAGGTGCTGTAGGACTAATGCACACACAATGGAGGAATGGAATAAAACCCTTTAAGCCACACCTCCAGATTTCCACTTACCTGAGAAGCCAGGAGCCACGCCCACTCTTGCTGACATGGCCGATGGTTGGGTGGAGAAATGAACTGAGCGTTGCTCTCCGCTGCTCTAAGAGACGTATGACTCTTCCTCAGACCAGGCCCCGTCCCCTTTTGTCCTGAGGGATGGACTGAGGAGGCGTGGCTTTGCCTGTGATCAGAACACGCTCGTGTTCTTTGGTTGTTAGAAGAGTAAATAGTCACCTGATATGTACAATATTTTTAGTTCTATCGTCCCTAATTATTTTTTTAACATTTTAATTTTGCTGTATTGTAGCTACGCTAATGTTTCAGTGCCACGTCAGAAAAATAGTAAAGTTATATAAATAAATAACTGCAGCTGTTGACATTTACATTTAAAACACTTAGAGTTAATTGGTTAACGAGCTCGCTTTTGAGCAAAGTGTAAATTTTTCCGTTATAAATTAGTTTGTGGTGAATTTGAATAATGAAGAAAAAAAGGTCAAAAGTTTTAATTCTTTTTTTTTTTTTCTTCTTTTTTTTTTTTTTAAATCCACAGTGGGTAACATTTCCTTTGCGGGACGATAAGCAGTGATGTGGTTATTAACGGCATTATTCCATAAAGCCATAGATGTTGAAACTAGAGGGCTGCGTAAGGGCGTTTCAGTGTTAATCACTCGTCACTGTTCTTCTCACCAGCTCGTCATAATGAAGAGGGAAAAAATGAACAAAAAAAAGTCAAATGTAAAATACTTGAATGATTGTATGATAACCGTGAATATTCCTGCGCTCTGCTCTGTAGGCTGATGTGATTGGCTCTTAGTGTCATTTGTAATTTTGCTTTTCCTTAATAAATAAAAAATATATAAAATGGTTAAAAAATTCCTGTGTCTGTGTTTCTACACTAGTAATTATGCAGTCACACGGAGCACCGCCATGAGTATGATCTGCTGGCTATAGTTCAGGGGGCGGAGTCAAACCTGATCAGGTTTCAGGATGGACAAGTGAATGTGTTGCTTTGTGTTATGGCTGCTTGTAGGAGGAGGTTGAACAGGTTTAGCTCCACCCCCTTAGGCTCACCTCTACACTGAGGCGTAATCTATCCTGATTTGTGTGTGTGTGAGGGAGAGAGAGGAGAAATGGATTATGGGTAAATGACTGCTGTGCTTCTACAGTGGTGTGTTTTGGTTGAATGCCAATTAGTTGGGTTGAGAAGGCGTGGCCTGTACAGTGACACTCCTTTATTATGACCTTTGTTCCATTCTTTCAACAGAGAAACAGCTGTTTTTTTTTCTCTCCAAAATACCCACACAACACTCCCTGGTCCAACGCTATTCTTTACACCTGTTACACCTGTCCATCTTCATTTCTTATTTTTCTTTCTCTTAAAAAAAATTTGTGCAGATTTATATAAACAGTTGAAAACGACTGGAATAATTTAGGAAGGAAAAACAGGAAAACAAGAAGTGAGAGTGACTTTGTTCTGAACCATGTAGGAAAAAACTAGGTTTTGAAACTGCAGCACAGAATAAACAAACAAAAAATGCTGCTGGACTTTGATTTGTGATTTTTATGTGTGATGTATTATGATTTAATTTACAAACCTCCACCAAAGCCGTGCAGTATCCCCATATGGTATTGTAAAAAATGCAGCATTTTTATAAATTTAATATTTATTATTTGAGCCATACAGTGCAAAGGTGCTGCCATTTATATGATTGCATCGTGTAGAGGACCTGCCTTGAATAAGAGGCCTTGCGCTAAATAATAAATAATGATAAAAGAACTTTTACAGAACAGCTGAAATAACTGTAATGTTCAGAACGCTTTCTGTTCCTGTGGAACTCCGAGCTCATTCTGGATAAACGTCTTGATCCGAGTCTCGTCTCACCAGGAAACTTTCCTCCAGAAGCTCCTTCTTTGTCCGTGTGATCAGCTGCAGGTTGTTTCTCAGTCGGCGCTGATGTAAAACTCAGATCTGCACTGAGCTCCTCGGACTTTCACCCTGTACTGTATGTTGGTCCACTGAGTGCTGAGAAATAACACGTTTTATTGTGGTACAGAGATGCGACGTGCTGCACACCATCACTTCGAACAGCTGTGTGTTTAATGGTTGATATTCATCATGTGACTGTTTTCTTATGTTACGGTCTTTTTGTGAGCCTTACACCTGTGTGATGGTCTGTGAGGTTTGCTGTGGTGTGACTCTGAATCAGTGTGTGTGAGATGGAGATCTTTATAGGAAACGCTCAGCATGGAGAGGTTAAAATCGCCACATGTCCATTTCTGCTGTCTTGGTGTAACCTCCATCACATGGGGTTTCAAAACATCTGCGTTTTGATTTAGTTTTTTTTATACTGTATTAATCCCGCAAGGGAAATTATTGCCTCTGCATTTAACCCATCCAAAGTGAGCACACACACACACATTGGGGCACCTGGAGAGCAGTTAGGGGTTGGAGGCCTTGTTCAAGGGCGCTTCAGCCATGAAAGTAGTGGAATGGAAGGTGTAGCTCAATCCCCGACTGCCATACATTTTTCCTGCTGGTTGGGGAACCGAACCGGCGACCTTTTGGTCCCAAAGCCGCTTCTCTAACCATTAGGTCACGGCTGCCCTGTTTGTGTTCATCCGCATGGTGAGATCTTTATCCTGATGAGAAACCTTACAGTTCAAGAGGACAACCTGCAAACACTGCAGTGTGAAGACGTCACAACATTTTACATTTTACATTTATATAACTATCATAATTTTATTTAAAATAAATAAATGTGTTATTATCTTTTCCACAAATCAGAAGGGGCGAATCAGATCAGATAAAGACAGTGGACTCTTGAACGGCATCTTCACCAATCTTTACTTTAATACGAATAAATCCTGAAACACCAAAAAACTTTCTTTATTAACTGAACTTTTTACCTTCAAGAAACAAACTTCAAACAGTATAATAAATATTAATGGATAGGTTCTTATATGTTTATGTAATGCATAGATTTAAATTAATAAAGTGCTGTAGATAATCAGCCAGTCAGACAATACCGGCCTCCTGGCAAATGCCAAACCCAGACTCGTCCTTTTTTTGTTTTTTTACCCCCCCATTTTTCTCCCCTAATTTAGTCGTATCCAATTCCCACCCATCACACGACCACCACCAACCAGGGAGGGGCATAAGCAAGCACATGCCCCTTCTGTGACATGCGATGCTGCCGCCCACCTCTTTTCGACCTGCTGCTTTAATGTTCCAGTTATGTTTATAAACTACAGATTTGCAAAGCACTGTGGGGAAAATCTCAAACAGGTTCATTAATAAACCTTTCTATAATAACACTTTTTAAAATTACTCAGTAATAAACTGAAGGGTTATAAATAAATAAATAAACAAATAAACAAACATGGTGGAGAATCTTCTGGAAACCCCACGGCTAGCCTTCCTCTCCTGTTCTCTGAGGAGAGGTGCATTGCATGATACTGTAATTTATGTGACATGAGACATCGCTGTCATCATCAACATAATTTATGTTCACTCTCCAGATCAGCAGCCGATTAAACAACTCTGTGATGAGGAAGAAATTCTGACAAACATCTCAATTCATACCTTTATTTTTCTATTTCAGTGTTTACAGAATGGAGATTATCTCAATTACGGTGGTGATCATGTCAGTTTGTTAGGGCGTCAGCGGTGATGTCACTTTGTTGTTGGGGCGTGTCAGCGATGGTGATGTCAGTTTGTTGTTGGGACGTGTCAGCGGTGGTGATAGTTTGTTGAGGCGTGTCAGTGGTGATAATGTCACTTTGTTGTTGGCACGTGGCAGCTGTGGTGATGTCAGTTTGTTGTTGGGGCGTGTCAGCGATGGTGATGTCAGTTTGTTGTTGGGTTGTGTCAGCGGTGGTGATAGTTTGTTGTTGGGACGTTTCAGCGGTGGTGATGTCAGTTTGTTGTTGGGTTGTGTCAGCGGTGGTGATCATGTCAGTTTGTTGTTGGGGTGTGTCATCGGTGGTGATGTCAGTTTGTTGTTGGGGTGTGTCAGCCATGGTGATCGTGTTAGTTTGTTGTTGGGGCATGTCAGCCGTGGTGATCGTGTTAGTTTGGTGTTGGGGCGTGTCAGCCGTGGTGATCGTGTTAGTTTGTTGTTGGGGCGTGGCAGCTGTGGTGATCGTGTTAGTTTGGTGTTGGGGCGTGGCAGCTGTGGTGATCGTGTTAGTTTGTTGTTGGGGCGTGTCAGCCGTGGTGATCGTGTTAGTTTGTTGTTGGGGCGCGTCAGCCGTGGTGATCGTGTTAGTTTGTTGTTGGGGCGTGTCAGCCGTGGTGATCGTGTTAGTTTGGTGTTGGGGCGAGTCAGCCGTGGTGATCGTGTTAGTTTGGTGTTGGGGCGCGTCAGCCGTGGTGATCGTGTTAGCCGAGGTGATCGTGTTAGTTTGGTGTTGGGGCGCGTCAGCCGTGGTGATCGTGTTAGTTTGGTGTTGGGGCGCGTCAGCCGTGGTGATCGTGTTAGTTTGGTGTTGGGGCGTGTCAGCCGTGGTGATCGTGTTAGTTTGGTGTTGGGGCGTGTCAGCCGTGGTGATTGTGGTAGTTTGTTGTTGGGGTGTGTCAGTGGTAGTGATGTCACTGTTGTTTTTTGGGTGTCTCTGGGATGCTCCTGGTGAGCGGTGTGAGACTCAGCAGGATCGTGTGTCGCTCGTATTCTTTGGTTTTGCGGAATTTATCATCAGTACCGTGAAGCCGGTCCAGAACTCCCAGTACCCCGTAACACTGATTAAACCTGAACACAAACAATGAACACATTTCATTCATTTGATAACCACTTTGAATATTCAGGTTTCATGTTTATTTCACGTTCAGTTCTTACTGGTGAAGCTCAAAGGCAAAAAGTGTAAGAGATGATTTAAGGTGTTACTTGAAGTGGTGGAAGTCGTGGAACTCGGGTGAGGGTAGCAGGGGCAGGTGATAACCACAGTGTGAGATGGAGGTGACAATCAGAGCCACACTGAACCACAAAGATGTGGTGGCCACATGAGAACCCAGCAGAACAGGACCAATCAGAGCTGGTAGCATGTTTGAGAACTGGAGCAGTTATATATACACACACACACACACACACACACACACACACACACACACACACACACAACCAAACATGATTTGCCAGAACACTATGTTCTCCACATCACCTCACAAAACCACATTATACATGAAATGAATCTCATTAAATAATTAACTGTAATAATGCTTAAAACTCATCACATCCAAGAATCAGTTAATCTTCTATAACACGAGTATAAATAACCTGATCAAGAAAATAATGGTTAAATTAATGCTAATGTCACTAGCACCTGCTGGGAGTGTGTGTGTGTGTGTGTGTGTGAATATGTATGTTAGCATAGTAATGAGTAGCATTATATAACACAGCACAAAATTACAACTTCAGAATTAATGCCCATGATATTATTTTAAATAAATAAATATGAAATATTAATGATGTAGTTTGGAGATATATATTTCCAAAAAAATTACGGAAACCACAGAGCAGCATTATAAATAATAGAATAAATACTGTACTAAATGCAGTTATTATAAATAGTGTCTCTCTCACACACACACACACACACACACACACACCACATGTTCCACAGGATGCGCATACAGAGACACAACTCCGATGGGTGCTGTCCACTCGTGATGAATCTTATGGATGCGTTTGTAGAAGAACGGATGGTGGAACAACCTGCAGAAGAGGAAGAGGAACTGAAAGAAGTCACTGATTTCCTTTTGATCTTCTGCTTGCTAGTGACACTACACAACAAAATATAAACATAATAATAAAAATATAAACTGTGTGTATGTGTGTGAGTGTGCGCATGTGTGTGTAAAGACCTGTGTGAGTAGTAGAACAACACTTCCTCCAGCAGGCCACACACCGCAAGCTCCAGTAGTACCCAGTGGAATGTGGGCAGTTGAGGAGCACAGGGTTCTCCATGCCATGACATCACAGTGTATATAAGAACCACCAATGGAACTGACAAGAACAACTGATTACACAAAACCACCTTCACTGCCCCCCACACACGCTCCACCTCCACCTGTATTCAACACACAGCACAGATCATATCTCATTGAAGGACAAGGATAGGGGTGTGTGTATGGTGAGCAAAGCCTTGGGGGTAACCATGGACAATCGCCTGTCCTTCTCCTCTCATACTGCTAATTGTTTTCAACCATGTCGATTTCGCCTTTTTCAAAGCCGAAGGATTCGTACATTTCGTTCCACTAACGCCACTCAGATACTTGTTCAGTACCTTGTCATCTCATGGCTAGACTACTGCAACTCACTCCTGGTAGGTTTGCCTTTGAGCGCCATTCAGCCTCTGCGACTGATCCAGAATGCAGCTACATGGCTGATTTTGCTCTTTCCACTGGCTTCCTGTAGCTGCTTGCTTTAGATTCAAAACACTAATGCTTACCTACGAAGCCAAAAATGGACCTGTACCCTCCTACTTCAAAGCACTTATCAAACATGCATCTAATCTCTCCTCTGTACTGCCACCGAGCTGCGTCACTGGGTGACTTCAAACGACGGCTAAAATCTACCTTTTTCAAAAGTACTTGGACTAGCACAATCTTACACACCCACCCACACACACACACACACACAAATTCCCCACACAACACATACCCACTTAGTTTTGACTGATGGTATACTTCATCTATGTCCTAGTGAACCAGTATCAGAATGTATTTACTGATAGTGACATTAAAGTCACTATGTGGACAGTGGTGGCTCAGTGCTTAAGGCTGTATGTGCGCATTATGAGCACAGAAAGCTCAATGACAACCACACGGTCGTGCAATCATGGTTAGTAGGTGTAGAAGTTTTTCACTGTGAGTAAAGACATGACAGATACAATCTGATTAAGACTTGGGGTCTGATACAAAGGTCGGGGGTGCAAGTGCCACCAAGCTCCCACTGTTGGACACTTGACCTCGGCCCTTAACCCTCGACAGCTCACTTGTATAAAAATGATAAATGTAAGTCGCTCTGGACTAGGGCATCTGCTAAATGTTGTAAATGTGCATGTGAGTGTGTGTGTGTGTGTGTGTACTGGGTTGTTTTTGTCCTGTTGAATTCTGTAGCGCGTGATAAACGCAGGTTTTCCCGTTGTATCTACGATTATCAGAAAGCCATTAAACACCCAGAAACAGAAGGTCGGTACCAGCATCGTTCCTGTTCACACACAAACACATATGTGTACACACACACAGATACACACACACACACACACACACACACACACAGTGTTAATTACATGAATCACAGTTCTTCCATGGACATAAAAAAGATCTTTTATAATAAGCAATTACGCGCTGCAGGCGAGGTGGGCGTCGCAGAATAGTCCCCAAGATGCGAAACAAATTCCGCGGCATCCACCGAGCCTGAGGTGAATAATGTTTTTAGTCTACACTATAGGAAAGCACATGAAAAACACACTCAAATGAGACTTTTCCATTTTAAAGTGTGATATATTGACTCAACCTGTGAGAAAGTCACCTGTAACCTGTTGGTGTATATTATCCGTTATTTCACTCTGCTGCTGTTTTTGAACAATAATTATTCTGCAGCCAGAAATCAGGACACAGTGTGAACTTTGACCCTGAATCACACCATGATAAGAGCTGTTTATTTCTTCAGACACACACGGGTGCACACACACAAGCACACACATGCATGCACACATATCTCTGTATTGGCTGCCTGTCAAAAAAGATACGAATAAGTGAGACTCTCAGGTCCTCACACCGCAGTGTTAAACTCCTCTGAATGTAAATCAGGGGATGTTCCTTGTGTTCCTGTTCCCCAAATACACAGAATTTCTTACTCAAGAGAACCTTCCACGCTGAACACCTTTAAACTGAATAATCCTGAATATTGATGATCAATTATTATTCTTTTTATTATTAATAAATAATAATGGGGCAGGGGTAGGGTGCTGAATTAATGACCTGAAGGTCGGGGGTTCAAGACCCACTATCACTGAGTTGTCACTGCTGTCCCCCAGTGCAGCTAACTGAGTTATCAAAGGCCGGTCATATCTCTCACTGTCTGTGGTGAGAGGAATGTAAAAGAACCGTTGCTGATTTTTGTAAAGAGGAGCTGCATAACCGTCAGCGTGTTTCTGCCCTGTTTCTGGCCTGGCGAGCTGTTCAGGATCTACCCCGCCCTCGCCCAGAGTCGGCTGAGATGGGCACCAGCTCCTAAATTATTATTGTTTCTAAATTATTATTCATAATTATTGTTTATTATTATTTATAAATTATTATTATTATTATTATTATTATTATTATTATTATTATTATTGTGTATTGGAAAATAACAATGTGGTAAAATCCAGTGAAAAAGAAGAGTGGGTGGGTAGAGTCTGAACAAGAGAACAATCTGCACATTTTCAACAGTGTATTTAAATTAATGATAATGATGGTTTATGAAATGTTATAAGATTAAATGTGTATTTAATGTTGAGTGCTGTGTGTTTCTCACCGATGAAGAACAGTAAAGCCTCATTTCCATCAAAGGCTTCATAAAGTCTGGTCCACTGAGTCTGCCAGAAATCTCCTGATGCTCCCCAAAACCTCTGCAGATGCCTGAACACACACACACACACACACACACACACACATTAGGATACACAGCAGTGTGTGAGTGTTAGATGAGTGAAGTGTTACAGGTAGAATATTTTTCACCATGTCACTGAGTTCCTGAACGCCACCAGGAAGAAAAGTCCTGATCCGATAACAAACGCTGCTTTTTTCACTGAATCCCACAATCCACCACTGCTGTCCTACACACACACAGACAAAGATATACACACATGCAGACATAAATACAAATGCACACACACACACAGATACACACACACACATATACACACATACAGACACATAAATACAGATGCACACACACACACACACACACACATATACACACATACAGACACATAAATACAGATGTACACACACACACAAACACTCACAGACAGATATACACACATACAGACGTACACACACACACACAGATACACACACAGTGACACACACACACAGACAGACACACACACAGAGACACACACAGAGACAGACACACACACAGACACACACACACAGACAGACAGACACACACACACACACACACACGTCTTAAACACGTACCTGATTATTACCAGATTAAAATATAATTCTTTATGCAGAAATAATAAAATAAGAAATATTTATTAATATTTTAATTAATTAATATAATTAATTGTTTATATTTATGAAATGAATCATTGTGTCTGTAATAAACTCCGGATGTGAACAATAACAACAATAAAGTCTCTTGTTACATCTCCAAACCTCTAAATCTGTTTCTGAGCGTCTCAGGATTAAAGCCGAGCCTCACCTGCTTCATCCTCTTCATCCTGCACGGTGATCAATGATGATGATGGTGATGATGATGATCATGAAGAGAATGAAACCGATTACACACAAACATTACAAACGACTCCAACATAAACATTAGTAAACAATAAAGGTTTAAACTCTTAGTAATGTTACCTGGTCTCTCTCTCTGTCTCTCTCTCTCTCTCTCTCTCTCTCTGTCTCTCTCTCTCTGTCTCTCTCTCTCTCTTTGGGTTCCCAAGTTTTGCGAACTGCGTGACGCCATGCTGCTCTCTCATTGGTCCATTCTTAGTCATGTGACCACAGGTGGACTCGGTTTGCGTGATAAAGTACAGTAGATATAGATGGTAAAGTGATGTCTTGTTACAGATAATATTGTGTTGTAGATATTTTAGCTCTATAAAAATTAATGGCCATGATAAGTTATCGCGTCGGCCATATTGGAAAGGTCAATGTTCAGCTTCACTAGTGGACAACTGATTGTGTGATAAAATCTGTAATTCAATTCAATTTTCAATACACTGCCCTGAGTTTTCTTTATTATAGATTTTATAAGTGTCTGAATCTAGCAGGATACACAATTCATTATAATTAATACAATATTAGCCATAACTGACAGGTGAAGTGAATAATTCATTCATAATAATTAATAATTCTGCACCGAAGGAGAGGTGGATGTCACTGAAAATCAGTAGAGATGAACATGGAGATGTTCACTCCACTGTTCAATTCACTGTTATCCACCAAGTCTGAGGCAAATAAGCCTCAGCACAAAATAACACAAGCCAAAAAAACAACAAACAACAAAATACCCTGCAAGATTTTTTATGATTGTTTGTTGGTTTATTTGTGTTACGTTTTTTTAAAAAACACAGCTTATGTAACGGCATCTCTTTAACTCACTTTGAGTTCTAGTATATAGTACATGGAACCATAAGGAAGAGCACAAATAAATCAGTAAATGCTCATTTTTTGGTGCTCTTTCTTATCTTTTAACCATGACAGGTCAGGTGAGCAGCAAACACTGTGTAGTTAGTGGCACCTGTTTAGTCTTCTACACACAGAGGTAGGAGGTCAAAAGTGTTGGGTCAAAAATCCCACATGGTGTGAAGTCTGGTGCATGCAGGGGTGGATCTAGGTTTTCGTTTCATGCTTGATAGCTCTGGGCCCAATGGGTTCCTCTCCAGTTCTTGGCTGATCTGCTCAGTCCAGTCAGTGGAAATGAAAGAAAGACTTTGAGGTAAACCAGGTTCCACTCATCCTCGCAGAATCTGCAGGTGAATCGATGTATGGGTTTAGTCATCATCATCATCATCATCATCAAAGATATAAAACAGATTCATGCTTTTCTCCAGTAAACACTAACTGGGCTTTCAGTTTAGAGCTTTGAGTATTTGACTGAGTTATAAAAATGCAGTGTGATATTTTACAAAAGCAGTTTACTGGGCACTGAACTAGTGAGCGGATGGTTGTGGGGTTTAATCCCAGCTCTGCCTGAAAGCCATAAGCACTGCTGTGTTCATACTAAAGGAGTCAATTTAAATCTCATGTTTATTGGAATTGGCTCACTGTAAAAATGATGACGAATCAGAGGCAGGTGAAGTAAAAAGGTTCTAATTATTTATTTTAGTTTAATTTAAAGAGAATAGAAATCCCATTTTTTACTTGACAGATAAACAGAGTCAGTGTATAATTACGCTCCTGATTTTCCTGTTTACCCGGAAGTGAGCTGTAGTCAGCTGATGTGCGGTGCATTGTGGGAGTGGAGGACATTGCTCGGGCTTGTTGCTGTCTCAGAGCTGTCAGGTTCTCTCTCTGTGCTGTGAGTATCCGCGCCGTCTGATTCATGATTCATTTATTTATCCAAACATTTACTGAATAATTATTCAGCGCGTGAGGCAAAAGAGGCTGTCGCTATATCCGTGTGTGTGTGTGAGAGAGAGAGAGAGAGAGAGAGAGAGTCAGGTTGTGTGTGTGTGTGTGTGTGTGTGTGTGTGTGTGTGTGTGTGTGTGTGTGTGTGTGTGTGTGTGTGTGTGT
>JAOUQZ010000019.1:8116847-8128647 GCA_028564935.1 Neosilurus hyrtlii
ATTATAATTATAATATATTATAATATATTGATTATTTCATTTTTCAGCATTTGAAACCTTTTTAGGGGGTGCCAAAGTTCAAAAATATGGACCACCCTACTGTGTCTTGTGTTCTAAGCTCTAAGGTGTCCTTTGAGCCTTCTCATTCAGAGTTTAATTTATACTACACAGAAACGATTCCAGAACCAGCAGGAAAAATGTGTGACCTTCATGGCTGCCCTTAAGCAAGGCACCTAACCCCCAACTGCTCTCCAGGCACCCCAATGTGTGGCAGCCCACTGCTCCGAGTGTGCGCACTGTTTACGTGTGTGCTCACTTTGGTTGGGTTAAATGCAGAGTCAATAATTTCCCTTGCAGGATTAATACAGTATAGCAAAATAAAAACTTTCTAAATTTTTTTATTCAACGTTTTAGCATATACTATGTGGAAACACAAGCCAAACAAACTAAAACAATATTTTTATTGTTGATTATTCCATTTTAACGCTGGATAATTATGAGCTGCCTGTTCCAAGTGACTGTAACAAACTGTGTGTCATTTACATTAGAGCATTATTCACAGAGAATACCATTTTTAAATCCCCTGACAGTGGACCAATCAGACTGTGCCGTTCCAGTGTAGTATATATTAATGCAAAGGTATTCAACTTTATCCACAAATGGGCCAGTGTTTTCATTTCAACCAAGCAGGAACCACACCCTCCACATGTTTAAATCAATTGATCTCCACGCAGAGTAAATTCTCAGGTGTGGCCCCTACTTTGTTGGAATGAAATCTGCACTAACAACAGTCCTTTGCAGATAAGGTTGAATACCCCTGTAATGATGTCCTTTAGCCTCAAAATAGCAGAACAAATAACATGTGGCAGCTTGAAGCCGCTGCTAAATATCCGAAGAAGAGCTCAGCGGTGTGCATACTGTGTTCATATACATGTGAACACACAGATCAGTGGCATACACACACATACCCGGAGCAGTTACCTTCAGTGGAATTACAGGTAAACACATTTCAAAATCAATATTAGCATTAAGATAAGAAAGTATGCATGACAAACACTTAATATTAGTATAATTATTTTGGATCAAAGCAATGAAAGCATGTATTTTGGTAACTAGCTGTTTTTAATGCCAAACACCTAATGGTATGAATTAGTAGCAGTGATATTAACAGCCCTAATTAAATTTTTTGAGCACTTTGGAGGCTGATGCTGACATCACCTACAAAATATTTTATTGTTGTTAACTTTTTGCCCTGTGAGAAACCTCACCACTACCATTGTCTTTAATGGCATTTTGGACCTGTCTAACACTAATGGCTTTAAGCTTGACATGTTGCTCCCAAAACTAGTGAATAGGACACTGCAATTCCATTTACAGGGTGCTTTTTAAAACCCTGCGACCGCATTGTTGTCCCTCATGTCCCTCCCACTGAGGAAACACAGAGACGTGAAGAAACGATGTGAGGAGAATGGAATAGAGATGTGTTTTAAGAGAAATGAGACATTATTTCATCTGGAGCATCACATGGCTGACCTGCTGTGTAAAACTCTCTTACGTTATGTAAGTGACGAATGCTTCCATGCAGCTCTTTCAGGGAAGGCTGCTCTCGAATATTTTCACTCATTGCTCTTCTCTCTAAGATACACAAACAACAGAACTGGGACCGACGGCAAAGACAGTGGATCAGAATCAGTGGTTCAAGTGAGGGCTGAGGAAACAACAAATAAGGGTTTTGAGAAACACCCAAAGAGCCAAGGATGAGGATGCACCTTTCCTCCTAATTATTCACTACTGGAAGTTTTTCAACACAGTAAACGCCAGTGCCATCTGCTGGTGAAAACATGCAACGTACAGACAGAATGTGACCCACACTAGTGGCAAATGCAGCCAAAAATAACCAAACATTAAAAACCTTCCTTCTGCTACGATCCTGCAAAACCAGCACGTGGTTGCGTTTAAGATAATTTAGTCACGTGCTCAAGTCAGACCGGATCAAAGAGTAAATGTTTCGAAACGGATATTTTACACACGCGCCTCGGAAGTGTTCGTTTTAATGGTAACGTCACTGCCGTTAAATATAATCAAACTTCCGGTCACTTTACCTTTCACACAGAATATAACAGGTGACTTGTTTTTGCAGCAGATTGTTAAATAATAACACTAATAACAATAACTAATAACAATAACTAATAATAACTAATAATAACTAATAATAACACTAATTCGCACAAGACACAGGAAGTCTTACCATTTTAGCTGCGGACAAAACAAAGTGTCTGCGTTTAGATAAAACACTCCGACTGTTGGTGCAGAACCTCATAAACATTAACCAGCTCATAGCTCGCGCTCACACACACACACACACACACTCACTCACACACTCACTCACACACACACACTCACACACAGGCTGTCTGTTGTTCTGCCTGAACAAAAAATAAAATAAATACAAGACTATTCGGTCTCCAGAAAACCTTTCAAAGTTGTGACTGTAGGTCACTTAAACACTGCTATTTCTATATTGTTACATTATTTTGAGTTGTTTTTCACGTACAGCAGACAGTATGACCAGAAACAGTAAATCAGATAAATTTTTACATGTTCATGAACATAAAAAAACATATCAAATGTTTAAAATGATGAAATGTACCATTTTAAGGTTATTTATTTTTTTAATTGGATGGCAGCTACATGACAGGGCCTTGTTTCCAGCTGTGTAGTGTCTTGTTTCCAGCTGTGTAGTGTCTTGTTTCCAGCTGTGTAGTGCCATGTTTCCAGCTGTGTAGTGCCTCGTTTCCAGCTGTGTAGTGCCTCGTTTCCAGCTGTGTAGTGCCTCGTTTCCAGCTGTGTAGTGCCATGTTTCCAGCTGTGTAGTGCCTTGTTTCCAGCTGTGTAGTGCCATGTTTCCAGCTGTGTAGTGCCTCGTTTCCAGCTGAGTAGCGCCTTGTTTCCAGCTGTGTAGTGTCTTGTTTTCAGCTGAGTAGTGGCTTGTTTCCAGCTGTGTAGTGTCTTGTTTTCAGCTGTGTAGCGCCTTGTTTCCAGCTGTGTAGTGTCTTGTTTTCAGCTGAGTAGTGCCTTGTTTCCAGCTGTGTAGTGTCTTGTTTTCAGCTGTGTAGTGCCTTGTTTTCAGCTGTGTAGTGCCTTGTTTTCAGCTGTGTAGTGCCTTGTTTCCAGCTGAGTAGTGTCATATTTTCCACTGTGTAGTGCCATGTTTCCAGCTGTGTAGTGTCTTGTTTTCAGCTGTGTTGTGCCGTGTTTACAGCTGTGTAGTGTCTTAAGCTGTGTTGTGCCGTGTTTACAGCTGTGTAGTGTCTTAAGCTGTGTAGTGCCATGTTTTCAGCTGTGTAGTGCCATGTTTCCAGCTGTGTAGTGCCTTGTTTCCAGCTGTGTTGTGCCTTGTTTACAGCTGTGTAGTCTTGTTTTCAGCTGTGTAGTGCCATGTTTCCAGCTGTGTAGTGTCTTGTTCCATTCATGTCTGATGTCATGTCTTGTTCCATTCATGTCTGGATTCAACAGTAAATACATTTTAAAAAATCTACTTTTGATTAAAAAAAATCCCTAAATTTTATAGTAACAATCATCAAGGATCTCCAGGAACAGGGGTAGTGAGCTCTGCTTTAAGGTATCACAAACCAAAGTTAATGTTGAGTCAAAGGGGACGATTCATGGTGTGAGTAAGAAGTGAGTGGATGTCCTGTGTAACATTAGTTTAGACTCTGTAAATGAATTATACAGTTTACTACATGAAATCTAGCGGACCCTTTCGTTATCCATGGCACGTCTCCCAGGACAAGATGAAGTGCTTGGAGAGAAAACCAACCATTTCGACAAGCTTAAGCTTTAATTTTTTCTCTTTTTTTAACGGCAGACTGACACGGGATATCGGTCACTTTTGGAAGCCTTCCTCGTTCTTTTATTGGGCGTAAACACTTTTTTGAGATTCTCTGCAGTCACTTGTCTCCAGTTGGTACAGAACGCTGCAGCAAGGCTTTTAACAGGAACAAACAGAAGGGCAAAACATCACACCGGCTTTATCCTCTTTACATTGTTTACCTGTCAAATTTAGAATTGATTTTAAAAATTTAGTCTTGACTTTTAGAGCTTTTAATGGACAGGCTCCTAAATACATCTCCGAAATGTTGATTCCTTATACCTCGGGCCGCAACCTCCGGTCCTCAGGCCAAAAGCTCCTGAAGGTCCCTAAGACCCGGTTTAAAACTCGAGCAGACCTGTCCTTTCAAGTTCAGTAGCCCCTAGATGCCCTGCCCGTCTCTTCGTGTGGCCGACTCTGTTGATTCTTTTAAAAAGCAGCTGAAGACACTGTTAGACAAGCTTTTATTTAAATGCACTATTTGTTGTTTTAAGCTGTTTAACTTTGTTGTATTTATCCATGTCTATTTTTACTCGCACTTTGTGATTTTTATCTGTGAAAGGTGCTATATAAATAAAGTTTACTTACTTACTGTTGTGGAAAATATTTCATTCTAAACAGACTATCACTTTAATTTCGTAATCAGCAAAAAAAGGAATTTGAAGATTTTTTGTGTATGATTACAAAGTACATTTTTAAAATACACAGCACTCTACATGTCTTGTAATGTCTTAAGTGTGTACATATTTTGTGTTTTGGGTAAACTGTCAAACCATTTGTCCATCACCATTACTACATTTTACAGAGCAAAATCCCCAGTAAAGAATTAACCCCCTTCATTTGGTTACATATGCATTTGGACACAAAAACACTGTTCTGGAAGTATTTGTTATTTTAATTTTTTTCTTTCTTTATGTGTACCTGTTCACATCAGAAAGAACCCTTGTGCATTCTAACACAAACCTGATTAGTCAAAGGTTGAGTTGCATGTTAAATAAAATTATTAAACACTAAAACATGGAAGGCAGTGGGTCCTCCTTGACCGGGGTTGGGAAACCCTGAAATAGATGAACAAAAATTTTCTATGTTTCTAATCATTTGTCCGGAGAACATGGTTTAAACATTTAAAAACATCACCACATTTATTATTTGGACAAGAAAAGACACTTTGCTCAAAAATGATATTGGGCACTGTAATTTTAAGCAGCGGTAGAATGTCTATTCATTTTGCCTGTATAGAATTCTAGAATAAACAATTTTTAATTATTGTTATTTTAATGGTGTATTCATTTTGGGGTTGTTTATTCTACAATCTCAATTTGACACAAATTTTCAGCTTCAGAAATGGCTTATGCACACTATAATAATAACAACAACAACAACAACAACAACATTCAGTCCTGGTGGTCATGATCGTGGCCAGGGATGAGTAGCCGGATGCTGTCGGTGCGCAGGATGGCATACAAACTGAACACAGATAAAAAGAGGACACTGAACATAAAAAGCCAGTCAATGTTTTTCACTGGAGCGCTGAGTAAAGGACCAACACGATCCTCATCCGACACCATCTGACCCACAACTGCATCAAACCCTGAAACAAACAATATGATTGTGTGTCTGTATATATTCATACTTTAAATAAAATTTGGTCAATTAATCTGCACACAGTAATACATAATGAACGCTGAAGATGGCTGTTTAGACGGTTCTTCCAGTGTGACTGATCCTGAGAGGATCTGCCAGGAATAATCACAGAAACTATATAAAATCAAGATGTGTAAAGTTGTGACACTTACCTAAAAAGACTCAATGCTGAAACTGCAACTAATTAAACATCTTCATGACAAAGGACTGAAACCTTAAAAACACTTCAGTTTTTCTTATCTTTATTAATTATGGATTATTGTTTATAGATTGTTGACTAATATAACGACAAATTAAATATTTTATATATATATATATATTTTTTTGCCTATTCTTGCCTCACAGCAAGAAGGCCTGGGTTCGATTCCTGGGCTCAGGCGTTTCTGTGTGGAGTTTGCATGTTCTCCCCATGCTTGCGTGGGTTTCCTCTGGGTACTCTGGTTTCCTCCCACAGTCCAAAAACATGAACAGCAGACTAACTGGCTGTTCCAAATCGCCCCTAGGTGTGAGTGATAATGGATATGTGTGCATGTTGGCCCTGCGATGGCCTGTTGAGTTGTTTAGAGTGTATTCCGCCCTCGCCCAGAGTTGGCTAAGATGGACACCAGCCTCACTGTGACCCTAATTAGAATTAAGCTGCTTAAAAAAAGGAATGAGTAAATTAAAAATGTATGCAAAGGTGAGTAAGACTCATGTACATACAAGGAAGAGGAAGACAAAAAAAAAATACGCTGGTCTACACCCCACATATAATCACGACACAATGAAAGCTGAGCAGACAAAAACAAGACTGTGTTATCGTCGGAGAGAGAAGGTGACAAGTTCGGTCATCCGGAAGGAGCTCGGAGTAACTGCTGCTTGTCCACATTGAGAGGAGCCGGTTGAGGTGACTCGGGCATTTGATTAGAAAGCCTCCTCGACCCTGTTGTGGTGTTTCAGAACACCAGGGTCAACCCAGAACACACTGGAAGAACTATATCCCTTGGCTGGTTTGGGAACGATTCGGTGTCCCACCAGAAGAGCTGGAGGAAGCGGTTGGGGACAGGAAAGTCTAGACCTCACTGCTTAGGCTGCACCCCCCCATGACCCGACCTCGGATTAAGCGTAAGAAGATGAAGATAAATTTGGAAATGGCTCTTATCAGTAAATTACTTGAGCTTTGGGTTGATCATCAAAACTTCCCACCCATACACTCACCCAAACACACACACAAGATCTCAGAACATTACAGGATTGTGAATACTTCCTTCTTCCACTTCTTAATGATAGCAGGAAAGTACATAGCTGCCCCATATATGCACTGCATACACACACTTGAGTGACACTGGTGATGCTCACTGCATGTTTGAGTGTACGTGGATGAGAATGTGTTGACCATGCTTGAGTGTGAGATGTTTACCTGTTTGATTAGTGATGAAGGCTGTTAGTGTCTCGAGTGTTCTCTCTGTGTGGTTAAAGCGTGCCATTGGTTTAGCGCCCTGAAACAGCAAAATGTTGGGGACAGCAACAGTCCCAAAGCGCGTCGACAAACTGCATACAGAGAAACACACACATTTACAGAAATGACTTCACCTGAGACTTTACCACCAGAAAAATATGCTCACATTACCAACACACATAAAACACCTGCTGTGCTGAGATGCATCAAGAGCGAGGAAATGCATGATGGGAAAAACTCTGGGAAGAGCATTAAAGTGAGGCGCGAGTTGGGCAGAGAACTGACACCAGGAAGTGTAGAAGAGAACCAAGGAGCATTCAGAGCTGTTTGAGATCAGGAAGTCCATCAGATCCTCCAGGAAAAAAACAAAAACAACAACAAAAAACAATAAACTCATTAAAATAACAGTGATGAACAGGAACTGCATGAGCACTGACTTAGTGACCGTTTAATTAAAATAATAAAAATAAATAAAAAAGCTTACTGCCCACTTTATTAGGTACACTTGTACAACTTTTCATTCATGGCACTATAAATTAGTGAATTCACGAATCAACAGCACAATTTAAAATTAATGCCTCAATTAATGTTCATATCACATTCGCATCCAATGTTTTCATTTCACTTTCAAACTTGATGTAGCTCCACCCAGGTTGTGCTATACCCGATTGCCAGATTAAGGGCAGCTAGCCAGATCATAGAGTGGCAGTTAAACTACAGGTTACTGAAGTTTCTTGTTGCTGTTTTTTTACATGCATGTTAACAAATCCAATAGATTTTATTACTTAAAGGTGCACTGTGTGGAAGATTTGGGTCAGTGGTGTAGAGCTGTTTGCCCTATACAGCCCTCTCAAGGGTAGGGCCTTACAAAGGATGAGAAAAACTCTGCCTGGTCTTCATCCCATCTTTGTTTATTTTGGATGAGCCAGTGCCCATGACAGCCTAAAATTTGTTCTTGGCTAACAGGAGAGGAATAGAATAATATATATATCGTAACAGAAAGTATAAAATGTCACTGTACACCTCTGCACTGACTGCCTTGTATATACATAGTATATAGTGTGTCTACTTGGCAGTCAGTGAAGGGGTGTACATTGACGTTTTATACTTTCTCTTACAGTATTATATATTATTCTCTTCTCATTAATAGAAAATTTGTTTGGTGATGAGATAAATGCGTGTACAACCCTTTTGAATTCTGTAAATGAAATGTTTTTTATTTATTTAGTTTGAATTTGGTTAAGCAAAAAAGAAAAAAAAATACCTAGATGCTGAATCTAGTTGCCGGGATCAAGCGGGGGTCATGGAGGCATGGAAAAGCATCTAGAAGTGAGCTGATGCACACATTGCACATGGACATTTGGTTAAGCAAAAACAAAAAAAAGAAACTAATGAACATTTATGCCACTGACTAAATGTCCTAGTTGCCGGGGTCATGGTGACAGGGAAAATAACAAGTGTCCAAAAATATAAATATTCTGTATTTGTATATGTGAACAATAAGTTGCTCTTAGTCGAATTATCGAGTAAAGATTTATATACAAGCAAATATAATTTAACTTAAATCCTCCTAAATAAGCACCACATGCTACAAGCACAATAATGGTAGTATCTTTTAAAATGACCCAAATCTTCAGACAGCTTCTTCTGCTCTGCTAGCTCTTGTAGAACTTTGTCAGTGCAGACCTTAGCTTGCTTCTCCCTACGCTGTGTTCTGCAGTTCGGTCTGTACTTTCTTAAGCTGGCTGTAGTCTATAGTATTAATTGCCTGTGCCTGAAATGCTATGCAATCATCCATAAATATCAGCATGAATTACGGTTTAACAAAGAATAAAAAACACTTATCGGTGAAAAGAGATTTCTTTGAGACCATCTGCACGGTTTTTACAACCAACAGTACAACAAGAATCAGCCATCTTAACGCAAAAAAAAACTTTTGGGTCAGCATGATTTTGCTAGGTTGGTCGGGTTAGGTGAAACAGCATTTTTTATTATGCCTCAGACATTAAACTGCACAAAAATCCATCCTGTAAGGCAACAAGCATCTTTTTAAAACACAGTTAAAGAGTTTCTCTCTCTCTCTCTATACCTTCTCCCTCCTCCCTCTTTCTTTCCCTCCCGCATATTACCTGTGATGCATTGAGAACCTGTACAGCGAAGGTGTCCAGTCCAGTAAAGCTCCTCTTATCACAGTTCACTTTGTATGTCTTTGCAGTTTCTGTGGAGTTCTGCTCATCATCCTTTGCTGGACTTTCCTGCTTCTTCTCAACCTCCTCCTCCATGGCTACAGCCTGGTTTATTATCATATTCTCCTCTTTCACCTCTTCTATTACCTCATCCTGTCCATTCACTTCCTTCTCACATGGTGTAGAGCCCATGTTTTTAGGAATAAGAGCTTTAATCCCAGCTGTGTTTTCAGGCAGCTCTGTCCCCAAGACAGCGTCTGCGATTTCTGCCCTTTTAAACTGTTTCTGAGTTAGACACACCAAGTCTTCTGTAGTCTGACCTTCACAATAAGCATCTAATCCATCAGATATTTTAAACTCAGGAGCCTCACCTCCAGCTGCAAACAGAAATCAGATTTTTTTGGTTCAAGCTGACATGTAGAAAAGTAAAGGATATGCGGTTGCCATAAAGAAAAACATATACTTTCAATGAAGGAACTAAGAAAGGATTGTGGTCAGAGACACAACATACTAACCCACATGGAAGAATTTATATGTAGCCTTAAAACAGCTCAATCTATCTGTAAAACATGATGTTATGCATATTCAAACCATTACTGTTAAACAAATAATATGATGTAAAAAAGGAGTGTAAAGAGAGAGCATTACACTGCTTTCATTACAGTGGGGAAGTACTGGCGTTTCGCATGTGTAAAAGTAGGCAGTGGCAACATTATTAGGCAGCTGCAATGTTAAACTATGCATTTCTGTGCACAGCAAAAGTTTAGATGCCACAACACAGCTAATTGTTAAAAAATGTGGAACAGAAAAATTCAATGACTGTACATATTCTTCTTATATGCAAAATTAAAGTCATTTAAAGATTTAATTAAAGATTTTAATGTTTGATCTAAAATTTCAAAATCAGAATAATTTGTTGATCCCAGAGGAAATTGTGTAAATAATATTAATAGTATTAATTACTTAGTAATCTTCCACAACTGATACTGCCCATCAGAAACCTGATAACAAGCGTTTAAACAGAATCAGAAGTGACAGACACCTTTAGGTACAATACAGTACACTGGCGTGCAAGCTGTACTGTAAACAAGTGAGAAAACCTCATCCAAAAATGCATGACTTGACCTTTTTTTTTGCCCAGGAGTGTAATTCAGTTTTTGTGTGGTTACCTGAGGTTCAAGTAATTTTTTTATTTGACTGATGAACTCTGCTTCATTTTATGTTTAGTTATGTTTAATTGGACTAATCTGTCTGTGCTGACACAAATAAATCAGTGATATTTTTCTCTTATCTAGACAGATTTTTATTAATGCATTTACACCATATAAACAGTGTGATGAGACTCTTCTGTTTCGCATGTATGTCTGACAGCTGATCAAAAACTGTATTCTTTTACCAAGCAGCGAACACCAACAAAGCCTGTCTAAAAAATTGCCCAAAGCACTTTTTGATGCTTTTTTAAGTACAATTCTCGAAACACACTATTGGATACATTAGCTTAGCTTACCTGCCGGAGTTGCTAATGAAATGCAAATCATCATAAAACTAAAAACCAACGCAAAACAAACTGCTCCCGGTGTTTCTATGTTAGAAATCATGTTCAGCCCTCATGTACAAGAACAGCAATTAAACTGGGAATTTACACATATACAACATTCACACAATGCTAACATCCAACTATTATTGTAAACAGGGAAATGCTATACTGCGATGATTTTCTTCTTCTTCTTCTTGTGTTTAATGGCGGTTGGCAAACAACGTTCAGGTGCATTACCGCCACCTACTGAAACGGAGTGTGAACTGAATGGCTCCTATACTCCCTATATTCTCCTCCCAATCCCCGTCTTCCTCAGGAAAATAAATAAAGCCTCATAACCCACGTGCCCCGATTCTGACTGTAAAATTCATCTTTATTCTCTCTCTCTCTCCAGTTTCTCTTTTAGAATCACTCTATCCTCTTTAAACCTTGGACAGAAGATAATGACATGCTCCCCATTCTCCTTCCCCCACAGTGCTCACACACCCCAGTTCCAGGTTCCCATCACCTTAAGAGTCCCATTCAACCCCGTGTGTCCAAACCTCCACCTTGCTACAATGTCCTCATCTCTTCTAATCCTACTAGTCTCTCTGTTTACTCCTACCTTCTGAATCCTGTAATACTCTTCTTTTAATTTCCTTATCCCACTCTTTTTGCCACTTCTCTTTCACTCCCTTCCTAACTATACTTTTAACTTCACCTTTGCTATAACTCATTTCCTTATTCACTTCTTCCCCATGGATACAGGAAGCAAATAAAAACAAACAAAGATTGTTGGACTCGGCTCGGCCAGGGGCACCACATATCTGAGCCCCAAGTTAATGCGACGCCCCCCTGTAGTCAAAGTTCATATCTCGCTACCTGCGAATTTGCTACAGGTCCAGCTCTCACTTATGTTGGACGCCTGGATGAGGCAACTCGTTATCCTGAGTTTCGGCTCGATCGCTCTTTTCTCGCTCATGTGGCGACCTTTTAAATGTGCAATAAATTGCACTTTCTACAGGGCACCAGCATCATAACAAGCAGAATGTCAGTCTGGTTGCTGTGTTGTGCTGTACAAATTTGCTTTTCCAAGGGGAGGTTTATGGGTATAAGGCTCCTCTTGATAATCTGATTCATTTATT
>JAOUQZ010000019.1:8153143-8166032 GCA_028564935.1 Neosilurus hyrtlii
TCAGTTTAGTGTCAGCCTTTCATTCAACAAATATTCCACATACTTCAAACATTTCAGGAGTTGTTCAACATTTTTCACAACTACCCAGTTTCACGTAAACCTTTCATTCAACAAATCTTCACATATTCCCCATTTTCCATTAAATTCAGGCTGTCCAGTTTTCAAGTAAGCCTTTCAGCTTTCAGCATTCACACCGCAATTTCTTCAGAAATTGCATTTTCTAGTCACTCCTGCAGCTGTGTCGTGTGTGTGATTGTCAGTTAAATGTTATTAATTAAATATAAACTATAATGCTATATAGTTACTTTAGTCTGAAATTCATTCATATTCTGAACTGCTTAACACTAATTAGGGTCAAAGGGAGGCTGGCGCCCATCTCAGCCTACACTGGACAAGGGCAGAGTACACCCTGGTCATCTCGCCAGACCATTGCAAGGCAGAAGCACACCGATGGTCTACTCTTTACAAGCGACAGCAATGGTTCTTTTACATGCCTCTCACCACAGACAGTGAAAGACATAGCTGGCCTTTGATAACAGTGACAACTCTGTGATAGTGGGGCTTGAACTCCTGACCTTTAGATCAGTAAGTCTGCACTCTGCCAGCACCCTGCCAGCACTGCCCCTAGTCTGAAATCCTGGAAATAAAATTCAGTCCTTTCACAGAAACTTACACGTTACTGCCAATAGTAGAATATTCACAGAAGACAAGTCGAGCTGGTGTGCGCGTGCATGGACGTTTCTTAAAGAAAAGAAAATTTCCCTTAGAAAAAGTTCCGAAGTGGCCATGAGTGACGTCACGGCAGGCTACGTCCGTTTCTCTTTACAGTGTATGATTAGTGCTCATTGGAAGCACATGTTCTCCTTCGGAACCCGCAAAAAAACCCCTCGACCTCCTGTCTGTTGGCGTAGGTGGAATATTATGAAGTGAGCGCTCCGTGTTCTGTTTAGAGTACTGTTTTCTTAGCTATGCAGAAAGCGTTGAAGAAGTATTTCGTGAACATGGACGAGTACCTAGCCAGCCTCGGTTTGTACCGGAAAATGATGGCTCGGGACGCGTCCTGTTTATTCCGAGCTGTTTCTGAGCAGGTATTGTGTTTTCACTTCGGGATAAACCATAATCTTCTACAGGTTCGCTGCAGCCAGTGGAATTAGTGGTTTTAATGTTTGTGTTTGTGTTGATAGCTTTATTTCTCTCAGAATTACCATCAAAAAGTAAGAAAAGACTGTGTGAACTTCATGAGGGCGAAAAAATGCACCTTCGACCCTGTAAGTTAATAGAGAAATAAAAAAGAGTGAAAAAATTCGTCAGTGCATGCTAGGCCTGTTAACAACAAAGTAGTTTTATTGATTATTGGTGGCTTTTTTTCTTTGTTACAGTTTGTTGAAGGGTCTTTTGAGAAGTATTTGGAGCGTTTGGAAGACCCGAAGGTGAGTGTGTTTGCATAATAATAATAATAATAGTAATAAAACCCGCTGCAGGTGTCCTGGCTTAACAAGAGATGTGCGCGTGTACATGCCCAGAGTTTCATGTTTCTTCATAGTATTTTCATCCTGGAAGCATAAACACGACTAACATTTCGATAGACTATCGGTTTATGTATTATATTTCTATATAGAATTTAGGTATTTTATTATTTTAACGTTTAATTATATTTATCTATTTGTATACTTACATTATTGTAGTATTTATGTATTTAAGTGCAGTGTATTATATTTGTGTTCACTTGTATTTATATATTATGTCTAAGTATGTAAATATATTTATGTATTTAATTATAGTTATGCGTTATTGTTATATATTTAATTATGTGACACTTTCAAAACTTAATATATCCTTGTTTTAACCTTTAGGGCAAAATATTTACTGAATAAGAAAATCCGATATTAACACGCCTGTGAAAAAACAATTCATAGTCATTAAGGTAAATCAAATTTATGCTGATCAAATTAATTATTTTGTGGGAAATTTGAAAGAATTTCTTGCCTAAAAAGAATAGAATGCATGTGTAACTTTCCCAATGTCAATAAAATGTTCATTAATTACTAGTGCTCATGATCGTAATCATCGGTGGTTTAAAAATTGGTAGTCAATATCAAAAGGAACCCATAAAAGTACTTTGATTTGGGTTTCCATAACTTTCCATGGTTCACCGATCCATTAGCCCTCACTTCACACCTGTTTACAGCCCTCACTTCACACCTGTTTACAGCCCTCAGCCACCTTTCTCTCTTTTTACCCGATATTGGTATCGTATGAAACTTTAAATCTTTATTATTCGTTGAATTATTAGTGCAACCTGCAACACAACACCCTTTAGGCATGTTTGCAGCTGAGATTTAACCCACAAATAACTCGTACTTATCAGCCCGCTTTACCCTAGTTCAATGTGGAGCCTGTGGTTGCAGTACTGGTCACATTACAATGACCCGGATGTCCGTCTAAGACAGTATTTAGAACATGCTTTTACTGTGTATTTACAGTGGCATTTTACAAGATGAGTTTAATTGGTTCCGGGACCTAACTCCTAACCCTAAGATTGAGTAGGAAAAAATGTAAAAGCCATAAATGCGTTCCAGCCCTCCAAAATGTCCCCAAATATTCCTAATATAAAACATTTTACAGGTTGCTTTACTCATAAATAACAACTTTATGTTTAACAAAAGTTAAACACAAAAAAAAATTATTAATAAAATACATAAAAGGAAAAATTAACCTGTGCTTTACCTTGAAGATGCTGGGGGTGTGACATAAAACTAGCTTTTGGAAGAAGAGTCCGGTCTTTTTTGGTGGACGCGCTCTTGTGCTGGCTTCACTAGCATATGGTAGCATAGCATGTCAATAATCTCTTTCTTTAATTCGACAGTTATTTTATCTTTATTTTTTTTTCACTACTGTTCTCCTTTCCAATATTATTTTTAGTCATCATGGTAACACAATTTTCAATGTAATATTTATCGGCAAGAAGCACAAAGTTAATAAACTCGCAAGCGATGCTTACGGGACGAGAAACAGATGCTATTTGACTCGCCCAACATTCTGTAGCTTCTTCTGTTTGACTTCTGGGTTTGGATTGGGCAAGACACCTTTTATTTATTTACTTACTTACTTACTTACACCTAAACATAGAATATTAAATTACATTCATACATACATAAAGCTGAATAGAAGAGTTTAAAAAGAATTTCTCCTACCTTACCCAAACAAACCATGGATATTCTATATAAACGACCCAACTTAAAAACATATATTCCATGTAAACATGTAGCACTACCACAAACGGGCATCATCACCTGCACATAGCAAGGTGTAAAGTAAATAAGAGAGGAAAATTAGTTAAATTGTCCAACAGCCTCCCAATTAATCACTGTTAGAAAAGACTGGGTTAATGACACCAAATAACAAGGAGAGCTATGTTAAGTAAGTCAATCAAACCTTCCCTCAGTCTGTGATTTGCTTCTTGCAATATAACTGAGTGTCTTTCTTGTGAATATAAACAAAACTCTTGCAGCCATTTTTGCATAACATAATTTAGGATGCGTTATATACATAATTTATGAATATCATTGGTAGTTGTGCTGACATGTAATTTACTCAAGTGTAACTTTTATGAATAGTTAAGTTCTTACGTCACCGTTTGATCACATGGTTTTGAGGCACGAGAGCAGGGAGGGGGAATTAGTCCGAACAGTGTCGGGCATGTGGTAGTTGTGGTTAGAGTTTTTAAACACCTAATTAATTTAATGCTAAGTTACTTATTTCATTAATTTATTATTATTTTAGGAATTTATTATTAGTATTAATACAATTTTATTTTATGAATAAAAGAACAGTTTCCTTTTCACCATACAAAGTCGAATTTTTGTTCTTGGAGGTGCATTCAAACCCCACAGGCTCCTCTTTACCTTTGGGCATGGTACGGCCAGAAACTAAGTCAAAAACTCTTTAAATGCTGGACTGACTGCTAGGAATTTTGGAATGGATTTACCGAAAGAGGATAATGGATTTATGGATTTGCTGGATGAAGTGCCGCACGTAAAAGCGGGCCACTGATGTGCTTATGCATGGCTCTTTGTTGGTTGCAACAAACATTTTCAGTTTGTAAAAATGGAATAGACGTCCAATGGTTTGTTGATGGATATTATATGGATGTAAATTTTATGAAAAGTTAAAGAAAGAATGGAGAGCCAAAACCTGTTGGATGCTGAGGAAAAGGAAGCCGACAATATGGACTGGTACGAACATAAGATAATTGATTTTGAAAAGTTGATAAAAATTATCGACTGATGTGTCAACAAAGATGATGTAGAGAATGGAGCTGGAGTTGGTGCTGTCTGTGTTGTTATTGGTAATGGTGATGAGGCAGACAGTGAAGTTGGATCTAGTGTTTTTGAAGCGTCGGGGCGGAGCACTGCGTCATCAAGCATCGTATTCAGGTCAAGCAGGATGTCAACTGCCTGCTTCGAATTCAAGATATGCTGTTCTGACCACAAAGATCCAGGCTCTGGAACAAAAGCATGCTTTGCTTCGGACATAGAGCAAGCCCAACTAAAAACAAGGCACTGTTGTTAACGGCAGAACTGGCAGAGGCCAAAGCAAAGCTGTTAAGGCAGTCTATGTCTAGGAGGCAAGACAGTAGTCATAACGTATTTCATTACACAGCCACATCTAAATCTTTTACTGCTAAACTACCTGCACCAATGAAAGTGCATTCAGCCTCAGTGTCGTCTTGCAGTGAAAGTTGGACCTGTTGATACCCCAGATGGCAACAATGTTCATGTTGATTTAAATGCCAATAGAAAAAAAAGTTTTGGCAGATGTATTAAAAAGACAAAATGAAATAACTGAAATGCTAATAAAGCAACAGAACACATCGCTTTTGCCAAACTGAGATATTCCAGCCTTTGACAGTGACCCTCTTCAGTTTCGCTCCTTCATTAGAGTATTTCAGCAGGATATAGAAAGCAAAATGGGCAATGTGCAAGACAAGCTTAACTACTTGGAGCAGTATACATCAAGTCAACCGAGGCAACTTCTACGCCGCTGTTTGCATATGGAACCAAGCAGGGGGTATAGAAAGGCAATGGAGCAACTTGAATGGCATTTTGGAAACAATTGTTGATTCAATGTACTATCATCTAGGATTTATGTCACCTGTTATTCTGCCTGCAGAGCAAATCCTGCAAAATCTTTGCAAAACAAAGCTCAGATGGGATGATGAAATCCTACAGGAAATGGCTCAGAGTTGGAAAAAAAAGGCTGGAGGAGTTAAGTAAATTTTTGGTAAATACATTCAGCATTAGCAGGAGCTTTGCTCCATGGGGCTTTGGACAAATAGCAGTAGCTCAACTATGTGTTGGGATGGCGTGGTGGGATATCGGTGGGTGTCTTACCTCAGGCTGTCGAAACGCCAACAAAGATGCGTGTTGCCTTTGTAATGGGAAAGGCAAAAGCGGCACCACTAAAACAAACCACTATACCCAGACTGGAACTTGCAGGTGCAGTCTTGGCTGTTCACATGGTTAAAATGCTGAAAACAGAGCTGGACATGAAGTTGGAGGAGTCTGTTTTCTGGTCGGACAGCATGACTGTTCTGCAGTACATTGACAAAACAAAAAGATTCAAAACATGTGGCAAATAGAATCTCCCATCATTCACGGATTGTCAACAGTGGAACAGTGACGGCACATTAGTTCTAAATTAAATCCAGCAGATGCTGCTCCGTGTGGTCTGATGATACAAATGATCTAGAGGCTCTAATGCCAAATCACCTCCTGCAGCTCAAAGCAAAACCACTGTTACTGCCTGGATTGTTTAATAAAGAGGACATTTACACTTGTAGGCTCTAGAGGCTGGTCCAATATATTGCAAGCTTGTTTGGGAAGAGGTGAGTAAAGGAATATCTCCCGCTAATGCAAGCACACCATAAATGGAGTCAAACAAAAAAAAAACTTTGAAGTTGGAGACCTTGTGTTTGAATTTAATTGTAATTAACTGTTCACATTAATTAGGGACGGGAATATTTAGGTCATTTTTGCAAAACATAGGGTGCAGTGTGTGTATATACATCATTTATGGATATTATTGGTGGTTGTGTTGACATGTAATTTACAATGGGCAATTATTATGCGTAGTTAAGTTCCTACATCATCGTTTGATCATATGGTTTTACGGCATGAGAGCGGGGAGGGAGAATCGGTCTGAACAGTGTCGGGCATGTGGTAGCTGTGGTTAAAAATTTTTTTGACCATCTAATTAATTTTGAAGTTAACACTTAGTTACTTATTTTGTTAATTTATTGGTATTTTCTTTGTTTTTGAATTTTTTTATTAATATTTCACTAAGGTTTGTCATGGTTTTCAGTTGTTTTGGGAATAAAAACCAGTTTCCTTTTCACCATATAAAATCACATTTTTGTTTTTGGAGGTGCGTTCAAATGCTCCTCTTTGCTGTTGGCATGGTATGCCAAGAAAAAACATGTACAATAACTGGTTATAAAACGGTCACTGCAAACGTGGATCTAATCCTTCTTTACATCCAAATCCAGTAGGGCAAAAGCTTGTACTACTTGGCCCGATGTGCATACTCTGTAGCACGCAACACAAAGTGGTGACGTATAATCAATCAGCGCTGTTGGTTCCTGAAGGCTGGACAGAACGACAGCTGTAATAATGAGCTGTGCGCGGGCTCTCCGTATAATCTGTGAATATAAACCAATTAGATAAGGTTTGCACACACGTATAAAACATTTGTGCAAGATATCACAGGAGATGCAGCCACACCTGTACCTGAGGAGCTCTGCATCCCAAGAAGCCTCCAAATCTAGCCCTTTCAGTCCCTATTTTTCACCAGCCTCTGACAAACACCATCCATCCAATGTCTTAACTGCCTCCTCACCCTCAGCAGTACCAGCAAACAAGCCCAGGACCATGAAGAAATAATTTAAGCTCAGGAGTGTGGATGATGAGCAAGAAAGTAATTCACTTTGGGTGGATGGATGAGGCTGTACCGGTGACTAGTTGCAATCTTGCTTTGGACGAACAAGACGTTGTCATGCATACTTTTGTCTTGCTGGCATACACTGAAAATTTTTATGCATGCACAAAATTTCCATTGAATGCTGCAAACATCACACATAAACTTATCAAAATGAACTTCAGTGTATGGCAGCGAATATCAAAAATTTTCCATACGCTGGGCCAATTTGTTGTAGTTTGAAGGCTGCTTAACCAACACAGTTTGTTCAGTTTTCTGCTCCAAGACATCTGATTGAGCTAGAGTTGCTTCCTTGTACTTTTAGAAATAATTGACTGATATTCATTGTCCTATTCAGCCCTGTATCTTGATGGCTCTTGCGTTTCATGGGCTGAATTGAAGATGTATAAAGAAAGGAATGAGGATGCTGCTGCTATTTTTATCTATATAAGAAGATTTCCCAACATGTTTATATGAAAAAAGAGAAAGTACAGCTAAGTGCTAGAACAATCTTTTAAATGATAGTTCTAGCACTTAGCTGTACTTTCTCTTTTATCATATAACCATGTTGGGAAATTTAATGTTGGAAAACTTCTTATATAGTTAAAAATAGCAGTAGCATCCTCATTTAGGTTGAATAATAACAAAATGCCAGTCATTTTGGATGTTGTATTAGTTAGCAACATCTTCACACCTTTTTAATCTTTGAGGAACTGCCTTTTTTTGTTGAGTAATTTCCCCCCACCCTATCCTTTAGATGTTCTGATTCTAAAATGGAATATACATCATCCCTGTATCTGAAAAATCTATCTTGTTTTTACCAGCTGTCCAAAAGCTATATGGCATAAAATAGACAGATGCCTGAATAGGCATTTTGCACTGTTGCTAATAAGTAATACAAAACAGTCCTGTTTTTCCTTTGGTTGTTTCCTGTTTGTCCAGTTGTTCCTTTGGTACACTATTTCTGAATACAAATTTGTAATTTTTCTTATTGAGAGTGTGTGTGTGTGTGTTTTAAATATATACACACACAGATATATATATATATATATATATATATTTATACACACACACCCACACATGGCTTTCATTTTTTATTTCGAAAATCATACATTTTGGATGCACTTAACAGACCTGATCAGCTTTCCACCTTATACAGCAGTTTACTAAGTAAACTGAAAGGCACAGCAACCCTGGTGAGCAAAAGATAGCAGATCTCCCTGCTGACAGAATCACCGCAGATTCCCCACCATTCACAGATGTAGGCATGGATTACTTTAATCCAATGGGGGTAAAAAGGGGCTGGAGCACTGTGAAAAGATATGGTGTCATTGACATGTTTAACATCTTTTTCAGTTCACCTGGAAGTGGCACACACTCTGAAATCAGGAGGTTAACAGACCTGATCAGCTTTCCATCTCATACAGCAGTTTACTGAGTAAACTGAAAGGCGTCAAGCTAAAGGGCAGGAAGTTGGGAAACCCACTTTGTAATCATGATACTAATAATAGTGCACCATAAATTGCACAGGATGGTAATCTAGATCTAATCTAGCCTCTTTATCTGGGTAACCTTTAGTAACTATTCTTAACTAGTTGACAGAAAACCACAAAAACTAGAAACAAAAGTGTTCAACACTACTTGACTAGGCTGTGGAAAGTGGTGCTGAAGTTCCGACGCGCATTTCTCGCTGCTCTCATCCGTCGAGCCGAAGGGAGGATTGCGAACATAATGTTGCCAACATAATGCGAAAATGACATTTTAAAGTTTTGACACCTTTCCGGTAGATCTAGTTGAGAACCAATCTTGAAATATATAAAAGAAAACTCACATGCTCAGTTTATTCTGTGTGTTCACTTACGGTTACGGAAACACTGGTTTTAGTGCGCGTGCTTCTGCAAACTTTTATGACCGGGCAGCAGTGGATCAGGATTTTTTTTCTTGACAATGAAATTATAAATTTTTATCCATTCTAATAAATAATTAAGTTCATAAGTTGCATTATAATAGGTAAATAGAACAGTTGTTTAAGATTTAAGTTACTGTTTAAATGAAACATACTGGAGTTAACATTCCAAGCATTTTTCTGTATAAACTATTTTATTTTAGTTTATTGAGGTGAAAAACATGTACAGCGAAAAAAATAATAATTATGCATCTAGTAGTAAATCCAAATAAATGCCTCCTGTTGTGAATTCTGCACTTACAACACATATACTGTACCAAAGGAACAAAATAAAATAATAAAACAGGACTCTATTCACTATTGTTTTCATTTTACTTAATTGCAATAGTGGAAAATGCTTTTCAGGCATGTGTGTGTTTTCCTTCATAGTTTAAATAGCGTCTTTAATAACCTTCAGTATAAACGAGAGTAATTTTATGACTAAAAATGCCACTGAGTTCTCAGTCACTGTGGTTGAAACTGAAACTAAGCAATCTGAATATGAGACGGTGGGAAAAGCTTCAATAGGCAATCCTTGTTGGGTTTAGCATAGCCAAAGCGCATGCATAAAAGGCACTTGCATACCTAGTATAAGGAAAACACTGATCCCAAGCTTCATTCATTCATTCATTTTCTGAACCACATAATCCTAATTAGGGTCGCGGGTAGGCTGGTGCCCATCTCAGCAGATTCTGACATCTCAGGCGAGGTCAGAGTACACCCTGGACAGTGATCCCAAGCTTGTGTAAAGTAAATTTCAAACCTATTGAAATACACTACGAAACTGTAGTAAACTGTGTTGGACTGATATGATGACAATAATTGTCTGTGCATAATGAAATTTTTGTCTGTAAGTTTATAATGGTATACTTTCATAGTGCCAGTTATTTTTGTTGTACTATCCAGGTTCTAGTAATAAAATAAAGATGACTTATGAATATGAAACACACCTGATATGGTGACTTTTACCCTTTGATTTTGTGCAGTTTACATGTTTTATGCAAAATGTGTACATAATATGCTATTTGAATTTACTTTTAGGAGACTGTGGGGCAAGTGGAGATAAAGGCTTTGTCTCTGCTTTACAGGTAGCGTATTCCTAAAGTTTTATTTGCAGTGCATTTCTTTTTGACAGTTAACAAAGTTAGTATGTACATTTTTGGTCCCCATATAGGCTAGAACAAATGTTGTAGTAGATTATTTTGTAGCTTAAATTTCCCATGGGAATATGAATTATTAACCCTTCTTCCTAGGTACCGGCAGAGCAATTACTGGTAGAAAGTGCTGTTGAGCTTCAATTTGTTACTTTGAAGTTCAATTTGTTACTTTGTCTATTGTAAATTTATTATTGCAATTTTGAATTTACAAGATTTAGAAAGCTTTAGAAAGCCCTGGCATTTCTATTCCTAAAAATCATAGTGGAAGTGAAAGAGCAGATGCTTAAAAACTTTTTTTAGACTAGTGCCCGAGCAGCGCATTGTCTCAGCCAGACATGTTAACCTTGGATAAAACGTGCTACAGAATTTTGTTGTGGTCAGCACCTGCTTTATTGACAGACCATACTGAATCATTAAATGAAATCAAGAAACAGTAGTGTGTCTGTTACTGGTAGACAGTGTATCTGAACTACTATATTAGTAAATATAACTTGTGTATGCGGGGATGGAGCTTTGCTGACAGCATACCTTGCCTGTGGAACAAGTTACCAGTTATTAGTCGCTCCTAACCATTCCATAGTCTCAAAATGTTGCTTTTGCATGAAATACTTGAAATATGGTGTAAGTTCGCATTTTGAATGTTATTTACAAATGATAACTACAAGTACATACTGATGAAATTTTTAAATAAAACTACACTTTATATATAAAAACATAGTGTATTATGAATTTACATGGTCTGATTACACGTTAAACGGATTATTGATCCAGAAAATAAAGTTACGGAAACTAACAAAGTTACGGGGACGCTAGTGAAAATGATATGAATAGAATAAGTTCGTGAATTTATGATCTTGTTCTATTCATAAGTCAACAGTTATGCTGAAGATGTATTTTGTAATATAAAAAAAAAATCCTCATAAAACATCATGTTTACACACACAACAAATTCAACATTTCGGAGTTGTATACCAGCTTACTTTAATCCAGTTGTCAATTGTATTCTTCATATTCATATGCTAATCGAATTGGATTAAATTAAATAAGATTCTAATTTAGATATTTATTTCCTTATTGGATGTATAACTTGTTTGTACAGTATATTAGCAAAATTATTCACTCACCCATCCAAGTAATTGAATTCAGGTGTTCTAATCACCTCTATGGCCACAAGTGTATAAATTCAAGCACCTAGGCAGGCAGACAGACTGCTTCTACAAACATTTGTGAAAGAATGGGTCGCTCTCAGGAGCTCAGTGAATTCCAGCATGGTACCATGATAAGATGCCACCTGTTCAACAATTCCAGTCATGAAATTTCCACGCTACAGAATGTTCCACAGTCAGCAGTATTATAACAGAGTGGAAGCGATTGGGAACGACAGCAACTCAGCCACGAAGTGGTAGGCCACGTAAAAAGACACAGCAGGGTCAGTGGATGCTTTGGAGCATAGTGTGCAGAGGTTGCAAACTTTCAGCAGTCAACAGACCTCCAAACATCATGTGGCCTTCAGGTTAGCTCAAGAACAGTGCGTAGAGAGCTTCATGGAATGGGTTTTGATGGCCGAGCAGCTGCATCCAAGCCATACATCAAGTGAAGTGCAAAGCGTCGGATGCAGTGGTGTAAAGCATGTCGCCACTGGACTCTGGAGCAGTGGAGATGCATTCTCTGGTTGCGTCTATGTTTGGCAGTTGTCAGGAGAACTGTACTTGTCTGACTGCATTGTGCCAAGTGTAAAGTTTGGTGGTGGGGGGATTACGGTATGGGGTGGTTTTTCAAGAGCTGGGCTTGGCCTCTTAGTTCCAGTGAAAGGAACTCTGAATTCTTCAGCATACCAAGAGATTTTGGACAATTTCATGCTCCGAAGTTTGTGGGAACAGTTTGTGAATGGCCCCTTCCTGTTCCAACATGATTGTGCATTAGTACACAAAGCAAGGTCCAAAAGACATGGATGAGCGAGTTTGGAGTGGAAGAAATTGACTGGCCTGCACAAAGTCCTGACCCCGACCTGATAGAAAACCTTTGGGATGAAATAGAGTGGAGACTGCGAGCCAGGCCTTCTCTTCCAACATCACTGTCTGGTCTCTCAAATGTGCTTCTGGAAAAATGGTCAAAAATTCCCATAAACACACTCCTAAACCTTGTGGAAAGCTTGCCCAGAAGAGTTCACTCTCTTATGTGTAGCATAATGTAGTGTACTTTTACATAAAATGTCTACTCATCTGATATGGGCTAAATTTATTAACCATTTTAGAACACTAATTTAAATCAAATGTTTAAACAAGAACGAAATGCAGTAATATTAAAATATCTCAGTAACCGCTCATGCTAAGAAGATGAATGAAATGTCAAAACTCTTTATCCAAACACTTTGATACTGGAAATTTAAAGGTGTTAGAAGAACATTTTACTGCCGGTACCTACTTTTATTGTAATCTGGATTTCAAAAGGAAACTAGAACACCCATGTGAAATTATGTGGCTATTTGTAATTATTTGCTTAGGTTGTGATGACAATGTGGTGTTTGGTGCAGGCGGCACTTTATCATTTACAGGTACCCTGGGAAATCACCAACTGAGATCGGAGAGGATGATAACTTTTCTAAGGTGTGTTGTGACAAGTGAATAATGCTTGTTTGCTGTCTTGGCAAGAGGTATAAATGTACACTTTTGCTTTTTGGCATCTTTTGCTAGAAAATACTAAAACTGTATTGAAAGTATTTATTTTAATAGCAAACTTTTTTTAAACTTTAGTTCTCTGAATTGTAGCATAGATTTTTATATATATATATATATATATATAGTATGTGGGG
>JAOUQZ010000019.1:8174916-8186737 GCA_028564935.1 Neosilurus hyrtlii
TAACGTGGTCAATGTTCAAGATATTACCACCAAATTTGTTTTATTTTAAAGCTTAGAGTCTGTAAATGGCTGGTATGGCTAACTCAATTTTGAATTTTTAGTCACTGTGACTCATTTTGCCAGATTGGGTCACAAATGTCTAGGCTAGTGCAAAAGTCTTTATTTTTTATTTTTTTTATCTTTGGTAACAGATGGTTAATTTCTAATGTACATTTGAATTTTGACATCCGGCCAAGACTGGTGTTTTTATAAGATGTTTATATATATATATATATATATATATATATATATATTATGATGCATGGTTTACCTTTGAATTTAGTATTGTCATTTCTTAAATTTCTCTTGTCAATATGGCTTCCATTACAGGAATTAGCATGCTTAGGTTAATATTTTTAAAGCTTTAAAACAGAAAAGTGCAGTTTTTCATATTCTGAGCTTCAATTTGATATATTAAAAGGTATGGTAGTTAAAAAGCTCCTCGGTGGCCGGGCTCCGGGGGTGGATGAGATCCGCCCTGAATACCTCAAGGCTCTGGATGTGGTAGGGCTGTCTTGGTTGACATGTCTCTACAACATTGTATGGTCATCGGGAGCCATACCTCTGGATTGGCAAACCGGGGTGGTAGTTCTTCTTTTTAAGAAGGAGGACCGGAGGGTGTGTTCCAACTATCGTAGAATCACCTTCTTTAGCCTTCCCGGGAAAGTCCATAGGATCTCGTCTCTGCTTTTTGCGGATGACGTTGTACTTTTGGCTTCATCGCGCCAGGACCTTCAGCTCACACTGGAGCGATTCACAGTGAATGTGACCGGGATGAGAATCAGCACCTCCAAGTCCGAGACCATGGTTCTCAGTCGGAAAAGGGTGGATTGCACCCTCCACCTCTGGAATGAGGTCTTGCCCCAAGTGGAGGAGTTCAAGGATGGAGTTGGAAGGATGGAGCGGGAGATTGACAGGCGGATCGGTGCAGCTTCTGCTGTAAAACGCAGCTTGTACCGGTCCGTCGTGGTGAAGAGGGAGCTGAGCCAGAAGGCAAAGCTCTCAATTTACCAGTCAGTTTATGTTCCTACCCTCACCTATTGTCACGAGCTTTGGGTAGTGACTGAAGGAATGAGATCGTGAATACAAGCGGCTGAAATAAGCTTCCTTTGCAGGGTGGCAGGTCTCTCCCTTAGAGATAGGATGAGAAGTTCTGTCATCTGGGGGGAACTCGGAGTAGAACCGCTGCTCCTTCGCGTTGACAGGAGGCAGTTGAGGTGGCTCAAAACTTTTGTGGACAGCTGACCATCACACATGCATGTTTTTTCATGTGTGATGGTCAGCTATCCAATTCCAGATTTAGGTTCTGGTTTTATAAGAATCCCTCCTCAGAAAACTTTTCTTTACATTTTATGTTCCAAAATTAATCACTTAGCATTACAATTTAACACAAAGGTGTTAAGTGGCTTTAAGGTCTTGAGGTTCTATGCAGGTTACTTGTTCTTCCACATCAATTTTGACAAACCATGCATTTTGGGACTTTCCTTTGTATACTAGGGTGCTGTCATGCTGGAACAGTTTCAGGCTAGGCCACAAGCAATAGCGGCCGACAGTGATCAATTTCTCAGTCGGAAGCAAGCATGAATGGTCTGTGACCGATATCAACAATATTGCTGACTGTCAGCAAGGTATCCACCTGTTGCGGACAACCGTCTTGTTTTTTGAAACCTTTTTACAAATGTAGGACGATTACACATGATAATCTAACTGTTGACTGTCGCCAACTATCCCCGACTATATTATTGACAGTCAGACCGTTGTGGTCGATCAGATAGTCGCAGTTGGGGGCTTAGTTGCAGACACTTTCAGATCTAGTTGCCAACCATCAGAGATTTTCATCTGAGTAGAGATGTGTCAGCTTATAAAGTACAGACTGGGACCAGAACACAATATGGACTGACAAGATAAGTTGTGACTGAACATTAACCATGGTCTAGTCTTGCTTTTGGGATAGAGAATGAGTAAGGAGTATTCACTGCTTTAACCTGGCATAATATTAGCTCAGATGATTAGAAGACACGCATGTGCAGTGCTGTGTATTTTTAACCCACAGACTCGAGTTTAAAACCCACTTCTCTTATTTTAACTGTCTAATAGGTTATAAATATAATTTATTTGTTTTTGTTTAATAATTTGTCTTGGTGCAAAACACAGATACGACACTGTATTTCACCATTTCTTTAAGTTTAAATAATGAAATGGCGAAATACAGTAAAAAAGAAATCATCCCACACAGGCCCTTCTTTTTTTTACTTATACATTGTCATATTGTCTTCCTCTTATTTGTTTCTCTTTAATTTAAATAAATGCCTTTTTTGTTTGCTTTTTACTTTCCTGCACTTTAAAAGATTAATCATTTGAGGTACCTCTAGATTCAGTCCTTGAACCTTGCCAACCACTGTTGATCAACACAGATCATCACTGACAGTCGCCAACTCAAAATAAATCTTTGGCAGTACCAAAGAATTGCCCAAATGAGATCAAGCCACTAAATAAAAACATTTAATGATGCATCATACATAGACATTTTGTACAATTGGGCTTCCAGCTTTCTGGCAAAAGATGGGGTACACATAAGGGTGTGATGGTCAGGTATCTAAAACTCATGATATTAAAACACTTTTAGGCCCTTTAAATGTGTTACAAGTAATGAAAATTAAAATTGTTGCATGCTCTTTTCAGGTGTTTTCAGCCCACCTTTGTTCAAACAGCATGACCCAGCTTATTGCGGGGGGGAAAAACTGGAGTGTATATAACCATAACATTGAAACCAATGAGCACTGTAGTGAATAACATTGATCTTGTATACTCTGGGACATATTGTATTAGGCAGCAGCTTAGCAGTTAGGTCTCGTTGTGTTTGAAGCTGGAAAATTAGATAAGCATAACAATCTTGCCTTTGACAAGGGCCAACTTGAGCAATAGAGGAATGTGGCCTGGTCTGATGAGTCATGAGGATGGTCAAGCTCATGTGCTTTTGTCCGCACAAAGTGATGGTAACTGGATGTACTGTGGAAAGAAGGCAAGCATGTGGAGGCTGAGGGATTCTGAAGAACTCTGCTGGGAAACCTTGGGTCCTGGCTTTCATGGGAATAATACCTTGACACATTCCACATACATAAACATTGTTCTTGACTAAGTACACCTTTCACGGCAGTAGTAATTCCTAATGGCATGTTTTTCCCAGATCTCTTGGGAAGTATACACACTGTTAGGCTTTCTTGGCTGTAGAACTGGTGTTCAGGGATCAGGTGAGGTTCCTTAGTGCTTTTCTAAAATCCACAACAGTCTTTTTGTCGACACTGAGACATGTTGACTCTGCATCAGTCCAATAGACCTTTCACCTGATCTTTGTATACTGATTCTTTCTGATCAGACACACCAAACTTGATTTGATTCAAATTGTACATTGCTGCACAGTCACCAATCAGCAGGGTGAACAGCAGTAGACTGAATACACAGATCTGGTGGGGCTCAGTGAAGTCTATAAACAGCATTCAAATATACGTGTCATTTTATCCAAGTGGATAAAATGGATAAGCCTGATTAAGAGTACCTTAGCTATGGCATTGTCTGTTGAACATTTGCTTCTTTATATGAACTGCAAGGTGTCCAGTGAGGGTGAGATCAGGGTTTTGATATGCCTCATGAGGAGCATGAATGCAATGGGATGGTAGTCATTGAGCCAGGACACTGTAGACTTCTCTGGCACAGGTAGGATATTAATGGTCTTTAAACACTTTGGAACACTGGTGTTGCTAGGGGAGATGTCTATCAGAACGTCTGCTGACTGATCTGCATGGCCTCTGAGCATGATGCAAGGAATATTGTCTGGTCTAGCAGCCTCTGATCGTGGGCACAGTGTCCACGATCTTCATGATTTGAGGGGGTCGTGATGAGTGTGGGGGGTTGTGGGATCAAAGCTTGATCTTAAGGGAACTTGGTGGATTCATGATGAGCTTGGAGTGTCTTGACAGGTGGTCTGTATGCTGGAATTAGCATAACAGTATGTGTTTGGAAATTTGTCGCTGAGGCATGTCTCTGGGAAAGCAAAGATGCGATTGTCTCTGAACTCGCACATAGTCTGATGAGTCCATTTTATTTTCTGAAAAGCATATATTTAATAATAGCATGGAGGGGAGGTCTGAGCATCCAAGCTAAGCTAGTAGCCCAGTGCACTTGCCGTGTTTCCACTTCCTTGTGCACCCCTTTCTACACCCCTCCCCGTTTGACAACTTTAGGCGATGGGGAGGGCCAGAGGCATTTGAGTTTGTGTAGCTTCTCCAGCAGGTCATCTTTAAGGCTATTCCTTACTTGATTTCTCTACTGAACTTTCTGGCAATGGCAAACACAAACACCAGTTGTTCTGATGTCCATGTCTTAGACAGGGCCTAACAGGAAACCAAAATAGCCCAAACACACCAATTTGAATTTGGCCACTACATGCTTTGTTACATAGCCATTTTGAGTGCACCATCTTGATATAGTTTGAGATGATATTAAAAAGGGGATTTTAACATTGTGTGTGCAAACACACAGGACAAGGGTACTTCAGGACCAGTGTTGTGAACTTGTGAACTAATGATATGAGAGATAGGATAATAAATTATTTTACATATATTAAAAACGCAGGCATTGTTATAGTAAATCTAATTGTTGTGTGTTCTATGACTGTGTGTGTGTGTGTGTGTGTGTGTGTGTGTGTGTGTGTGTGTGTTCATATTCAGCAGAAGCAGGCGTCATATGCAGTCTGTCAATAAGGAGTGCCAGTTTAGCTTTGTGCCTGAGTCAGCAGAGGAAGCCCAGGATTTGGAAGGGAGCATCGCATTTTATGAAATGGAGGGGGCAGATGAAAATGCTTTCTCTTCAGTTGCTGTTTGTATTAATCTTGCCTGAATAACTACTGACTTGAGAAAAACTTTCTGGATTTCTTTCAATATCTGTTTGTTGCAGGGACAATCTCTTGCCAGTACCATGGTTCCTAGTGCTGCTACTTACTGGATGTCAAGAGGCCCAAGCCCTACACCACCAGGCAAACAGCCTATTACATCCTCTGAGGAGGATGCTGATGAGAGAAGCACCACTGGAGGCCATGGTAGTTTCTTTTTATGCCTTACACATTTTCTACATTAAAATGATTAATTATACTTTAAATATGGAAACACCTACATGTTTTCTTTTACAGGACAATACTCGGAGTATGTTTTTTCTGCTACTGGTTAGTGTACTGTACTGTTAAAAAATGTGTGGTATGCCATACTGCTGTCTACTAGCTTTGATTTGCAATGTTTTTTTGAATTGCATTAAATATTGTGACTCCTCTTGGATTGCAGATGCAGGATTTCAGTGTCCAGCTGTTTACACCTCTGAGTCTAGTGCTAATCTGGTAAAGAATTATTCATAATTTGTTACAGAACCGTTCTTGTCACATTTTGTTCTCCTAAAATTATGTATAAATGTAAAGACTAAAGCACACCTCTTTTTAATTGAGGTAGACTGTATAGTAACAACTGTGATATTTACATACTATTTGCACAGTGACTTGAAAATGGCACAATGATTGCAACTTCATCTTAGCACAGAGAACAGTGCCGCACAAAATTAGAAAATTATTAACATTTTTTCTGGAGACACTGTGGCCAAGTTGGCTGGAATGCGCTCCCATCTGCTGCCAGACCAGAGATGCCGGGAGGGTGCAACCATACAAGGATTCTCCCTGGGTGGGATTGTAATCCTGTTGGTGTTTAGTATCACCATGAGGAATCCTGCCTCTGATCTGCTAGCAGAAGGCAGCATATCCAGCCAATATGGCTGAGGCTAAGATAATCAAGGGGGAAGTAGCCAACAAAATTATAAACAGTTGAGACGATGAACTCGATGAACTTAAAGAAGTTGGCTTTATTTTAAAAAATTAATAGCGTATTAATGTACAATCAAAGTTACCCTGTATAAATGGATTAACGTGTTTATGCCTACCACTATTTATTTAATTTCCAAACATTTGTGAAATGCTCCAGCTGTTTAAACCAAATCAGTAGTTTTTAAAATTTGCTATGTTGTTATTGTAAATCAGGTTGCCTGGTTAAAAAGTGTCACCATTTGGATTTAAATGAGCAAGTATTTAAGAGCCTTTGATTGGATAGTTAGAGTGGGGGAAATAAATTTGCCCACTTACAAATAAAGAAGTGCTCTATTTTTTATGGAAGGCTTATTTTAACAATGATAGACAATCAACAAAATGTTTAGAAAAAACACAAAATAAAGGTTATAAACTGGTTTATATGCGATCGGGTAAAAAAATAATAATTTGATCCCCAAGCAGAACATGACTTGACACTTGCTGGAAAAACCCTTCTTGTTAAGTATGGCGGTCAGAGGTTCTTTGTAGTTGGTCACCATGTTTGCATCTTCTCCAGCTCCTAAAGGGTTCAATGCTGTCACTATGCAACTTGAAGCTTCAGCTCTCTCCACAGATTCTTTTTTTTTTATAGGATTAAGGTCTGGAGATTGCCTTCGCCACTGTATGGCCCTAATGTGCTGCTTCTTGAGCCACCTCTTTGTTGCCTTGACCATATGTTTTGGTCATTGTCAGGTTAGAGGATGCAACCACAACCCATCTTTCGGCTTCTGGTTGAGTGAAGGAGGTTCCCAATCAAGATTTAATGCTACATGGCTCTGTCCATTGTTTCCGCAGTGAAGTCGTTTTGTTACTCTTAGCAAAAGAAACAGCCCCAAAGCATAATGTTTCCACCTTCATGCATGACAGTGGGATGGTGTCCTTGGTAACGCAATGAACTTATTTTTGGCCACATCTGATCATATCAGGTTCTCTCCAGCCTCTGAATTATTCAGTATTCAGACTGGCCTGTACAAGTGTCGTCTTGAGCATGGAGGTCTTGTGGGTGCTGCAGGAATTCAGCCCATTATGTCATAGTGTGTTTCCAATGGTTTTCTTGGTGGCTGTGGTGCCTTGAAATTTCTAACAAGCTCCTACCATGTAGTTTTTTTGCTGATCCCCAACCTTTTTATTAATTATCCTTACTTGACTATGTGAGATCTTACATAGAGCTCCAGGCTGAGGCTGATTGATGGTCATTTTGTATTCCTTTCATTTTCAAATAATAATTTTTTTTCATAATTGTCTGTCTCTTTCTACTAAAATAAACTTACCATTAAAATTATATACCATTAATTTCTTTAAAAATATGCAAAATTACAAAATTAACAGAGGATCAAATAATTATTTTTCCTGCCATACTCAGTAGTTATTGGATTGTTTCAGCAGGCAATAATTGTATGCAAACGGATACACTGTGGTAGGGAAATAATTTTGTACACAATTAGGATCTGAAAAACTCCGCAATATTTATTTGAACATAAGATTTTACTACCCAGACTCTGCATGGGGGAATTACGCCAAACATGTAGTCTGTTGATCCATATGCGTGTGTGCCATGATAAGGTATCTCTCTCTCTCTGCTGGGCTTCAGGTAAATAAAACCAGTTCGTATCTCAGACAGACAACCTTTTATTGTTTTAGTCCTTGAACAGAACTTGCAGACGTTATAATATGAAGATGCCTGTGAGAGGCGCAATAAGGGAGACAGCAGATTTTTGCCGGAATGCTTTATTTCAGTTATGCTGTTCATTTCAATCAAATATTACTGAGTGACTAGCAAGTCCAATATGTTTTTTTTTTTTTTTTACATTTTAGAGAAATTCCTATTATAAGAGTCTATACCTAATCCAAATTCCTGTAAGACCACTACATAATTAAATATTCAGTAAAGACAGGTTCTATCACCAGTGATAAATGATGGACTATTATTTTTTTGTTGTGGCAGTGTTCATATTGGAGGGTCAGTAATGGAATATTATAGTTTTATTTAATATAATGGAACAAGTAACACTGCTTACCTGTACTTATAACTTAATTTCTGATGATAAATTTTAAACTTTACATGTATTTATAGGGTTAATTTGATGCAGTTAAATAATCATTATATCCATATAACTCTCCTCCTTCTCCAAGATAACAACTTACTACCTTTTTTTAGTCAGACTCCTAGTTTTTTTTACAAGGGCTGTTAGGAGGCCTGGTTAATAGAGTAGAAATAAAAAAAAAAGTTTTACCTGAAATCAGAGGCCAAGAAAAACAACTGCCAAAGACAGGGGTGAGATGCTGGCAACTACAAGTGCTGTATTATAGAGACCTTTTCTGGTGTGTAATGCCAGCGTACCACTGGCCATATTTTAATATACTCTGTTAAGCATATACTGTCTTTAAATTTATATACTGTTTCCAAACACATCCATCATGTATCCCGCATTATTCAATGCAGCACTTTACTGTAGGAACAAAATCCTGCAAAACGGAAGACAACATTTAATAGATGGTTCCATGAGTCACAGGTTAGACATTGAGTGGTATTGTTTTTGATTGAGGTATGGAAATAGATTGGGAGAGTGTATACAGTTAAGCTTCTATAATGTTGGCTAGAGCAGAAACAGAACGGGAAATAATTGAAAACTTAATATTCAGGACAGGAAAATTTAGTATATTGTCTAGTAGATTTATACTCTACAGAATGTGCAGGAGGAAAAAAGTACCAGAACATATGGTCATACTTGGTTGGAGTGTCAGGTACAGACCCGAAAAACCAGCTCAAGGTGTTGCACAGCACCATGAGAGAAGTTTGTGGTAGCTGAAACAATCTTAAGGGATTCATTGTCTCGACAAATAAATCTGTGTGGGCCTCAAAAATGCGTTTTCAAAGTACATAAACTAATTTATTCTACTAAAAGTAAATATGCCATTGTGCCAAGTATTAGTCTACCATTGGCCTGTATATGGTAAAATGAATGTTTAAATTAGCCATGATTTTTAATGAACATAATTGATACTTCATCAAAGTTGTATTCATTTCCATGATGCGATGCAAAATAATTTTATCTTAGCAATGTTTTGAAACCCTTGTAATCCGATGGTGGATGTAGGCCACAAGCTGAGGGCTAATAAATGGGCCAATGATGTGCCTGAACTTGTTCTCAAATGAAAAATCCTGCCAGTTAAAAACAAAACAAACAAAAAAAAAACACCCCTATTTTAAGTAGGTCACTTTGTGGCACTGCATTAGAGCAAGGGTAAATAAGGTTTCTTATCTGACTTCATTTGATTTCTAATTTGAAAAATGCATGTGACAATTGAAGGGCTGAGAGCCACAGTGGTCTAAATTGAAAAATGAGATAAGGTCATATTTTGACAGATGTTGATGTCTCTGCAAGCCAGAATGGTACCTTTATCTTCCTTGTGTCATATTGTGAGCATTAGCCCTGATTTTTTTTTATTTAAATTTTTTTTTTTTTTTGCGAAATCTTTTGTCATTTTTCTCAAACACGCCTTTCAGTTGGATAGACCATTCTGGTTCTCGGCCCTTCAATGATAGTGGAGCTCTCGCCTCCGCACAAGCGGAGCCCCACTGATGAAAAAGCGTCTTACCATTGAGTTTCTTTTGGAACATCAAGAAGAACCTTTAATTTCTGTCCCTCCGGCGTACGTCTACACATGAGAAAGCTGTGGTGATATTTCTCATGCCGGTATATAATTGTGGTAATGGGAATGAAAGTCTGATTAATGGTAACTAATTCTACGCTATCTTCCCTTGCAAACTGTTACTTGTTCAAGCCATAGAATAAAAAAGCCTTTTTAATAAAATAAAGTACCCTTTTTTAACAATGTAAACCAAATTCACCAGGTTTTTACCAGGTACTCCAGTTTCCTTCCACAGTCCAAAGACTTGCTCATTAGGCTAATTGGCTGTTCCAAATTGACCCTAGGTGTGAGTGTGAATGGTTTTGTTTGTGTCATCCCTACAATGGTAGGAGTGTTTCCTCTCAACATACTAGAGCATTTCAGCAAATGAGTGGTTGAGTATTATAATTATTTAATATTATTAGGTCACTTAATTTTCTTAAAGTGGTTATACCAATTGAAACAAACTTTAATCTTTTCTTCATCCTGCAACAGGCCTGCTTGGAATCTGCTTGCCTCTCCTCCCCAAGAGGAGGGCCTGCTTTGATTGAACATAAACAAGGAATTATTCATGATTCCTGTGTCCTTTTTCAAATTTTTCCCATCTTTTTTTAATTTTATTATGTGTGAATACTGAAAGTTGCAAGCTGAATTTTTCACTTATTGTTCATTTTAGAAATTCGAGTTTACAGGTTACTTTAATTTCTCTTGACACTGGCAGCACTGGCACTGGTAATAGTATCCCATATTCAGAGTCAGAGAGCTGGCAGTTTTCTTGGCACAAACCAACAGATTGTGATAAACCAGTTTCCCGATATTTTTCTCCTGGATGAAAACCTGTTTTCATTAGTATCTTGGATGGAAACCTGCTTCAGTTGGTAGAAATGTTACAAAAGTTTTACATACGGAATAGAATAGAAATGACTTTGTTGTCTTTGCATTGAGAACAATACACAAGCACATCTAACACATACACAATAAAAGTGAAAAAAAAAATCATATCAAATAGAGCATGAAATAAACTTACATTTGAAACCCCACTGAATTCAGTGCTCCTAGTAATAAGGAAATTATGGGCATTCTTACCATGTGTTTTTTGTTATTTATAATACTATGACAGATACACTAGACTACACAATGGCCTTATAAAGTTTGGTTATAAGAGATTAAAATATTCTACATAAGATGGTTGACATTGGCATGACCTCATTATATGGGATTAGTTGTTCGTTAGATGATTAGTTAATTAAAATTATTTATTTTAAATAATTAAATGAAGATGGAGACAGCAAGGTCAGTGCAAAGTGTTCGTACTTTCGCATGATCAGAAATCAATACAATTTCACAAGTAACATGATAAAATGTGTATGTTTTATATGCATTTTATTCCGTTCTGAAGTTGTGATAGTTAAATTGAAAAGCATTGAATGCATTAATTATAGAAATGTAAATCAATGTGCAATAGCAATGAACTGGTGTATTAATTTGTAGAGAAACACCATGTCATCATGGATAATGTGGCAGTAGCCAAACACATAATAGCAAATTTGGGGAAGCTCTCCACATGCACACACATGAAACACGTGGATTTTTACATTCCTACAGTTGGAATGTTGTTGAAATTGACACTATGTTATTATGACTCAGGAGACATTGTAGCAACCACTGTCCAATTTCAGTCACGTTTGGAGTCTTGGAATATTCCAGGATATTCTTAATATTCTTGACCAGTAAATGCACAAATTCTATCTTTTGTGACATGTCTAATGTGTATAAAGCACATCAACTGTTTTCTTTTTTTTTTGGGTGAGTTTGGGGGTGTTAAACTTTGTCTGCAACTTGCTTGTAATCCTCAACTGTTTCTTAACCAGTCAACCTAATTAAACTTTCACAGAATCTTATTTGCATCATACTATTGTGTTCTATGTATGTTCTATCATGCATGTCCTGTTAAGTTGAATGTTGTAAGGGTTTTCCAGTAACAAATCATGGACTTCATCTCTGCTCCTTGAGGGGTTGCCATCGTTCATATACAACAATTCCTACTTTTTTGAATGGATTTTTATAAAACTATCACTCAGTCCTCATAACATAATGCCACTGAGCATTTGTATTAAATAAATTTTTGTGGGTTATTTAACCTTGCAAAGAGAGTGTGTGGGTGCAGGTTTTCACTCCAACCAAGCAGGAGCCACACTAGAAAGTTTATTGAAAGTGAAGATCAGTTGCTTTAAACAGGTGGAAGATGTG
>JAOUQZ010000019.1:8199039-8217117 GCA_028564935.1 Neosilurus hyrtlii
AATTGCTGTTAATGTTAATTAAAATAAAACCTACCCCGAAAATAAGCCCTATGGTGTTTTTTAAACCGAAAAAAAAATAAGACAGTGTCGTATTATCAGGGAAGCACGGTAATAACACTTTTGTCACAGTTAGCTACATAGCATTTAGCTCAGCTTGAAGCGCACAGCTCACCCTTCCTGTCTCTGTCATGGATAAAAATATGTAGATGTGACGTAGAAATCTTGTTTTAGTTTCTTTTCCTTTATGTTTCCTGGATGTTTGGTTTCAGGGACGACTCAGCAAAATTGACTTCATCCTCTGTGCATAGTGGTTAATCATCCCAAGATAGCAAACCAATCAGATTGCACTGTTCTCCTGTAGTATCCACCAACAGTAATGAAGTCCATTGTAGTGGCAGACGACTACAACAGACAGATCTCTTAAGTCCTGAGTATTAAGTAAAATAGCCAGTAAGCCTTGTTGATTGCAGATATTGATCAATCCCCTTTAATCTCATCCTGATATGAGTGATGAAGGGTACAGACCTCAGAGCTTTCTGTTCTCGGACAGTGTAGGAGTTATACTGTGAAAGCCTTTATTCTAAAGTGTTCTGGTGAACCGGTGAAATATTTACATATGTTAAATAGAATAATAAATGATCAACTCCGCCTCATAGCAAGTGGGTCCTGGGTTTGAATCCTGGGCTGGGGTGTTTCTGTGTGGGGTATGTATGTTCTTCCTCTGCTTGCGAGGGTTTCCTCTGGGTGCTCCGGTTGCCTTTCCCAGTCTAGAGACATGCACGTTATGCCCCTTGGTGTGAGTGTGAATGTGTGCATTGGCCTTCGAATGACCTGCCCAGATGTTCGCCCAGAGTCGGCGGAGATGGGCACCAGGCGACACTGGATTAGGTGGGATGATGAGTGATGAGTGATGGTTACTGGAGTACAGTACCTGTAATAATAGGTACTGTTTTAAAGATGCCATAATGCTAATTATTATAATAATTACCAATATACATGCCATGTATCCGGTCCAGACATGATTGACAGATACGGTCACGTCCAGTTGGTGTACATCTTGTGGATATTACCTTTATCCGTTTGGATAATTCCCTTTGGGTTCGTATAGGACCCCGTGTGCGTACCAGCAGGAGGTCTGGTGCGAACCCTCTGGCTGTCTGCAATGTCACCCTTTCAGGTGTAGCTTCTCTTGCTGTCCCACATGACTCTGGATGCAAATAGGGCTTCATGCAAAGCTGAGTCGCAGTGAGCTTTGACTGGTTTTTCATGGTTTGGAAATCAGTCCGGAAGTCTGTGTGCCTCACTTCGACATCCAGCTGAAGCGTACACGCCAAATTTCCCATTACATGATCTCGTTACTGAAAACGTTGTGGTTTAAGGAGCAATTGGCATTCATGAGTACAAGATCAAAATGATGAACAAAATGCCTCTTTTATGTTTTGGATAATTGTTTTGTGTTTTTTTTTCCTTCAGATGTTCCAAGTGATGTGATGAGCAAATAGCAATGTGCACGCCATACTGTATATTATTCTGAATCAAAGGTGCTTGTGATGTTTTTAATGTTATTAACATAATGCCTGTTTTTAATCGCTGTTTCCTTTTTCAATCAGGAGTCTGGCAGCGGGGAGGATGATCGCAGATCCCACCCCAGAAGGTACCAAAAAATCTCTCATGTTCTTTTTCTAGTCCACCCCCCCACCACACCTCCCACCACCCAAATTCACCCAATAACACAAACAGGACCATCAGGAGCAGAACCTTCGCCTTTCTATGTGGACCAGATGAAGTGGGTATTTTAGGGTTGTTATGATCCAGGCTTTTTAGTAAGACACGAAGTTTATTCAGCCATTTATTCATTTTTTGAGCCACTTAATCCTAAATAGGGTCTCGGAGAGGCTGGCACCTATCTCAGCCGACTCTGGGCGAAGGCAGGGTACACCCTGAACAGCTCACCAGACTATTGCAGGGCCAACACAAGTACAATCATTCACACTCACTCTCGCACCGAGGAGTGATTTGGAACCACCAAACGGCCTACTGTGCATGTTTTTGGTCTGTGGGAGGAAACCCACGCAAGCACGTGGAGAACATGCAAACCCCACACAGAAACGCCCGAACCCGGGAATCGAACCCGGGACCTTCTTGCTGTGAGGTGGACGTGCTAACCACGTTATATATATATATATATATATATATATATATATATATATATATATATATATATATAAAAAGAAGAAATGAAAATTAATATCTTATGAAATCAGTTCTGGAGTCTATACTTTTTACATGAACAGAAACCTGGTTCGATGCTGTTGTCAGGTTGTCTAGGTGTGTTCTTGTGCCAGTAGATTTCAGACGTTGTTGGCGAACTGCAGAGGCGCCCAGAGCAAGCCTGTTTGTTTATGACGTCGCCTCGCAGTGCATTATATGCACTGTATTATGCTCGAGCATCTGTATTGTGTTGTGTTGACATCACACTTCATTGCTCCCCTTCCGTATCACCTTCTACTGAGCAATCGAGTCTAACCAGTCTCTGCCTTTACTCAAGTTTCCTCACACCAGCGTTAATCGAGAATTTCCTGCACTGTATAATATGTAGGTCAGTGTTTTAGCACCTGTTCAGTGCAGTGCAGTTCTTGTGCTTCGTGATTTCTTCTCACGAACAATGTGTGCGTAATTCGTACTGGTGCATACCTGACAGGAACAGACAGCAACAAATCGTTGATACTGAATTTGAAAGAGTTGGAAATTAGAACGGAACGAGTAGAAAATTGCTCATTCAATAAATCACTCATTTGCCGAAACAGCTTATTCCTGTGAGGGTCGTGGGGAGGCTAGATGCTAGGCTATAAAGCAAAGTACACCCAGCTCGCCGGACCATCACAGGGCAAGAACACATACACGATCATTCACTCTTACACCTAGGGGCGATTCGGTTGGAGTTTAATAAATACCCTAGTCAACAGCCTGTGTGCTGTCGGGTTATTTTTGTCTGTGAACATAACTTTATAGTGCAATACACCGTATATATATCAGGATAAACACTGTTATTGTGAAAGTATCTGAAAATATCGTGATATAAGTTTTAGGTCGTATCGCCAAGCACATAGTAAACTGGAGTACTGTTGGCTCTGAGGTTAAAGGGGACCTGTGGTGAATTTGTATTACTAGCTCTTTAAAACGATCACGTGTGCCGTCAGTGGTTCCATCAGGCAACGTCAGTCCTTGCCCCTTATCAAGTACACGCTGGTGCTGCCACACTACTACTACTAGGCATATGCAGTGACATTTTGCCTTCGTTATTGGTGGCTCCAGCCCTGGTAGTGACGAGAACTCGGTTGTTTTGTCCTATTCGCCCAAGCTAAAGATAAAACATTATCGGCCGGAGCTGAACTGTGTCACCAGGAACATGGCATTGTGCAAAGCATCTGGCTGCACAAACAACAAGCGCAGAAATCGTGGAAAGCAGTTCTTTTTCTTTCTAAAATGTCCCTCGCTAAACAGATTTACTTGTTTTGTTGCGTTGGATGACCCGACCCAACGAGTTCACGTCATGTCCAGAAAAAATGGTTGTTCCGCATTGGTTTGGTTCAACCCTCTCTAGTAATCCACGGGTTATAATTGCCCCGTTTAATGCTTTTTATGGTCATTTATATTAAAATAACTCCATTTACGCACTAATTATGCTGTAAGGATGACCAGTACCAGTGGGCTCTGGGTTATGATCAGAAGTTTAGGGGTTCAAGTCCCACAACAACCAAGTTTACACTGTTTTGCCATTCAGCAAGGCCATTAACCCTCAACTTTTGAGTTTATAAAGATGATCTTTATTTATCAAGTCCCTCTGTCAAACGTCATAAATATATAATAAAGATAAATGATCAGTGCTTTAAAAGCGTTTATAGTGGAACTGAATATAGATCAATCAGCACAGACCTAATAATAAAGCCATTCATTGTACAGGTTGTTGTTTTGAGAGGCTAGCGTGCTGTTGAGAAGCACACGCTATCATAAAAGCATCCATGCTAGCTTGTAAATGAGAAACAAGTATAAAATAGACCTCCCACCGCTGGCCCGATGGATTTCAAAAAAGCGTCCTCAGTTCAGTGACCTCCCCATCAGATATCTGAATGTTTTCTTGCTGCTTTTAATTGAATATTATCACGTCAAAGGAATTCTTCCCTGTACTAACTAGTCCTTCAACACACCAGCCAGTTCTTCATCCAGGGAAGTTTTTCAAAACCATTTCTGCATGTCTGAGACTCGACTTACTGAGAAATGTAAGTTCGAGATGATGTTATCTGCATCTGGACATCATTACTCCAACTGTTGGATGATATTAAAGCGAAACGTTTTAATAGAACAGCACCCGTAACTTTGGCTCACGATGTCTTCCTCCCTTTTTCCATAAAGTACACTCGTAATATAAAGCCTGCGTCACACAAACACAGGGTTTCTTTTTTGTACATTTTTTGCATGCATGAGGTAAAGGATTTCCTGAGAGGTCGCCATGTCACGATTACCAGCATTTTTTTTCTTTCTGCTTCTCCATGCAGAGGACATGTTCAGTCATGTAAATACACCCCAGTGCAAATTTACATGGGAAATTCCCGCACTTACGCACTTATTTGACTTTCACGTCTTCAAGACGCATTTTGCTCACGTAAACGGACTTTAAATATGTATATACAAGCGTCGGCTGTGACATCATTCGTGCAGTGTCACACTGGGAACCCCGCACTTTCTCTTTATGAGCTAAACACTGAGCCGACATGCTGCCCAGGTCATTCATGTTGTGATATAACTATTCCTGAGGTCCATCACTCGTATCCTACATTATATGGGCTGCAAGTATGTAGACACTTGACCATCACACGCACGTATGGTTCTTTCTCTATGAAAAGTTGGAGATAGTCGGTTATGAAGAACGTCTTTGTATGATGTAGTATTACAGTTTAATTTTGCCGGAACAAAGAGGCCACGCCTCACAATTTTGTGGAACGCTTTGCCAGAACAGTGGAGCTCATGATACGAGTAAAGGAGGGAATGAGTCTGGAATGGGATGATCAAAAGCACATATGATTGTTATGGTCAGGCGTCCACATACTTTTGGTAATATACGTGTAGTGCAGGAAGGCTCTATTATCAGTACAGGTGTTGAGAAATAAAGCCTACTAGTCAGTGTTCTACGTGTGTTGTTCAGAAGCGTGGTAATGGTCAAGGTGTGTGTGTGTGTGTGTGTGTGTCAATTAGAAGTCCGTGGCTCTCTTTCAGACAGCTGGTTTAGTTATTTTTGTGCGCTTTGACAGTTCAGTTCACTGACACAGCACTGTCTTGTAAGATGCAGCCAGAACGATTTCAGACGCCTTGGATTTCACTCTGGGTTTTGGATTTCGTCAGTCCAGTCAGAATGGGAGCGTGTGCAAGGGCAGTTATGCTCCATGAGGGTGTTCTGGCCTGTCATCTTGTAAGCTTGGTCTGCTTGCTAAGTGAAATTCCAGATCTCATGACGGCCCCCACGCCGACCTCGTGAAGACAATGGAGCATAGGAAGGTCATGATTGCGTGGGTCTCTGTAACTGCACTGTCGATGTCATGTTCAATTCCTGAACCAGAAGGAAAGATGGGTGTCGGTGGGGGGAGTGAGTTGCACCTTCCCTTCCTCCACCTTTATGGCTGAAGTACCCATGAGCAAGGCACCGAACCCCCAGCTGCTCTCCGGGCGCCCCAGTGTGTGTGGTAGCCCACTGCTCCGAGTGCGTGTGTGCTCACTTTGGATGGGTTAAGTTCAGATGCTATAATACAGTATAGCAAAATAGAAAATCAAAAAATAAACAGGCCAGCAGCAGGCATGAAATTCATCACTCTCTCACTTATTTTCTGAACCGATTAATCCTACATGAGGAGGCTGGCGCCTATCTCAGCCGACTCTAGGCGAAGGCGGGGTAAATCCTGGACAGCTCTCCAGTCCATTGCAGGGCCAACACACACACAGCTACTCACACCAAGGGGCAATTTGGAGCAGCCAGTTAGCCTAATGTGCACGTCGTTGGACTGTGGGAGGAAACCGGAGCACCCAGAGGAAACCCACACAAGCACGGGTAGAACATGCAAACTCACTAAGCCCGGGACTTGAACCCAGGACCTTCTTGCTGTGAGGCCGTATGTGATAAAACTGCTATGCACAATGTGTACAAGCCATTCATTTTTTAAAGACATCCATAACAACCAGCCCATCGTTGATGAGAGAGTTTAAGACAGAACAGCTGAACAGGTTTAAGCCGACGGGAAGTCTACAGTGACTCAAATAATCACTCTTTACAACCATGGCGAAAACAAAAAAGCATACCAGAACACACAACCCATGAAATGGCTGCGCTGCAACAGCAGATCCCATCAGGTTCCACTTTTATCAGCAAAAATCGAAATCTGACCCTACAGTGAGCTTATGATGGGATGATCAGATAATTGCAGGCATGAACAGGTGCACTGGTTCACAGGTGTACAGGTGTTCCTGTTAAAGTGTGCAGTAAGTGTGTATAAATATCACATTACAAATATTACAGAGGACACAAAAGTGGATGGAAATGTACACTAAAGGTTATAAAAGAGAGATGAATCACTCACTGACTCACTCGCCGAACCACTTAGTCCTACTGGGTTAGTGTGGGCAGGGTCTCAGCCGACTCTAAGTGAAGGCGGGGTACACTCTGATCAGGTCGCTCGACCATCGCAGGGTAACACCCACACAATTGTTCACATTCACACTCACACTTCGGGGCAATTTGGAACAGCCAGTTAACCTGACGCGCATGTCTTTGGACTGTGAGAGGAAACCGGAGTACCTGGAGGAAACCCACGCAAGCACCGGGAGAACATTCAAACCCCACACAGAAACATGCAAGCTCGGGAATCGAACCCAAGACCCCCTTGCTGCGAGGTGGACATGCTAACCACTGCACCACCGTGTCGCCGAGATGAAAGCAATTAATAAATTTTTTCTTTTTGCTATTTATCTCTTACGGTATCATGTAAATTTGACCTTTTGATTACGATGCCCTCATGTTTGGGATAAGGAACTCTTGCCCCTGTTACAAACCCTATCAGTTAAAATGGATTGAAATAATGTTGAAGGGGTGTATAAACCTTTGAGCACTATAATAACACCATTAGTGTCGCGCAATGTTTAATAATTAATGACTGGGTAATTAAGCTCAGGAGCAATGGTTTGTTTTCTGACGTCAGTGTTGACACCATGCCTCATCCTCCCGAGCGCGCACAGCTCAGCCCCTCCCTCCCGTCACCTCTCAGCCATAACAACATGAAAACAAAACATCTTACACAAGCGCACAAGGAAGTCAGCACCATTTTACTTCACTGTACGTCTGAGTTGTGGTCGCAGGATGTCTGTGGAGTGTTATAGAGCGATGTAGTGGAGTAGTTTCTCCGGAATAAGCCATGGTGCGGAGCGATGCGTTCCCACCGAGCACGGTCAACTATCTGTAAGTGTGCAGGGGAAGAAATCTTAGCTGTGATTTTTTTTTTTTTAATAAAACATGCTTAAGATTTGGCTTTTTATTTGATTCTGTTCTTTATTGAGACTTTGTGACTTTGAGCTTATCAAGTGACTTAAGGCTTAAAAACTCTCCATGTGCTGTTGGCTGGAAACAAATGCTCGTTGTGTTGCTCACAAAAGGCTCTTTATTTAGTGTGTCATGTCTTCCTTGAATGTTTTGGTAAAGTTTTAATGCAAGAAACTACAAGTGAATGAAATAAATAATAGGCAGTCGTGTAACCATCAGTGAATGTCAGAGTAATATCGATATCATCGTAATACAATATCGTTTGTTAGCACGTCTGCGTCACAGCAAGAAGGTCCTGGGTTCGAGTCCCGGGCTTGAGCGTTCCTGTGTGGAACTTGCATGTTTTCATCATTCTTGCATGGGTTTCCTCTGGGTGCTCTGGTTTCCTCCCTCAGTCCAACAACATGCACGTCAAGCTAGCTGGCTGTTCCAAATTAGCAGTTTTTACCTTGGAAGTGACATCAATGCTTTGGGCGGGATTGATGTCTCTTGTGGAGAGAGTGAGACGTCGCATTCTAGTGATTCTGAGGACGAGAATGCTGCCAGAGATGAGCGTGATGGTAAATCCAAAATGGCTTATGATGCTGACGTTTCGCCAACTCGGCTTTCCTGTCGTCAGTCGAATTTCTGCGCTTTTTGTTTGTGCAGCTCTGCACTGGCTGATAATGTGTTATGCTACACGTCAGTGACATAGCCCAGCCAATCCAACGAGTTCTTGTCAATACCAGGCTGAAACAGCCAATCAGAAAAGCAACATGTCCCCGCCATTTCTAGACCCTTGCAGTTTACCATGCAGTTAGTAATCCAAGGGATAAAATTACCCAGTTTAGTGCTTTTTAGGGTCATTTGTGCATCTGTATCGATTAAAGGTATTACATATGCACAAATTATACTAAAATGATGGCCAGTACCGGTACTCTTTTACGTAACACATAAGTAAGCAGCAAAAAAAACATGAAGAACCCAAGGCTTAAACGCAGGCGAAATAAAGGAACGCAAATGGCAGTGAGCGCCCCCTGGTGCCCCGGAGTCTGTATACTTCCAACCATGCTGTCTTATATCAATCGATGAGGATCTTTATGGCATATTATTATACATCATGGTAAATATCATTATCAAAAAGACGTAATAAAATATCGCAATATCCTTTTTGGTTCATATCGCCCATCGTAAGCTCTAATCGTAAGTGATCATATAGGAAGTAGTTCTGAGAAACGATTTATACTCTATAATGACTTCACATGTGTATCTCACCTGTATATGTCCACACAGTAAATGAAGGGAAAAGGGGATTTTCTCACAGGACAGTGATGTCTCATGAGCATGTAGCCCTGGGTTCACTTAAAGAATAAACAAAACAAGGAGGTAGTTGCTATATTGGGATTCCCCTTACACTAGGTGAGTCATTCATGTGTCTATTGTTCACTTATTAAACATTCAGCAGCAAGGAAGTAATACAGGGTGTATGTCGTTATTTTACGACTGCTTGGATACTTCAGTCTCTTGGTTTTATTGCTTCTGTCTGTGTGTTATCGGTTGATGGGAAATGTTTTGTTTTTAAGGCAGGGTTTCTTTTAAACCCTCTGTATTTTACACACTCTCTCTCTCTCTCTCGCTCTCTCTCTCTCACACACACACAAACACACACACACACACACACAAACACACACACACCCCCACACACAAACACTCTCACACACAAATACTCTCTCTTACACACACTTTCTCTCAAGCACACACTTCTGCTCTCTCTCTCTCAAAAAAAAAACTCTTGTTCTCTCTCTCTCTTTCACACACACACACACACACACACACACACACACACACACACACACACTTGTACGGATCTAACATTGACATAATTAATAATTCAGCTAATTAATATTATGCTGGGCAGCACAGTGGCTTGGTGATTAGCATATCCATCTCACAGCAAGAATGTCCTGGGTTCAAGTCCCGGGGCTCGGCAAGGGGGTTTCTGTGTGGAGTTTGCATGTTCCCCCTTTGCTTGCATGGGCTTCCTCGCATTACACGGGTTTCCTTTTACAGTCCAAAGACATTTGGCAAATTGGCTCTTCGAAATTAACCCTAGGTGTGAGTGTGAATGTGAATGGTTGTGTGCATGTTGGCCCTGCGATGGTCTGGAGAGCTGTTCAGGGTGTACCCCACCTTCTCCCAGTGTCAGCTGAGATAGGCCCAAGCCTCCCCACAACCCAGAAGTAGTAAGCCGTTCAGCAAATGAGTGATATTATGCTAAATATGCTAAACCTCACTGCTGTTATTAATTTTATTTTTAAAGGTGCAGATGAAGATTCTTTTTTTTCTTGTAGTGACCTACATGCAAACCCCAACCACACACTTATGCACATGCACACACACACACACACACACACACAGAAAGAGAGAGAGAGAGAGTGAGAGTTCAAAGTCCAATTTTGTAGATTTTCTGGCAAAACCAGGGTGTGTCTTGTACAAAGGTGTCCACTACTGCTTATGTTTATGTAATACTGCAGTGGGTGCTGAGTTTAATGTGGCAACTTGTATCAGCATCTCCACCCTTTTCCTGTACACTGTTTACATCTCAACTCCCTGTTTCCTTTGCTAATGAATCAAACTCATCTTTATTCACATCAGCAAAGAGATTGTTGTGCAGTTTCAATAGAAAACATATCGGCTCGTGGCTAACACACTTTGTTTTGGTGATAAATCTGAAAATGGCACAATATACATAAAGCTATGTTTAATAAATTTACATTTATATTTATGGCTGACGCCGTTATCCAGAGCAACTTACATTTATCACTGTTATACAACTGACCAATTGAGGGTTAACAACAGTGGCATCTTGGTGGTACTGGGGCTTGAAGGGGTTCAACCTTGTGGTTAGTAAGCCAGAGCCTTAACCACTGAGCCACCACGACCCCGCAGGGAGCCTGGAGCCTATCTCAGCCAACTCTGGGTGAAGGCGGGATACAACCTGAACAGCTCACCAGTCCCTTGCAGGCCCAATACACATACAATCATTTACTCATACCTAGGGGCAGTTTGGAACATCCACTTAGCCTAATGTGCATGCCTTTGGACTGTGGGAGCAAACCAGAGTACCCAGAGGAAACCCATTCAAGCACGAGAAAAATGTGTATCAAAACGCTCTTGCCAAGCATGGTACTCAAACTAGGACTTCTTTCTGTGGGGCGAATGTGCTAACCACTGCTTTTCAGGTACTTACAGGTAGCAGGAGTCTGCAGTAGGGAAAAAAAATTAAGACTCTGCATCATGGTTCTGTCCTTGTCCTGCAGTGTTGCTTTATTAGAACGTCTGGGCCCAGTAGCAGTCTTTACAGATTTTAGAAAATCTTATACAACTCACCAAAGGTGTCTAAAACCTGTCTTAGTTGCCTTTACACAAGTCTTCATACCCAGTGATCAATCACTGATCCCATTGTTCCCACAAATCAATCATCAATCACCACTGTTTCCATTGACCAATCACTGAATACAACTGATTCCCAGTGTCTCAGTGACCAATCACAATCACTGATCATGACTGTTGATCCCACTTATGCAGTTCTATAACTGATCACCAGGGTTTCCCAACAACCAACCACTGGTCATAATTTTCCCTAACAGCCAACCACTGACTGCCATTACTCCCAGTAACCAATCACTGAGCTCTGTTGGCTCCAACAACCAATCACTGATTGTTTGTTTGATTTTTAACACACTATAACTGTAATTTTAGTATTGTGATACAAATACTTTCCCTAAGAAAAGTACAGTTGTTTTACTATTTTCTATTGTAATGAAACTGTATTCTGTTTGGAAGAAAGCCTTCCTTTTTGGTGTGACATGTCTTGATATGCAAAATTACCATGATAAGGAACACGCTCTTCTGTCTGGAGACTTCTAAAGGCTTTGAGCATGCAAAACTGGTCGCTTCCTGTCTACACTATGTGCAGCAGGGTGGTGTTTAATCATATGCGCCAGCCAGCGTATGCTTGTCACTTATCTGCTCTTTCCACATGACCAACCAGTACTTTCTGCCAATGTGTTAGGTTTGTTATGTAGAGCACCGCTTGTTCTTTAAGAATAAGAAATTTGTTAACAAGAAGAGATAAGACTGCGAAGATGCGTGAGACGCACAGGATTGCTTGGATAAGAAAAGCTCTCCAGAAGCTGTTCCAGAGCTGTTTATTTTTTCCCCTCCAATTTTAGTCATATCCAATTCCCATCACCTTCCTATCACATACGACAGCCACCAACCAGGGAGGGGCGTAAGCATTTACTTGCCCCTCCGTAACATGTAATGCTGCCATCCACATCTTTTACGAACTGCTGTGCGTTCAGGGATGGCCTAACGCACTTGGAGGGAAGGTGCTACTATTTTTAATCTCCTCGCTGAAGAAGATGGTGAAAACAAACCGACAAAACCGTTATGCAGTAGGTGTCATAATCCCATCTGCTGCGAAACAGCCCAAATCTTGCAGTGTCTGACAAATTTCCTGAGCTGAGTCCAAATATGAATGTCGGGAACGAGACTGGTAGTGCGGCGTAATCGAAGAGTCATGTGGTGTCTGGGATGCTCCACTGGGAGCCACAGAATCAGGAGCAGCCCATGAAAGGGACATGGACACACACTCACACACACACACACACACACACACACTCTACTTTACTCTTTGTAAGCACGGTTCACCAGTTTCTGTTCACTTCCTCTTGTTTGTTCTGCCTGTAAGTATGATAACAGTGGATTTCAGGAAGAACTCTCACTCGCTGTGTCTCGTTGCAATCACAGCTGTTGTAGTGTTGAGGAAACAGAGCCACACTGGAACAGTGTGTTCTTATGTATAAGCAGGCTGCACAGAGGGTTTATCGTCTGAGGTAACGTCCCAAAAAAAAGCAACAACAACCCAGGGTTCTGCTTTCTCTCTCTGGAGAGTGGTCAGGGGCAGTGAAATGGCAGGGTCAAGACATACATCATAACATATCAGACCTAGTTTTCTTTATCATTAATGAAACTGTTGTTACCGCTGTCAAGGAGGTTATGTTTTTTTAGGCATTAGTTTTTTGGTTTGTTTGCAACGTTATGCAGATTTTCATTCATTAATTCATTTGCCCCACAGCTTAATCCTACTAAGGTTGCAGGGAGGCTGGAGCCCATCTCAGCCAACTCTAGGCTAAGGCAGGGTACACCCTGGACAGCTCACCAGTCTATTGCAGGCCCAACCCACTTACAATCTCACCCAGGGTCAATTTGGAACAGCCAATTAGCTGAAAAAGCATGTCTGTACTATGGAAGGAAACAGTACCCAGAGGAAACCCATGCAAGCACGTGAAGAACATGCAAAATCCACACAGAAACACTCGAGCACAGGAAACGAACCCAGCACTTTCTTGCCTTGAGGTGGACGTGGTAATCACTAACCCACCGTGCCACCCATGAATGGATTTTGATGAAATTTTTGAGAGGGGTGGGGTACAGTCTGAGAATTGTTGTCCATTGCAGGATTGGGGCAACTTTAACATTTGATTCTATAAGTAAAGACTACAGTGTTTTCTTCCTCTCAGCTTCATAGGTTCATATATTTAGTAGGGGTGGACAGTATCCCCGCCCCTAGTAGGATTAAGCGGTTTGGCAAGTGAGTAAATGAGTGAAAAGGAGAAAAACATAATATTTCGTCAAATGTTTTACTATTTGATTTTGAAAATGAATTACATTTAAGGTCAACTCAACAAACGATATCATAATATCTTATAAAATCATATTGTTATGTGATTTATCATGATATTGATTTTATATCGTCATATCGCCAAACCCTCACATTCAGGACTGGACTTTTACTGGGTTAGATGTTACATTTATCACCAAAATCTAATAGACAGAAGGATGAAGAAGTAAATTGATGTAATAGATTGATTTGATCCTGAGCTCAGTGTGTGTGTGTGGGTGTGTGGGTGGGTGTGTGTGTCCCATCAACTGTGTATTCTGTCCTTGGACAAAATGTTCCGAGCATAGGCCCAATCAGCATAAAGCGGTTTGTAAAGCCGAATGAATGAATGAATGATGCATTGTTTTCTGTCTCTAATTTTCCCCTCAGCATTAGCGAGAGCTTTTTAACAGTGAAAGGCGCCGCGCTCTTCCTCCCCAGAGGAAACGGCTCCTCGCCGTCGTCCATCTGCTCATCGCGGATCACAGGACAGCGGAATAAGCATGCAGGTGTCCAAAATCAAATTTATATAAAATCATAACATCCTATCACATGACAAAAGAGAAATTGTACCACTTGGGAATGTGTGTATCATGGCTGAATCTCTTATCCATTAATTCTTATTCCATAATTTTTGTTTGGTTTTTTTTTTGTTCATGTTTAGGGGATCTCCAGCAGCACCTGCAGACCATGTTCACTCGGCTCCGGCCAGAGGACAACATCCGTCTGGTGAATGACGCAAAAACACGTTTTAGCAGCAGCTCAAATTACCATTTAATAGCGGTATCATAATGCAGCTCAGTAATCCTCCGATCAGTATGAATGCTTATATTGACATAGTGGTGTCTGGCAGGCGGTGCGGTTGGAGAGCGTGCGCCCTCAGTGCACACGCTACATGGTTATAGTGACCACAAATGGACGGCAGGACACCGAGGAGAGTGTAGTGCTGGGTATGGACTTCAGCTCCTCCGACAGGTGAATGTGTGTTACTGCATTAATTTGGCATTGACAATCGGACGTGACAGTTAGTCATGCGAATCCGAATTATAGAAGTTATACCTGAATGCTGATGTGTGTGTGTGTGTGTGTGTGTGTGTGTGTGTGTGTGTAGTTCCTGTTCAATAGGCCTGGTGCTTCCTTTATGGAGTGACACACGGATCCATTTGGATGGAGACGGGTAAGTGAGCTCTTGAAATCATCTTAATGCTATTGCTGATTATTGCCTCCTCCCAAAACGTTCTGGTGGAGGTATCATAATCACTGGCATTTCAATCCGTCCATCTGTCTGTTTGTGAACAAAATCCTGACCACACCCATGCACGAAGTTCCACCAAACTTGGTGGGGATGCTACCCTGCCTGAGTCCTAGAGATGATTTGAATGGAAGGTCAAGGTCAGAGCAAGGTCACAAATTTTTGAAGAAAAAGCACTTATAACTTCAAAGCGATTGCCGTTACTGTGAAGCACTAACATACATGGACTTTCAAATAAGACAGTTTCCTTTGACCTTGAGTGACCTTCAAAACCCCGTCAAACCCCAGACATCTCGTAAATCCTTCAAACAAGAGTTTTGCTAATTTGGTCACATCCATGTAATGTAGAACATGTCGAACACATGGGTAATTAAAACGAGAACCTGTTAATGGCTTATTTGCTTATATTCTCTGTCTCTTTCTCTCTCCCTCTCTCTGTCTCTTCTCACAGGGGGTTCAGTGTGTCCACAGATAACAGGATCCATGTTTTCAAGCCCGTCTCTGTCCAGGCCATGTGGTAGGTCTCGGTTGAAGTGAAGAAACATATTGATTTTATCAACAGCTCCCATTTACTGAATTCTCCCTATTCCCCTTTTCAGGTCCTCTCTGCAATCTCTGCACAAAGCATGTGAGGTAGCACGCTGCCATAACTACTTCCCAGGTAGCCTCTTCCTGACATGGGTCAGCTACTACCAGAGCCACATGTCCTCAGATCAGGCCCACATCAATGAGTGGAATGCCATGCAGGATGTGCAGTCGCACCGCGCTGACTCCCCTGTTCTCTTCTCTGATGTGTACGTACACTTGCTATAAGTAATCTCCTCTTTTATTATTTATAGCAAGCACTCATTTAAAGATCCCTTACAATCTTTTTACAAGTGAATAGTTTTGACAGATCAGTGAAGTGCTACCTGGTACTTTGTGAAGGATATTTATAGAGTATCTAAAGCATAATGAGCTAGTTCCATCCATTCAGAAATAAAAAGGAGGAAAGTTAAGGGTGAGGGAAAAGAACAGGAGGCAGAATAAATCCATGTACATGGACACTATTACTTTAAAATCCTCATGGAATGGCTTCGTAGCTGCACAACTGTATCCAAATACCTTCCCAAGTTCCCAAGATCTCCCACACCACCTCACTGCTACGCTCTCTCCACTGGCTTCCTGTAGCTGCTTGCATTAGATTTGAAACACTAATGCTAGCCTAAAAAGCCAAAAATAGACCTGCACCCTCCTACCTCAGAGCACTTTTCACACTTTGCACTGCACTGCGTTCTCTCCAATCTTCTAGCACTGCTAGACTGGTCCCTCCTTCTGTCAAAGGACAAGGAAAACATACATGTAAACTTTTGTCTGTTCTGGCACCGAAAAGATGTCCAGACAGCTGAGTCAGTGGGTGTCTTCAAACAATGGCTGAAAACACTTTTTTAGAAATACTTGGATTAGCACAATGTTACACAGACACAAACAACCTCTACCCACTTGTTTTGACTAATGGTATACTTAGCCTGTGTCCTATCAGTATCAGAATATATTCACTGGTAGTGACTTTAAAGCACTTCTGCAAGTCGCTCTGGATAAGGGCGGCTGGCAAATGCTATACATGTGAATGCGAATGTAAATACACATACGCATTCTTCCACACTGTTAGCAAAAAAATGTACGTAGGACTTCAGAATACTCAGTATGCATATAATAGTAGTTACCTGTATGACATAATGAATCCGTTGTGGTAAACCACCACACTGCACTTACAACAATTCAGCTGGAGCCTCTCCAATGGAAGTCAAATTTAATGAAATCGAACTGAAGTATCATCTTCTAGTATGAGCGAGAGCCGAAATTAACAATTTTTGTGACCTTGATTTACTCTTGTTAACTACTCATCTCACTCACTCATGATACATTGACAGTATGTAATTACACATTAATAACCACAGACCTAAATATACCTACTGTAGACATACTGTATATACCGTAATAACTGTTGAAACTCAGGTTAAAAGGCACAGCAGCACTCATGGTGATAACAGTATAAATGAGTGTATAGTTTATACACTCTGGTACAGACGAGCAAACTGAGTGCGTGAGTACTGTTTATCTATGCATTCAAGTGTGAGACTGCGGTTACATGAGCATCAGAAAGGAAGTCTTTAACGTCTGGTAGCGCTGCAGTTGGACTTTCTTCACAACAAGGGCAGAGAGCACCGAGATCAGACAGTTCCCACTTTGCAGCTACACACATGTACTCAATTCCACTTCCTGTTTGTGGGCATGCTATCTCAGCCAGGCTGCCATGTTTCACACTTTGTTCAGCGTTTATGGTGTTTGTATAAATGATGCATGTGGAAATGATGTCTTGTGTTAGGCCAACGGAGCGAGAGAGAACCGAGAGGCTGATCAAGACACGTCTACGAGAGATCATGATGCAGAAAGACCTGGAGAATGTCACCTCTAAGGAGGTGTGTGTGTGTGTGTTCTAGCACATTTTCTCATCCACACAGTACTTCATTAAAACGGCATACCATGTGCCCAGCATTGTAGGAGATAAACCAGTAGCTTTTATTTCCAGAGCGTGCTCAGTGAAATGATTTTGTTCTTTCTTGCTCTTATATATCAGTCGGTAAAAATATTAAAACATACAACTCTAGGGATGCTTCTCATCCTCGTTTCCCTCACTTGCGTCTAATCCCTGCATCTCAGTCCCTCCCACCGAGGAAACATGAAGAAACACGAGGAAACGATATGAGGAGCATGGAATTTGGGAACCTGGCAATTCTATGATAACCTACAATGTTTTTTAAAAATTGTTTTTGTGTGTGTGTGTGTGTGTGTGTGTGTGTTTCTATTATACCATCATTTCTTTTTTTCTTTCTTTTTTTATTTAACATATATAAAGTATGTATTATACTCCATAACTGAGTGGTTAGTAGGTCTCACAGCAAGAACGTCTTGAGTTCGAGTCCCAGGCTCAGCTTGGGTGTTTCTGTGTGGAGTTTGCATGTTTTTCCCATGCTTGTGTACGTTTCCTTTGGGTACTCTGGTTTCCTCCCACAGTCCAAAGACATGCAAATAAAGCAAACTGCCTGTTCCAAATTGCCCCTAGGTGTGGATGTGAATGTGAATGTGTATGGCTGTGTGTATTGGCCCTGTGATAGTTTGGTGAACTATTCCGGGTGTCCCCAGACTTCGCCTAATGTCGGCTGAGGTAGGCTCCAGCCTCCCCATGACCCTAATAGGATTAAGCGATTTGGAAAATGAGTGAGTGAGTGAGAATGACAGAACTGGTTCCACATGTCCTTTTATAAAGCATGGTATAATAAAAATATAGTATTGTTCTCAGTTCCAAAATGAATAAATAATTGGCACCATTAATGACTTGCATTGTTCTAGCATAATTTTTTTCAGATAAAAACTTCCACTTTCACTTCACACACCACATTGTAAAATTTCTCAGATGTTTTTCTCAGATGTGTATTTTATTATATTTTATTCTATATTTTTCCTATTTCTATCCTTTTGCTTTTATATAGATTT
>JAOUQZ010000019.1:8219749-8242249 GCA_028564935.1 Neosilurus hyrtlii
TTCTTTACATTCTGGACAGTCGTACTAAGCATTTCACTACACATTGTACTGTGTATAATTTGTATGTGACAAATAAATTTGACTTTGATTTTGATTTGATTTGAAATTGTACCTTGACAGCGACCGATGTCATCTCTGTCCCACTAGATTCGCACGGAGCTGGAGATGCAGATGGGGTGTAACCTGCGAGAGTTTAAAGAATACATCGATAATGAGATGATTGTTATCCTGGGTCAGATGGACAGCCCCACTGAGATCTTTGAGCATGTGTACCTGGTAATTCATTCATTACTTTCAGATTTCATACCTTCTATGTTCAGGAATCTGTAGTTTAATCTCTCGTTCAGTCAGTAGTGTACTATCACTGAACTGTATGTCTGGGTCTGTTCAAAGGGTTCAGAATGGAACGCATCTAATCTGGAAGAGTTACAGAACAGCGGGTAAAACAATTGCGCTAGACGCAGCTTTAACATCCGACCCCCTCAGCTACAATCATTAAAACAAATGCAGGTCAACAAGCTAATTTTTTTCCCCATGCTCAGGGTTCAGTACATCCTCAATGTCACACGGGAGATTGATAACTTCTTCCCTGGTCTGTTCGAGTACCACAACATCCGCGTGTATGATGAAGAAGCGACGGATTTGCTGGCATACTGGAACGACACGTATAAATTCATCTCCAGGGCCAAGTAAGTCCAACAGCTGTTTCTCATGCCGTGTATCTGACACAGGAAGTAAAGAAGCCTCCAGGGGATTTTCTATCCTGATTAGCCATCTTGATTTGATGTTGCTTGCTGGGATCGGGGGTTTTAATCTTTCTCTCGCTATCACACCTGTTGCAGTCATTTATCTCAAACACACACGCACACACTAAATTCCCTCTGCAGGAAAGCAGGAGCCAAGTGTCTTGTGCACTGTAAGATGGGTGTGAGCCGCTCGGCCTCCACAGTGATCGCCTACGCTATGAAGGAGTACGGCTGGGACCTGGAGCAAGCCTTTGACTATGTCAAAGAGCGCCGTGCCGTGACCAAGCCTAACCCCTCTTTTATGAGGCAGCTAGAGGAGTACCAGGGCATCCTGTTGGCCAGGTATGTGCTTAATTTACATACAAAAACGTGTACTCGACGGGCATGTATTATATCTTAGAGCTGTATACAGAAAGTGTGTGCGTGTTTTAAATGAATGCCTCTTTGTTCTGAGTGCGTTTGTCTTTGCCAGCAGCTGTTAGGTTACATTGCACATTCGCACATTTATCTGAAGAGAGTGTGGTTGCATGTGAAGGGCATGGGGTTGTGTATGGTTTTTTTTACAGATGAAAATGATGAGAGGGTAAAAAGATCACATTTGGCTGCTTAAACCACATGGAAATGTTGCTGGAAACCGGCTGGAAGAAGTAATTTCCTGTTATTTTCATGATCAGACTGCAGAAAATCGAACGGCATTTGTCTCTGATAAGAGTCAGGGTTTCAAAAAAATAGAAAGAGCTAAGAGTTTGCGCAGAACCCTTATAAGCTAAATTTTGACTGTGACTCAGTGCAGGCCACAAGCACGGGCTAGGAGAAGCTGGAGTGGGGTGTACCGTGCATGGTGGTGGAGTCAATCTCTATAAAGGTGAAATCCAGAAATGCAGTTTAATTGTGTATGTTTGACTGAACTTTTCTTTTTTTCCCCATCCATCCATCTTCTTCCCTCAATAGCAGGCAGAGGCACAACAAGCTGTGGCGTTCCCATTCGGACAGCAACCTGTCTGAGCACCACGAGCCATTGGTTAAGACTCCTGGGGCGCAGTCGCTGGGTCGCTCCAACCCCCGAAACCAGAGTGGCAGCCAGGTGTCTCCGACACTGCAAGAACTGCTCCAGACTCTCAGCCCTTCTGCGGCAGGGAAAAAAGTCCGCGAGCAAGGGGCAGCTTTTGCGAATGGGCTCGGAAACTCTGAAGAAAGCCTAACCGCTGAGGAATTATCCCTCCTCCCTAAACCCCGAGCAGCAACAGTAGTGCCTGGTGCCCGTCCCAGTTCGGCACCCATAAACCTGGCAGAAACGGTCCTGGTGAGCCGGCCTCATCCACCCCCTGCTCTTCATGATCCTGCCTCATCGCCTACGCTTCACCCAAATGCAGAGGCCAAAGCACTCACGAGCCATGAGCAGCCTGTGGTGTGCTCTCCAAACAAAACAGGGTGTGTTAGGAGTAGAACCCCCGAGCCAAGCAGACAAGCCCCGAACATCTCCCCCTCCACTGCAGGGCAGCATACACAGGTGCCTGAGCTCAGGCAAAAATTCAGCCAGCAAGTGCCTGATGCAGGCGTAGACTGCGCAGGACTAGGTCACGCCAAGAACGATAACCACCACCAACACCCCAGTGCCACAGTACAGGAAGCGGGCCTTTCTGCCTCACCTCCGTCAGCTCAGAGCTCCGACCGCATCGATTTCTTCAGTGCCAGAGAGAAATTCCTCAACCTCTCTCAGGAGGCGCAAAGCCGTGGGAGTTCCGAGCAACCGACGCTTCGAGATAAAAGCCCAAACCAGGAATCGAAGCTCATGTTTCCTGAGAACTCAGTTAAAGGGGAGGAGGAACAGAAAAAGGTAGTGTGTGTGTGTGCAAAATTCATGTTGTCCTTCTCCATGTTTTGATCAAAATAAGGCTTGTGCGATATCGATTTTTGTTTAAATTATCAGAACAAACTTCTGAAAGTTATACAGCGGCGTTTGGAGCCAAGTTTCTGTCGGACCTGGTAAGTGGTTAAATCAGGAAGAAATAGATATATAAACAGCAAGAGGGTCCTGGGTTCAAGACCTGGGCTCTGCTCGGGCGTTTTTACATAATGTTCTCGCCGTGCTTGCATGGTTCTTCTCCTGGAAGTCTGGTGTCCACCCACAGTCCAAAGACATGCACATTAGCCTAACTGGCTTTTCCAAATTGCCCCTAGGTGTGAGCGTGTGTGTGTGCGTGTGTGAATAGGTGTGCGTATTGGCCCCGTGATGGCAAGTTGTTCAGGGGGGACTCTGCCTTCGCCCTAGGTGTGAGTGCGAGTGTGAATGGTCATGTGTGTATGTTGGACCTGTGATGGTCTGGTTAGCTGTTCATGGTGTATTCTGCCTTTATCCTGTGTTGGCTGAGATAGGCTTCAAAAGAAGGAAATTTAATATAAAAAATCTGAATATGTTTAATATTCTGGCAGTTCGTGATTGTTGATATTCTATGATATCGCACAAGCCTTTCTAAAATAATGTTGTTTTTTTCTTTCTTCCTTTCTATGAATTATGCTTAAACCACTGTTATAATTTTTGATTACAGCAACGGAGTAGTGTTGCTGAGAGTAAGTCCGACACTTCTATTAAACTCACGTGTACCGCCCTCCCATTCCCCACCGTAACCGTGCTTTGAGTTTGAACTCGTGTCATGTGGCTGCCACCCTGTGGTGAAAAGGAATGCTGCATGGGGTTCCCCATTTCCATTATGGTGTTGGTGGTCCGTATGCTGTCCGTCATCCTTTGGTCTTCTTTACTTAAGGCTTGTTTCCACCAAGGCTGCAGAACCTTTTGAGAAATTCAGTGGTCCTGGAACGAGAACACAGGGGTCGCGACCTTTCACATTAACATTACATTTAAGTCAAGTATACAGCCAACCCAACATTTCAGCACATGACAGGTGTTTTGACTGATTGATTGTTGCTTCATTCTACAGATACTGCACTTACTGGCCACTTTATTAGGAACACCTGCTGGTTTGTACCTGAAATCCAAACCCTTTGGAACGGTGTAAGAGCATAAGACATGTAGATACAGCTCAAAGCGCTACAGTCAACGTTCACATTACAAATGGTTTATTCTTACCTAATTAAATGCGATTTCATGCTTCCAGCCTTTCCTGCATTTTCATTCCTGGGTTCAAGCCTCAGGTTTGGTCAGGGCATTTCTGTGTAGAGTCTATATGTTCTTCCCGTGCTTGCATGGGTTTAATCCGGGTATTCCGGACATGCACAGGGGGCTAACTGGCTGTTTCAAATTGCCCCTAGTTGTGAGAGTGAGTGGTTGTATGGGTGTTGGCCTTGAGATGGTCTGGTGAGCTGTTCTGGGTGTATCCCGACTTTGCCCAGAGTCGGCTGAGATAGGCTCCAGCCTTAAGGATAAAGTGAAATAAAATTACATTTCTTGTGATGGCCTGCGGGTGAACTGGTAAGCACCGTCACCTTACAGCAAGATTATTCTGGCTGTGAACCTTGCAGTTGACTGTGGCCCTTCTGTGTGGGGTTTACGCGTTCTTGCTGTGCTTTCCTGGGTTTCCTCCTTGTGCTTCGGTTTCCTCTGAGACATGAACGATAGATCAAAAGGCTACAACAAATCACCCACAGGTGTGAATGTGAGTGTGTGTGGTTGTTTATATCTGGGTTAGCTCTGTAATTGATTGACAATCTGTTCAGGGTGTAACCCCCCCTCTCACCCAGAGTCAGCTGGGATTGGCTCCAGCTTGATGGACGGCTCTCACGCCATTTCTGAGGACGCCAAAAAGCAACCTCGGACCCAAGCACAGCAAATTCAGGTTCAGGTGTATGAAATGGACTTCTTTCCCTCGCATCTGAGTGTTAAAGGGTACTGGTGATGCGTTAATGTGATTCTGTGCTGCCCTTTATATGTCACGCTTTATCTGTATCTGAGGGTAAACTGGGGCATGTTGCATGTATGTGACCTGGAAATAAGAGCCTAGTGGCTGGGAATTTGCATCCACGCAGCTGGAGTTGATTCATGAACTCAATTTTGAGACTCATGAATCAGATTAGTCAATCACTGTGCTCAGATTCTGCATTCATGGGTCATTGTGTTGCTGATTGGCTGCATGGTGTTATAATCCAGCTTAAGTAATTGCTTGTTATCTGCTAATTTAAAAATCTATTTACTAGATCGATATCATTCTGCGAAGCTCAAATTTAGTCAAAAAGGTTACTGGAAGTAGTTCCAGGAACCAGTTTTAATTCTTGAGTTCCTGAAAAAGGTTCCTGAGGTGGAAATTCGCCTGTAGTAATACCGTTTCATTCCTTTGCCTTAACGATCTCTTTTATTCCTCTTTCTTTCTTTCATTTCAGGAGAACTGCATTGTTTTGGTTTATAACACAGTCTCAGAACTGGAGGTCACGATGCCTATTGTAACTCCTCCCCCTCCTCCTGCCAGCCAACCCAATTCAAGTAGCTTAAAGGAGGAGGAGGAGTTAGTCAAAAAGTCACCAGAAGTGGAGAAGATTGAGCTCGTAGAAGCGCTCCAAGGTGATTGGTCAAGGGGTGGTTCAGTGCGACGAGCCACCAAGCAGCTAGAGCAGAAGATGAAGCTAGACGTTTCATCGGCAGTACTTCTACCGAGTGCTCTCGGCTGTCCTTCACAGCGTTCTGTTGTTAGCACCAGCAGCAGAGACAGAACTGAGGACACTTCATCTCATTTAGACCTCTTTCTTGATTCGAGCAGTATGCCAGCCCACCACCATCGGCCTGAGGACACGGCAGAGATAAAAGTACAGAAGGAAGAGCCTTTACCTGTAGAGGAAGGGATGGGAAAAGGGTGCAAAATAAGACTCAGGGAAGAAGAAGAACAAGAAGAAAAGCATGGACACACTGGATTTCTCGAGACGCACACAAGCCTGTCACACTTGAAGCCAAGCCATTCCGCTCCATCCAGGTCTTCTTCAGACGCAGTTTTTAAGCTAGAGGGCGTCACAGAGAGAGAGACAAGCACTGACTGCCTGTCCCAGGACCATCTGAAGGAGATGGTGGAGACTCTGAGACAGCTCGGCGCCTTCCTGTCACAGGTGAGCAGCAGTTCAGACAACAGACTCAGCCACCCATGGGCTGGAAAAGAACAGAAAAGAGTGTGGACTGTTCAGGAACGAGCCAAAGAAGTAAAGGCAAGAATGCGTCAAGCTGGTCTGACCCCGCCTTCGCTGATCAAAAGGTCAGCCTCACTGGCCAAGCTAGGCTCCCTCGACTTGTCGGCTAACGATCTGAGTGAGCTGGAGCTGAGTCCCGCGCCATCGTCGCTATCCTCATCACCGGCCCCGCTCACTGCAAAGCCACGCCCTCACTCTTTTACCGATGATACCTCAAAGAAGAAGCGGGTTCTCCCCAGACGGACACCCTCCCTCCCTGCCTCTTACACGTCTCGCCTCCCTTCTGCTGGATCCCACTTGGATAAAAGGTTGGAAAAACGCCAGACTGGAGAAGTACAGCACAAAGTCTCTATACCACTGCCAGTCTCCGCATCATCCAATGAGTGCTGGAGGCAAGGAAAGGTCCCAGATCCGGCGTACACTCCGATGTCTGCGCCTGCCTTAATATCTGTGGCGACTCGGCAGCAGTATGAAAGGACTCATCCCTTGTGGAGACTTAAAAAACGGACCTCAAACTCCTACTATAACACCATGTGACCCAGCCGGTGCTGCGTTCATGTTTTTTGTTTTTTTTTCACACATACCTCAGTGGGCCTTACAAAACCAGAAATGAAACTAAACTGCCGGATGACTTTGTAGCCTATCATTACATGATACCCAATAAGGAGCACAAAGTTAGAGATTAGAGAAGTTACTGGTCTTTGTGATGGGGCTGATGGGGCAGGTTTTAATCCCGGACCCATCAGTAACGAATAGCAGTTCTGTTAAAAAGAGTTTGACGACTGATCCTCACTTTGCACAATATCTATTACATGGTTTATTACAGACAAGTGATAAATGCAGAGTTTCCTCTTAGCCTTCTGTGTGTGTGTGTGTGTGTGTGTGTGTGTGTGTGTGTGTGTGTGTGTGTGTGTGTGAGAGCGTGTGTGTGAGAGAGGGAGAGAGGGAGAGAGAGAGTCGAAGAGACCTGGATGAATTCATGTTAAAATACGTTCAGATATGTATGAAATGTAACAAAGTGTAAAGTTGTTCGGGAAGCCTGCTCAGTGTGCACGTTAAGCTCAATTAAGAACGGGATAAACGTCGTGTGGTACATAGATTGTAGATCTCTGGGGCTTTAGTGGATGTATGTATGTATAGATTCATTTTCCATGGAAGTGTACGACTGTATGTAAATGTGAATACGTACTTTTCTTTCCACATTCGATTCTCAAGTGCAGTTTCTCCTTTCTGTTGTTTTTTTTTCTTTTAAGTAATATATAAACAAATGCGAGGGAGTTTTTAATATGCACTTTATCTTTTTTACTATGTTTTACATTTTTTAATCTGTGGTTTGTAATCCGGACGCATGCTGGCTGAGTGTGTATTTAGGGTCGCCTGTATGATGCAATGTGCAATTTAGTCTTTTATTATAACACCCCCACCCCCCACCCCTGGTCCTTGTAAAACTGGATTTTCTTTTTACTCTGCTTAAACTGTGACAATTAAAGAACGTGTAAGGAAAAACAAAAATATGTCTGTCTTGACTTGTATGGTTCAAAATACTTTCATTCCAGATTTTGTTTCTTTTTCTTTCTTTTAGTTTTGTATTTTTTAGTGTGGGAGCCCATTTCCACCTCTGGAGAAAAAAAATATCAGCGTTTAAGCCATAATTGTGACTTACCGATTCATAATTGTCATAATGCTAAGTCGTAATTATGAGTGGTAAGTCATAAGTATGAAGTAGCAAGTCGTAATTATGAGATGCTGAGTTGTAATTATGAGATGCTGAGTCATAATTATGAATTAATGAGTCATAATTATGAGGTGCTAAAACTTTTTGTCTCTAGTGGTGGAAATGGGCTCCCATGTCAAATAGATTAGATTTAGCAAATTGCTTCACCATATTTGTTCTTCTATATTTACAGTACATGAGCTAATATCCTAGTACAAGAGGAGCCAATCACAACGTGCAATTGCATACCTTCCAGTCTGTATGGATAAAATAATTGCTTATTATTATAATTGCTCATTGTTATCTTTACACATTTATGGTAGCCAGGATAAGAAAAAATACATCTGAAAATATTATAGTTTATTTTTAGTAGTCATGAATTAGGCCACACACTCTGGGAGCCCATGCAGTAACCTGAAGACTAATTTATATATAATTATAACTCTGGAAACAGGACTATTCAAGGACTGCCTGACAACAACATAAATATAAAGAATACCCAATAAATAAATTAATCAATAAATAAACAAAACAAAACCAGGCATAAACTGCAAACCAAGCTCAAAACCTCAACTTTACATCCTTTCCAAACCCTACACGTGAAATCATTTAAATATAGATTCATAATGTATTTGCAAAGTAACATTCAAGAGGTTTTAACAAGGCAGTAGGGCGAGTTCCCTGAGTCCACAAAGGGAAAGAAACTCTATATTCAACTCTATAATCCCTTGCTGGTGATTTGCTGTAATTAAAGCTTCACCTTTAACAGCTTTAAAACCTTTCATCCAGAAATGTGTAGAATGTTCCTACTGAAGCTTGATCTCTGAAGGTGATTCTGGCTTTCACTGTTGCTCCCTGTATAATAATAATAATAATAAAACATAAAAATAAAAAAAGACTTATTGGTATCCATGAGGGTCATTTTATTGCTGTTAGTTTTGATCAGTGAAGTGACGTCACGCAGGCTGCATGTGACCCCTCGCCATTGCGGGAGATGGAGGCGCGTCGAAAATAGACCGGGTGTAGAACCGTGTCACCTCCCCTCCCTCCCCCTCTCTCCCTCTCTCCCTCTCTCTCTCTCTCTCTATTCCTCTCTTTCACTGGAAGCCTGGAGTTCAGCACACGGAGTGTTTTAGGACTTCAGCAACTTTCTTCCCTGGAATAGTAAGAATTAAAGCGAGCGGGGGTTTGTTTATAGCGGTGTTGGGGATCTGAGATCAGAACAGCTGGAACTAAAGAGAGGAGAGTCTGACAAACTACACCAGGTGGCATTAACCCGAACACAGAGGTAAGAGGGGCTCACTGGGAGGAAGAAAAACGAGTTGCGTCTTTTAATATTATTATTATTATTATTATTATTATTATTATTATTATCCTCAACATCAGCATCATCATCATCATCATTATTATTATTGATAATATTATCATCATCATCCTCATTATTATTATTATTATCATTATTATTATTACTATCCACATTATTATTATTATTATTATTATTATTATTACTATCATATCATTATTATTGTTTTTTATTATTATGCTCATCATCATCATCATTATTATTGTGATGATTATTTTTATAAATATCTTTATTTTATGTATTTATTATGAAACTGCCAGCTCACGACATGTGCGTAGAGACTGCGCCAGTGCACGCGCCGGGCTTCGTGCTCCATTCTGTGCTCGCGCACTTAATGTCGGACTGTCGCGCTTGAGCGCTCTGTGCACGCGCATGGTATACAGAACTGGGTTTTCAGGGTAAGAATGTTTCTGGCACATGGCCAGGTGTGTGTGGGTGGGTGTGTGTGTGTGTGTGTGTGTGTGTGTGTTGGGGAGGGGTATTATTGTGTGGCTCTTTCTTAGCGGGTCTGTTTTGTCTTGACTCTATGTGAGAAGTGTGTGTGTGTGTGTGTGTGTGTGTGTGTGTGTGTGTGTGTGTCGGGGTGGGGGTTGTTGGGGTGTAAGAGGCACTTCAGTATTACTATATTAGGAAAGTGACCCTGTCATTTGCTCCAGCCGTGGATTCACTTTCCAGACTCGACTCCGGCTGAAGTGAGTCGAGCCGCGCGCGCGGGATTTGATTCACTGTCACTACTTAATAAAATAAATGATGAACTGTATCGTCATGATCGAGTCTCAGCATCGGTTCATCGTACATTTATGGGATTTTTGCAGGCGCCCTTATCCCGAGTAGATTACATTTGTACAACTGAGCAGTGGAGGGTTAAGGGCCTCGCTCAAGGGCCCAGCAGTGGCAGCTTGGAGGTAATGGGACTCGAACCCTCAACCTTCTAATCAGAAACCCAGCGCTTCATATATATATATAGGACATAGACACGTAAATAGATACCCACAATTTCAGAATGAATATCTGCTGGTGGAAGAAGAGGCTTGGTGTCTTGCTGCTCAGCCTTAATCGCCCATTTGAGGACGAAGCGCATAACAGTTTCTGAGCTGGTTTGGACGTCTTCTGTACAGTGTTCTTTTCACGGAGCGAAGGCATCTTTCTGATGGACCGGGTCGACTGGGTCGTGGATACGCAATGGCCTTACCTTCACTGTTGTACTTATTACTGTCGACAGAGGAATATTCAAATTGTGGTATATTTGTCGCTGGCTGATGCTGCCTCTGACTAACCCACAATTCCACCTCTCTGAAAAGCTGACAACTTACTGACTCAGATTTAATGAACACTTGTCAGACTGCTGTGTAAAGGTGCACAAAGTGGTGCTAAAGTTATGCAAGCATGCCTCGCACTCCAGAAGCTCAAGAAAAGTCAGATTTTCAGAGAGGTCGTATGGTGGGACAGTCAGAGGGTGGCATCAGCCGGCGACAAATAGCTTCATTAAAGTTTGAGAATCGATTTGACCGATTAAAAGAGAGAATCAGCAGTTTATTATTTAAATTTTGTTGCTAAAATGGCCAGGGGATTGACTTTGCAGTTTAGGGATTCTTTTTTGTGGCAGTAGGAATTCTGAAAAACTGCTACAGATACAGTGACCTGAAAAGACCCAGGCAGAGTCTGATTAATGAGGTGTTCGTAAGTGTGTCACTGTTTTTAAGTGTGTTGGTATCCGAGTGACGTCCTCGCTGCTTCTCATTCCGACCAAACTGTGGCAGTAAACTGATTAGTGCTTAAATGAAACTAGTCCCTCCTCATAAACAGATCTGGTTTACTGTGTCACCGGTACCAACCTCTCAAAACATTACATAACTATAGCAAAATAAATGAAGGGTGAGTTTACTGTCACTCAGCAGATACATCTCGTTCATTACTGGTTCCATGTGAACCTCGGTGAGGGTGGGATCTTCTTAGTGACTGATAAGTGCCTGCCTGCTTTTGTTTTTTGTCATCTCTCATGTGTCGCTTCCCAGAATAACCTCATGACGGATTAACACAGTTGTGTGATGGCTAGGCAACAGCAAAACACAAACACACACGCTGCCATAATGCAAAGACGGACTGAAAAATTCAGAGCAATCTGGAGGCTTTGTGGAAGCTCTTGAATCAAAGCATTAGGAAGAAACTGCAAAGGAGTGAAACCTGAAGCATAGTTTAAAAGTTTTGTGAAAAAAAGTCTAGTTCCTGATCAATAATAGCACCAGTACCCTTAACCACCGGAAGTAGTTTTGACATCAGTTTCAGGCATGAATGAGATGTTTCTGCCCCAAAACTAAAAATGTGTGTGTGTGGGGTGCCTGTACGTGTGTGTGTGTTCCTGCTGCTGCACTGATGCTATCTTTGCTAACTCTGCTGCTATCTCAGCCAACACTAGGCCAAGGCAAGGTTCACCCCTTGCGCACAGCTATTACTCCGGATTCTCGCAATCTGTCGATGATGTTATTTACTGTTAAAGTCCCATTTTTACACTAACCTCATTCTGAAATTGTTCTTTGCAGATTGGTGAACCTCTGCCCAGATGCCCTTTTTATACCCAGTCATGTTACTGATTTGTTGCCAGTTAACCAAATTAGTTGCAAAATATTCTTCATGCGGTTTCTTTTCAGCACCGCTCACTTTTCCAGCTATTTGTTGCTTCGTCACAACTTTTTTGAGATGTTGCTGCCGTCAGCTAATATTTTCCATAAATAAGTAAAAATGTCTCAGTTTCCATATGACAATGTTTCCTCTGTTCTACTGTAAAGAAAACATGGCTTTATGAGTTTCCCAAATCTTTATATTCTTCTTTTTATATACATTTAAGACATCTTGTCTAGAATTAGGTTGTATTTTAAATCTACTTGGCATTAAAAATTGCTAATTTAAGTGAAAGCAAATATAGTAGTAGGAATAGTGCAAATGGCGGCATGGTGGCATAGTCCCGGGTCCTGGGTTCATGTCCAGGGCTCAGAGACGACGTTTCGATGTGAAGTTTGCCACATGCTTGCATGGATTATCTCCAGGTACTTTAGTTTGCTCCTAGTTACAACCCAAAGGCATGCACATTATGCTGACTGGATGTTCCAAATTGCCCCTAGGTAAGAGAATGAGTGAGTCTGATGAGCTGCGCATTAGTGAGTCTGGTGAGCTGCTAAGGATTAAGATTAGGATTAAGCAGTTCTGCGAATGAGTAAATGAGTGTTTTTCCTATCGGTATAACCATACTTTATGCCTTCAGTCAGGAATGCTCCACTTATTTGACCTTGTTATCACTCCCGAATCCTCTTGACGCATCCTTCAGTGGTCCAAACACATAATAACCAGAGGAAGCATGATCAGGGCTGTATGAGAACTGAAATCTCAATCTCTGAATGGTGTCAAGAGTTGCAATGGTTGTATGAGGTATGAGGATGTGCATTATCATGAAGAAGAAGAAGAATGCCTTTGGACATTCCTCTCTGGCAGTTCCATATCGCTGGCTTAAGCTCCTCCTCCAACATTCCAACAGACCCAGGCGTCTCCATACCACTGTGGCATTCTTCTATAACTTTGACGAGGTTTCACACCCTCTGGCCACAAAAATCCGATGACTGCTCATTGCTTCAGGGAACGGCGCAGCCATTTCGATTGTGGTGCGCATCTAATTACGCACGCCATGCCATCTACTGGGCAAAGTCAACACCTTGTCGAAGACAGAGGGTGTATTAAATGCCAGTGGGGGTATTCGTTTCATGAAATAGTCTATTTGCTGTTACTTTTTGAAATACGTGCAGTAGCATGATCAGTGTTCTCTCTTCATGAAGAGATCTTTGCTTGAACTTCATTTTCATTGCCCATGCAAGGGCTGTTAAAATACCCTTACAGCGTTTATGTTGTGGGAAACAAAAATGGATGTTAATTTTATTTAAAACTCATACAGTTTTACCAGGGTGGCATGGTGGCGAAGTGGTTAGCACATCCGACTCACAGCAAGAAGGTCCTACGTTCGAGTCGCAAGCTCGTGAGTTTCAGAGTGGAGTTTGCATTCTCTCGTCATGCTTGCGTGGGTTTCCTCCGGTTCCTCCGGTTTCCTCCCACAGTTCAAAGACATACACACTAGGCTAATTGGATGTTTCAACTTTCTCCATAGATATGAGTGGGAATGGTTGTGTGTGTGATGGTCTGGCGAGATGATTGGAGTATTTGCTCAATGCCCAAAGCCCCCGCGACATTAATGGTGGATTAAGAGGTTCGGCAAATGAGTGAGTGAGTACATGGGTATGGTTTCCATATGGGTGTACCCTGCCTTTTTGCCTAGAGTCAGATAGGATCCATGCCAGCTTCCCTGTGACCATTCACACTGTAAGTGGTACGGACAGATAATAAATCAATGAATAATTATATCTATTGAAAGCCTCTGTATGGTTGTTGGATACAACCATAGTTTCTCAGAAATGTCGTCAGATTCTAAGCTGTGCTTTTGAACTTTACTGTTCACGTCCTGTACCAATACCTACGGTTGATGGCCCTGTTTATCTCTTATTTGACCATTCATATATAGCAAACTCATTCCACAAAGGGCTGCTGTGGCTGCAGGCTTTTGTTTCAACCAAGCAGCAGCACATAAAAACATATTTTTGAGCTTTTGGTGATCAGTACCTTGGTATTGTGCATTATTATGTCAGAAGTGTGTTCCAAGTGGTTTGGATATAACTATTAAGGGTTTTCACGAGGTTCAAATACCAATGTGTAGCAGGAAAACATTCGGCACACCATTACACTGTACTGTTCAATGCAAAGACAATGACTCTCTGGACTCATGTTGTTTCCACCAACTTGTAATCTTCTCATCAATCGATTATGTAGTACTAATGGCTAGTAAAATGTTTCACGTCACCTTTAAACTTACAGTTTTTCGTTCAATTTCTCCTAGTGATGAGTCGCAGTATCGTGCGCCAGAGTAAGTTCCGGCATGTTTTTGGTCAAGCTGCGAAGGCGGAGCAGAGTTACGATGACATCCGGGTTTCCAAGGTGACGTGGGACAGCTCGTTCTGTGCAGTAAACCCGAAGTTCCTTGCAGTTATAGTGGAGTCCAGTGGAGGAGGAGCCTTTCTAGTTTTGCCTCTTTCAAAGGTAAGAAGAATAAGAAGTTGTAACAGATTCTCACCTGATTTTAAGCATAATTCAGTGACTGTGAAAATTTTAACTTGAGTACCGTGACAGCAATAAATACTCGATAAAGGATTAGGGTGGCATGGTGGTGTAGTGGTTAGCTAAAAGGTCCTGGGTTCAAGTCCTAGGCTCGGCAAAGGGTGTTTCCGTGCGGAGTTTCCATATTCTGTTTGTGCTTGTGTGGTTTTCCGGCTTGGTGAATGAATGAATAAAGAATAAAGTACATAAACTGTTTATTAATAAATAGATTAAGCACTTTACAATTCTTTATACCAGTAATTTCAAAATCCGTCAGTGTCCTTGACATAAGTGATATTAAAATAACACGATGACATTAAACACTCGCTCATTTTCCACTCAACACTCAACTGCTTAATCCTACTAAGGTCACATGGACGCTGGAGCCCATCTCAAACTGACATTGCATGAATGTAGGGTACACCCTGAACAGCTGTCCAGGGTCAACGCACGTACAACCATTCACACTCACACCTTGGGGCAATTTGGAACAGCCAGTCAGCCTAATTTGAATGTCTAGGCTGGTGGAGTACTCAAGCACGGGGAGAATATCCAAACTCCACACAGAAACGCTCTCGCTAAGCCCAGGACTCCAACTCAGAACCTTCTTGCTCTGAGGCGGACATGCTAACTCTACACCACCCTGCTGCCCTCTCATTAAACAGATTATATTTATTTTTGGGAAATAAACTCCACGAACGCCTTGAGCAAACAGAGTGTTTCAGATATGTAGAGGGTTACAACTCAGCACAGAGTTCGGTGTCTCTGTTGTAATATCTCCGAGCCAAACTGTCAGCTAATGATAAATGATCTCACGAGCAGAAGAAGGAAGGAAGGGGGGGCGCATTTGCCTTGAGACTGATTACTCACTGACCGACAGTTTTTTTGTGGATTTGCCCCTTCATGGCGAAACGACTTATCAGGAAGTTATTGCCTTTGATGCATGTTTTTGTTGTACACTAAAAAGGATGAAAGTTTGTGCACAACTGACCACCAATATGTGGCTCTTCTGCAAACTGAGCAAAAAATCTGTGTGTTGGTCCTGTGATAGTCTGGTGAGATGTTCGGTGTCGGCTGAGATAGGCTCCAGCCTCCCTGCCATCCTTTTAGGATTAAGCGGTTCAGCAAATGAGTGAGGGAGTGAGCGAGTGAGTGAGGAGAGTGGGTAGGGCTGAAGCAAAATTAGGGGCAGAAAATCAAACAAACCCTGGCATGAGAAAACTTTGCAGAGGTCATGGAAAAAGATGCTCTGGCAAAGCATTCAACATGCCAGGAGGGGGAAGTGAGTCTATGTACAAGCCCTGCCGCGCATGTGAGGGGTAGTGTTGATTTCTACGGAAGATTGTGTTGTCTTAACCCCATGGCCGAACTCTCTTTTCAGGAAGCAATGACAGAATCGGTTGTCAGCTGGAAGAATCTCAACCATGAGTTCCGATAACGTCCAATATTAGTGTACTGGTACTGAATGAAGATTGATGAGCATCCTTAAGAGTAGTTGTCAAGGCGTAGCTGTGTGTTGAATTATTTTTGCCCCACACGTACCTCCCACCTGTTAACACCAGTGGAATATTTCAGTATGAAATCTGTAAAAGATTCACTGACTGCGAATCATTACGGGAACATCACTGATCCGCTGTACATCAGTAGAACACTGTTAGAAAACTCTTCTACAATCCCTTATATGGAAGCATGCTATTTTGTGATCACAGCCCTGTGTCCATATCAGACCATCATTAAGTAAGCTCGATGACTGGGTATTATTGGAATATAAATACAGTTCTCCTTGTTTTTGGGAATGCAGTATGCAGACTCATTACACCGTCACATGAGCATGTAGCAGCAGGACTTAACAGACACCCTATAAATACCCTGCCTGCTTTCTCACCCGGCCCAGTTCCAGAAAGGTCAGAATAAAAACTGCCTTTTCATCGCCTCGTCACGAGGTTATTAATACACACCACAAGAGCAAGGAGACAGCCCAGAAGCTGGAGCAGCCCAGGAAAGGAACTCTCACACACACACACACACACACACACACACACACACACACAGGCAACCCTCTACTCTTTGTATGCATGGTCCACAAGTTTCTATTCACTTCCTATTCTAAGAAAACCCCCAGGCCGATCCCAGGACTCGAACCCAGGCAGATGTGCTAACCAATATGCTGCCCCAGTACAAGTTTTATGTTAAATCAAATTCACTGAATGCAATTTTCATGCACTGTGATGGCCTGGTGAGCTGTCCACGGTGTACTCTGCCGTCGCTCAGAGTCGGCTGAGATGGGCGCCAGCCTCCCTGCCACCCTAATTAGGATTAAGCGGTTCAGAAAATGAATGAATCATGAATTTTCATGCATATGTGCCAACATGCAGTAGATTAAACATAATTAATATTGTTCACTCTTTTATACATCAATGAAAGTCCACGCACTAACTCACTGAACTGCTTAATCGCATTAGGGTTGTGGGGAACCTGAAGTCAATCCGAATCAACTCTGGGCAAAGGCGGGGTACACCCTGATCATCAGTTTATCACAGGGCCAACACAGATGCACAAATCCCTTCACACTCACACCTAGGGGCAATTTGGAATTGTGGGAGGAAACCGGAGTACCCTGAGGAACCCCATGCAAGCACTGGACAAACATGCAAACTCCACACCAAAGTGCCCTCGCCAAGCCTTCGGCAGGGATTAAAACCCAAGACCTTCTTGCAGTGTGATGTTTGTGCTAACCACTACACCTTCCAGTTACAGTAAAGGGAAATTGACATTCTGTCCAATTGTGTGCTTCCATATTCAAGGCAACAGTTTGAAGAAGAATTATTTCATATGGGTGTGAAGCTGATCACATACTGTACTTCTGGCCATAAAATGTGTTCACTAGCTTAAAAAAGTGAACAGATACAGTTACAGGTAAATCCAGCTCATATAAATCTGTAGCCCAGTTTGTTATTTATCGGACTGTCCATTTTGCTCTACTTTCTTCTTTGCTGTTTAACATTGCTGAGGTTGTTGCTATGTGTTACAGGTGGGACGTGTGGATAAGAACCATCCCCTGGTGGTGGGACACTCTGGGCCTGTCCTGGACATTGACTGGTGTCCCCACAATGACAACATCCTGGCGAGCGGCTCTGAAGACACCACTGCCATGGTAGCTATATGTTTCTACAGTTGCTCACATTATCAGATGCATTGTGCTTGGCTGAGATTATATGACTGTTAATACATTATTTATTTATTTTCAATCCTGACCTTTTTGTTCAAAACACACACTCACCCACTCACTTGCAGAACCGGTTAATCCTCTAGGGTTGAGGGGAGGCTGGTGCTCATCTCAGCTGCCACTGGGTGAAGGTGGGGTACACCCTGAACAGCTCACCATATTATTGCAGGGCCAACACATACAGAACCATTCATACTCACTCCAAGGGGTAATTTGGAACAGCCAGTTAGCCTAACGCACATGTCTTTTGGAGGAAACCCAAACGAGCCAGACCCGGGACTCGAACCCAAGACCTTCTCGCTGTGAGGCAAACTTGCTAACCACTACACCACCATTTAGCCCTTGATTAAAACAGAATCTTTCTCATCATCAAGGATGATATCAGTTCCATCATGTTGCAGTACATTACAAACATACATGACATGCGGGTCTGGTGCAGAAATTCACCGCAGCTGTCTTAGTGAGGGTGTGGTCATACTGAAAGAACACTGACACATACTGACATTTCGTAAATATTAGCGATGTCGTTAACATTATAGAATAGATATACACTGTCAACTTACCAGTCAATCCTCTCATAAGTAAAGAATAATGTACATCAAGCTCCAAAAATTAGTTTAAAAATGTTATTCTCTACTGCTGATGGACAGAACTCCCTTAAAAGACCATCTGTAGCTCAAGCAGCGAGCGCTGGGTGTTCATTTCATTGACAGACTTGTATGAACTTTTCTAATTTCAACACCCGGGACTCAAACCCAGGCCCTTCTTGCTGTGAGGTGAATGTTCTAGCCACTACATTGCTGTACCACTCCTGTCCCTAATCATTCATTCCTTGTCTTATCAGAGTCGCAGGGAGGCTGGAGGCTACACTCAGCTAGGGGCAGTTTGGAGCAGCCAGTTAGCCAAATGTGCATATCTTTGGACTGTGGGAGGAAATTGGAGTACCGAGCACAGGGAAAACATGTATACACCCCCCTGTTGCCTCTGTGCTGAACTATTACCAAGAGTTCTCTCTTTTTTCCTGCAGGTATGGCAGATCCCCGACCACACTCCAACTCGGCCCATCAGCGAGCCCATCGTGGTGCTGGAGGGCCACTCCAAACGTGTGGGCATCGTCAGCTGGCACCCCACTGCCCGCAACATCCTTCTCACTGCAGGTGTGCGGTCTCCACTGGTATCAATCTCTATGCTCAATGCAAATCTTTCTTGTTTGTGTTTCGCTCTATGTTGTCATTATGTGTGTGTGTGTGTGTGTGTGTGTGTGTGTGTGTGTCACAGGCAGTGATAATCTGATCATAATATGGAATGTGGGCACCGGAGAGCCGTTGATCTCGATGGACGATCACCCCGACCTAATCTACAACGTCAGCTGGAACTATAATGGAAGCCTGTTTTGTACAACCTGCAAAGACCGCCGTCTTCGTGTTTGTGACCCCCGCAAGAGAGAGGTGGTGGCTGTGAGTATAGAGAAAAGGAAGTTTTTGGAACAAAAACGGAGTGTGACTGTTCATGGACTTCTCTGAAATCCGCCATTAGGAAGAGTCTGTATACTGTAGCATGACACAGATCCTGCTTAATAAGAATTAAGTCAAGTCAAGTCAGTTTTATTTGTATAGCGCTTTTTACAATTGACATTGTCACAAAGCAGCTTTACATAGTGAATTAAATTAAGGAGGAATCTAAACATTTTCTCCACAACTAACAAAGAATTAGGCTTTATTAACACAGAAATGGGGGCCGGGATGGTTATTATTCCACCTCACCGCAAAGAGGTCTTGGGCTTGAGTTCCGGGCTCAACGAGGGTGTTTCTGTGGGGAGATGGCAAGTTCTCCCCATGCTTGTGTGGGTTTCCTCCGGGTACTCAGGTTTCCTCAGGATGTTCCAAATTGTGTGTTGGCCATGTATGTGTTGGCCCTGCGATGAATTGGCAAGCTATACCTTGCCTACGCCCTGAGTTGGCTGTCATAGTCTCCAGCTTCCCCGCGATCCTAGAAGGATGAAGCGGTTTGGCAAATGAAAATGAAAAATTTACTTTATTTCTGTTGTGAAACACCATTGACCAAAATAATTTTAAGGAAATCTAATTGATACCAATCACCAGATTGATCTCTTGGGTTCACAGACTAGTTATTATAGTTTTCAGTTGGAAATGTCTCTGTGATATCTTCCAGGAAAGACTGGCACCACATGAAGGCATCAGGCCCATGAGAGCCATCTTCACCAAAGAGGGAAACATCTTCACTACAGGCTTTACCAGGATGAGCCAGAGGGAGCTCGGCCTTTGGGACCCGGTAGGAGAACATGTCCTTCTTCCATCTGCTTCCAAAGTTTCGACCTCCACCAAGCCTAGCATTTTCTTATTTTCTTTCTTTTTTAACTGCAGACAAATTTTGAGGAACCCATTGCCCTTTTGGAGTTGGACACAAGTAATGGGGTCTTATTGCCATTTTATGATTCAGACACCAACCTGGTATATCTGTGTGGTAAGGTACGTGCAGCATTTGCGCATCATTTTAGTAGTAGTGTATCCCGGGTCTAAATTTTCTCCTCCTTGTCCCTGCCTGCAGGGCGACAGCAGCATTCGCTATTTCGAGATCACTGAGGAGCCACCTTATGTACACTACCTCAGCACATACAGTAGCAAAGAGCCACAGCGAGGCATGGGTTTCATGCCCAAGAGAGGTGTTGATGTTAGCAAGTGTGAGATTGCCAGGTGAGCTTGAACTGAGTATGTACATGTTGAGATGGATGGTGCTGTTGGTTCTTGTACGGATGGCAAAAGACTCTGATTAGCATTGATCCAAATTTTATTCATCTCAATAATTGATAAACTGTGACAAGCTCAGGTGATCCACAGTTTCTGAAATACTTAACCCAGAACATTGCACCATGTTCCAGTCAGTCTCACTGAGATCATGTTTTTATGTGAACATAAAGTGAAGTCTTTGATCTGAATTTGTTCACTGCGATGCTGCCACATGATTGGCCGGACAGCAATCTGTTGATGTCAGATACATTTGCTTATTCTGTGTTTAGATTATACAAGCTTCATGAGAGGAGGTGTGAGCCTATCATGATGACAGTCCCGCGGAAGGTGCGTACATTTATGCAAACATGATTCACCAAATACAAGCATTATTAGTGTAGCCGTGTAAATATGGAATTTGTTTAATGTCACATGCTGAATCCTAACGAGTCTTCTTTCTTCCTCTCCAGTCAGATCTGTTCCAGGATGACCTCTACCCAAACACAGCTGGTCCAGACCCTGCACTGGAGCCTGAAGAGTGGCTGGAGGGGCGAGACGAAGACCCCATTCTAGTCTCCCTGAAGGACGGCTACATTCCCCCAAAGAGCAGAGAGTTGAAGGTGGCCAAGAAGAATGTTCTGGACACCAGGCCCGCACCCCGCAGGAGCATGTCGTCCGTTGATGGAAGCAGCTTGCCAGTGAGTACTCTGTTCATCTGTCAGTCTTCTCAGGTTCCATTCTACACATGATCTCCTTATGCTGTTTCTCAAGGAACCTTCCTTCAAATCTTTGTTATCCTTCATGCTTTCCACTTCTGGTTTACTGCCTTCTAAACCCCCCATCCCCCCCCCCCTTCTTCTCCCCTTGCCCCAAACCCTTGTTCTTTCTCTCCTCCTTCTTTCTGCCACTGACTGTCACTCCATACCTTGATTTCTCTTCTCTGCTGTTCTTCCTGTACTCTCCTTGCTAGCCTCAGTTGTTGGAAAAGCTTATAGAAGAGATTCAGACTCTGAAGGCTGCAGTTCTGTCTCAAGAAAAGCGAATCTGTGACCTAGAGAATAAGCTCTCCAAGTACACCAATGGCACTGTCTGAGTGATGCACAAGCACCCCTGTATACACTACCCAACCACCCTGCCCCTCTTCTACCAATGTCATATATGCACCTAACGTATTCCTCATTAGCACAGCATTCACCCAAGTGCATTCATGATGAAACAGCTTCTGTTAATGAAGCTTTGAGCAATAGTTAGATTTTAAAATGCCTTACATCTTTCCCAAATGTGGAATATACAGCAACGGGACAAATATTGCACATACGTACACTCTACCAGTGTCAACTTGAATTAAAATGATCTCCATTCACCAGCCTCTGTACTGTGGTGTTTACCAAATCAGCCAATCGAATGGGTAGCAGAGCAGTGCATAAAATCATTCTTCATTTATTCATTCGACGAAATCTTTATGCTTACTAGGGTCTCAGCCGACTCTGGGCTCGCCGGTCCATCGCAGGCCAACACACACACAACTGTTCACACTTTGAAACAGTCAATTTTGCCAAAGGTGCATGGTTTTGGATAGTGGGAGGAAACTGGATTACTCAGAGGAAACCCACACAAGCATGAGAAGATAATGCAAACTCCACACAGAAATGTCAGAGCCAAACTCAGGACCTCCTTGCTGTAACCAATATAGTAACGTGCCACTGCTCATACACATTAGAAAAACACTACCTGTCCATTTAGTAAGCCTGTTTCCACTGGAGCATTGGATTGCTGTTCATTTTTTACAGGAGTAGAACCCAGTATGATGATCTGTTGTTGTAGCCCATCTACTTCATGGTTTGAGGTGTCCTGAGGTGCTTTTCTGCTTACCACGGTTGTAGAGCGGGATTACAGTGGGTTACTCTAGAGACTTCTGTGCGTGGAAGGAATCCCGAGATGTGCAGTCAGCAGTTTCTGAGATGCTCAGACTGTTACTAACAAGCATGCCGTAGTCACTGGAATGTTGACGTGAACATTATCTTGACCTTTATCTGCATGAATTTGTGCATTGCACTGCTGCCACATGATTGGCTGGTTGAATAACAGCAGGAATAACGAGGTGTACAGGTATTCCCTTTAAGGTGGCTGGTGAGTTTATATTTATGCAGGTTTTAATCAGGCAATAATCAAATTCAGCGTGGAACTTTCGCTAGACTTCGCACGGATCTGATAAGACGTGGCATATTTAGCATATTTCAGTCGCGTCGCATACCCATTTGACCGGCAGTGTGCATTTAAATTTATCGACCTAGCACACAGACTTGACATGTGACAAGAAACACTTCATGAAACTTCATTGGGAAAACTCTGGAAAGTTTGGCTCAGCTTCATTAATAAAACAAAAC
>JAOUQZ010000019.1:8247249-8249191 GCA_028564935.1 Neosilurus hyrtlii
TACTGCTGTCCCCCCAGTGCAGCTAACTGGGTTATCAAAGGCCGGCCATGTCTCTCACTGTCTGTGGTGAGAGGCATGTAAAAGAACCAGTGCTGATTCAAGAGTAGCTGCATCGCTGTCAGCGTGTTTCTGCCCTGCGATGGCCTGGAGAGCTGTCCAGGGTGTACTTTGCCCTCGCCCAGAGTCGGCTGAGATGGGCGCCAGCCTCCCCGCGCCCCTAACTAGGATTAAGCGGTTCAGAAAATTAATGAATTAATGAATGAGTTCTTTCATGGAATTTTATGAGTTTAAACATGGTTTTAGCCCGTTTTATATATTTTTTTGTTTTGTTTTGTTTTTGGTTTGGGGCACAAAGGTCAGATCCTGACACTAAAATTTCTAAGTACAAACTGAAATTATTTTACTGAAATCCCTTGGTTGAATGTTAACAATTTTGATACCTCGATGCTAACGAGGTGAGCAATGGCAGTTGCAGTTGCTGATCACCAAGCCCTATAACAGCCCAGCGTGACAGTACCTGATATCCATGTAACAGGGTCTGACATGAAACTGCGTTTTATTGAATGGTTATGTGTGTTGCCCTGCAATGGTCAAGCGAGCTGTTCAGGGTATACCCCGCCCAGTGTCGGCTGAGATTAGCTCCAGTCTCTCCACGATCCTATTAAGCAGTTAAGTGGTTCGGAAAATGAGTGAGAAAATGAGTGAGTAAATTTGACCAGAGCAATACATCTCAAAAAGTTGGACAGGGCCAACAGAAGGCTTGAAACGCAAGTGCCACTAGAAAGAAACAGCTGGAAGAACATTTTGCAAAAGCTTGTTTAATTGGAAACAGGTCAGTTACTCAACTTGATATGAAAGGAGCATCGAGGCAGAGGTTCACCAATCTGATAAAACTATGTGTACACATTGTGGAGCAATTTCAGAATAATGTTCCACAATGTAAACGTACTTAAATATTATATACATATCTCATCATCTACAGTAAATAATAACATCAAAAGATTCCGAGAATCTGGAGAAATCTCTGTGCACAAGGAACGGGCCAGAAATGATTACCAGATGCCCTTGATCTTCAGGCTTTCGGGCAGCAATAATGCCTATAGGCATGATTCTTTCATGGAAATCACAGCATGGGCTCAGGAACACTTCCAGAAATCATCATCTGGGTCATTGCAAACAGTCAATTTAATAATGTTGGGTGAGTTCTCTTGAGAAGCAGTTCAGACTTAGGAGACAGGTATCGAATTGCCTTACATTAAGGTCCGTTAAATCCAGTTCCTACCAGAATATGCAGGGAATTGTTGAACAAAACCAACACAGTACACAGGTAAAATGTTCGTCATCAATAGATAGAAAGAGTCAAGTCATATCATAAGGCCGGATTGACCCAATGTGGTTTCAGTGCTTTTCATTTTATTGTAATGTGTGAATCAAAGTATTATGAGGACATCTAGTGGCAGTAAGTTGAGTTAGAATGAGAGAAATAATTTTAAAAAATAATGATTTACCTTTGTAATGAGATTTACTGTTGCCCCCAGCTTTATACTTTTACACAATTACCTCCGGGATCAATAAAGTATTCTGATTCTGATACCAAGATTGGGCAGGTGAATAAAGGAAGTTCACTGTATATGTGAATAATTATGTTCCCTTCTTCCATTTAATTTAATGTAACCTTTCCTATTTCCTGTATATCTCACAGGATCTAGCATTCAGATGTTCTCTCTCTCTCTCTCTCTCTCTCTCTCTCTCTCTCTCTCTCTCTCACACACACACACTCACACATACACACACACACATACACACACAGAAAGAGTCTCGTTTCCATGACTTGTGGGGACAATACATAGACTTGCATTATTTTCCTGGAGAAATTTCCCTAAACACTAGAAATTTCCCTAACACTAAACATAACCACTACTTACCTTACTATAACCTTACC
>JAOUQZ010000019.1:8249291-8265992 GCA_028564935.1 Neosilurus hyrtlii
TATATATATATATATATATATATATATATATATATATATATACACACATACACACACACACACACACACACACACACTAAATAGCAAGCACTTAACAAGGGATTTTAAATGTCATCAAATAAAAAGATTGTTAAATAACGTCTATATGGGTTTATAGAGGGTTGGTAAAACTTGGTCAACAAGGATATTTGCAGGGGTGTCAAATATCGTCTTTATGGGGAAAAGAGAAATAATAGAGGGAACTATCAGCTTTAAAAAGTCAGAAAAATTCTGACAAAGACATGACAACAATGTTGCTCACATTTCGACTTTCCAAAAAAATGAAATAAATAAAATTACATGTACTGAAAAAATCAGTTTGGTGCACTTCTGTGGTATTGAGTCACATTTTATTTGATCTGATTTTACATCAGCTCACAAGAGTTCACAGCACCTTTTGGTTATGTAAACAAATAGTCAAGGTTTAAAGGCTGCACAGATGCAATACCCTTCAGGTCTTTGCCCTAGTCAAGCTCTGTAGGGGTTTGTACCGGTCACATCTTTCAGCTCTGATCAAAGATCAATCTCGTTCAAGCAATCAAGGCTTGTTTTCATCCCTTTTCCCCCCAAATAACTTTTCTTTTAGCTCAAGTTTCCTGCTTCATTAATAATCAAGGATCTGACAAATCTGGTTATTCTGGTGAAGCATTTCGCTTCAAGACCTTCCCACAGTTGGCTCATCTGCCTGCATGGACCTAAACAGGATAAAACAGGGCTTGCTCTCCACTGCCAGGCTTCTGTTTCCAAGGCTGAAGCTTTGGAAAGAAGAACTCAGTCATGTGGGAATTATTCTTCTGCCTGATGCCTTCCATGCTCCTGTTCTTGATGGTTTTGCTTTTTCAATCAAAGTGGATTTGGCATCTTGTGGAGGAAGGAACGAGGCAGACAGCTTGGCATATATGGATTATAATCAGTTCCATATCGAAGCTTCCACACGCCAGTGTTTTGTACACCACTGAAGACCAGGAGTCAAAAATCAAGCTGATATATAAACCGACAGCTCTGGCAAACTACATCATACAGAACTGTAAAACATTAGAATGTGGTCCATTGGCTAGGTGGCCAAAAGCAGACCCTCATATACAAATCCTCTTCAATTTCATATGGCCCATTAAGGAAGATGCACAGGGAGACTGCAGAATAACGTTCGTCAGGGATCATTTACTAATGCAAGATGGTGGGATTGTAGCACTGGATTGGGCCATCAGGCTGAAAGACCAGAACACTCAGGCTATGAGGGAACATTATACTAGAGAAAGACCTCCAGGCTTCCATACCAGCACTCCACCCATAATCATCTTGATTCTGGTCTGCTCCTGTCTTACCTTGGAGAGCGTGGCACATCTTCATACCTTGCAGCAGCTGCTTGCATATCACCTGTATTCCATGGACAACTGTTCTTTGAGACACCTTTGCCAAAATTGTACAGTGAGGCAGCATTGCTTTACCAGAAGCTGCAACTCAGTAGGTAAGTTGTGTTCACAGTTTTGGTTTAAAAGACACAAACTTTCAGCTAACAGAAGTCTTGATGGTGGATATTAGAGGCAATATCCCTCAACAAGTCCATCCATCCATCCATTAGCTATACCATTTATCCATCAGGGTAGCAGGCGACAAGGGGTGAGAGGTGGGGTACACCCTGAACAAGTCACCAACTTCCATTGCCGCCTAGTCTCTATATACTTCATATTAGCATGGCTGTAGAGTTAATTTTCTAAGAAGTAAAAAATTATATGTTTATCAAGAAACTGACTGACGTGTTCTATTATGAACCACGGAAGGTAAACCGAGTTTAACAACTCTGTCCCTATACACAGGTATGTTACTGCACTAAGTTCAGTTATGAATACAGAGAAAGTCTTCAGCTGTCGATCTCTTCAAGACATGGAGTAGTTGATGTTCTGTTCAGTAAGTTTGTTGGACAACAGTCAGAAAGACACGCCAGCGCACGACATGGAGCTTAGCACTGTAGAGACTAACTGGACTGGTTACTGGGAACGCAACGAACCTTTGCGAGATGCTGATGAAGTCGCTGTTCCTGTGCTTTGCTTGTGCAGCACCGATGACCCTTTACTGCCTCCAGCCTCCTCCACCTTACCCATGTCCATCTTCCAGAACAGCCCATATTTCTTTCTGGCCCTGACATCCCAGGGAAGCCATTGTGGTTTCTTACAGAAGACCTCTGCTTCCTGGAGCCATGAGGCAATATTGGAATATTTCCAGGTGGTCACAGAGTTCTTCAGAATTGAGGAAAGAAAATGCTTTATGGACGAGTCTGGTGGATGGGATACGACTCAAGGGCTCAGGCAAAAAAAAGGTGCCATGTCATACAGGAAGAGGAGACCACCCATGCTTCGGAGAGGGAAAGTTGTCTCCGGTTTACAGAGACAAAATTCATCCCATTCAAGGCTTGTCACTTTTGAAGAGCAAGAGAAGTTCACTTGGAACAGATCATACACTCGATAATGTGTAAATTGTGAGGAAAAGGACAAGCAGAAATACAAGGACTGACCTAAACACGGGTGAGGCTGAAGATGGAAACTTCTCTTTTATTAAATATAGCTGAAAATTGTTAAGTGCTCCAAAACAAAATATTTTATGAAGTATTTTTCATTTCCGGTGTGAATTCAAGAAATTAATGAGCCTCAAAATGTGTTTAATTCATTAATTTATTAATTTTTCAATCCACTTTATCGTAATTAGGGTCATGGGGAGGCTGGCGTCCATCTTATCCGACTCTGGGCGAAGGCGGGTACACCCTGAACAGTTCGCCAGACCATTGCAGGCTCTATTTGATTATTTATTTGCTTAAGAAGGAAAAAAAAAAGAATTAAATCAGAGAGCAATGTATATTAAAATTACTTTATTACAGATGATTTATCCAGTAGCCCTCTGCCAACAAAAGGAGTAATTACAAACAAAACATTACACCCCCCTCCCCGTAAAGTTCTCAGAATTTTTGTTTACATTTCAATTGTTTTTTTTCTTTTTATTCCTGTGAATAGCCATACATTTTCTTGTTATAATCTTTATGACATTCAGCTTTTCAGAATCTATACATTTTAATACAGGTTATATATGGATTGTTATGGTAATGTTGAAGCAGGGGGAGGGTTCAATAATTTGTAGGAATACTGGTGAACACACTGTAACTGTACAGACCCACCTACCCCCTTGCTTCGTTACTGCTCGTTTCTTTTGTTCACGTCTCATACTTTTAAAAAAAAAGGGTAATTAAAACCATGGGTATGCGATGCTATGCTATAACGAGGGATACGATGGGATACACTTCCACCAGAGGGCACCTTTCTCTCCTCTTCGTGCTGCCGGACCTTAACCAGTGTCCAGGTGTAAGGGTAAGCTCTTGAAGTTTGGATCTGTGACTGCTTTCCTGATCCCATCAGTGCATTTATGAGGTTAGGAAGTAATTTTGGCATGTTAGCTCTCTTCTCTACTTTCTCTCTCCATTTTTTTTTTATTTGGCCCCGATCCTTTGAGGCCCGAAAGTGCAATGGCTCAGTCGGCTCGTAGTGTACAGGCTAAATTAAAGTCAAGTTTATTGACATCTCCATGTGATAGGTGATGCTGTGCACACACTTGAAAACATGTACAACACCAGACGTTCATTAAATCACCACAAAGACCAGCATTCAGGGTCTGGGATGGAGATGGAGGAAAAAACCCAAAAACAACCAAATAATTTTGATGCAAGTTGTTTAAACATGATGTTAATGTTGTTGCATGGATCATGTGATAAAGTTGGCATCACAAATGTCTGTTGCCATTGGTAACATAAGCGCACAAGACTGAGGAGCAACAATGTGAGGGAAAATGTTGTTTATGCCAGGGAGGATGCAAGCAGTGTAATATTCGTATAATCTCTTGATATCGTGCGTTATCTTTAATATTTCAACTCAGACACCAAGCTGGGGTTTGTTTCACCCCCCCTCACATTCAAGCAGCTTATTTTAAACCTAGTCTGAAGTTTTAAATTTGGGTATTTCTTGGGATTTAATAGATTTATAATATTATTCTTTAAAAAAAAATCTATTTGTACAATATACACAGACGTTCTCTATACACCCTGCTTAAAGTCTTTTCCTCGCTATTTTCCATAAACGTATTTATTATAGATCCTTTCTGGTGTTGTTTTTTTTTTTTCCTTAATAATTTGTTTGTACACGTAATTATAAAAGATGGTTAAGGGGAGATGCTCGGAACTCTGGGATGCGTGTGACGGTGATGAAGGCATTGCGGACGTGACAGCAGCGGCACCCGTTCACCCGGTGAAAAACATTCAGCACCTTCCCACCCTCGAACCCACATATACTGCCCCGGTGCTGGACCCGAAAGAGGGGCAGAAGACGATACACAGTAGGTCTGAGAGGCAGAGAGAGGACACAGAGCAGCACGTAATGATTTTGTCTTTGCAGATGCTTATAAACCTCCTCTTTGCATAGCTGGGAAACTAAGTTAACTTTGGCATTTGGAATAGAAATCAAATCTTACTGACAACAATCAAATATTTCATTTCCTCTACTTATCTTAACACGGAGACAACACACACACACGCACACTGACATCTCCTGTAGCCTTTACCACACTCACACTTCCCTTCAACACCCTAATAAACCATACCACTCATTCATTCTTATCAAACTTTTTTCAAAACATTTCTAACATACAGTTTGTCATTATGGCATGTCCCATATAATGGAACAGAGCTCTAGCAGGGTCAGTCTCCATGTCCCTCAGTCTCTTTAGCTGCTTTTACACGAGCTCCCGGAACAACTTGCGCCCACTTTCCGACATGTTTTCAGTCATTTTCAAATTGTTGGCAAGCAGGAAGCTAGAGGGAAACACGCAACCAAAACAATGGAGACAAACCACCCGTCTGCCGCGAAATGACCTAATAACCTGGTGGACGCTACTGCGCACACGTAAACTCTCCTGCTAGTCGCCGATTGTCTTCACAGCAAGTAGCGCACGGAATAAAATGTTCTAGAACAACCTGTGGCACCTCGAAACAGTCGAGCGAGTCGCACCCCACCCGGCATCAGGCGGTTCCAGAACAAATAGTCCTCGCACAGGCAGTCAGTTGTACTGGGGCGGCTTGTTCCAAGCGCAAGCGCCCGTGTAAGAGCAGCTTTCGTTGCAGCCAAAGTCCCGTCAGCATGACCTACACGCTGTGATATCATCACCCAATGACTGAACTATGCATTCGGTGATGTCACAGCGAGGGGCGCTTCCATTCTGGGACATCTCACCTGCAGAGCTTCACTCAGTGCTTCTAGTTGAGTACCTTTTTTTCCTTATAAGGCAAAATATACATTTTTTAAGCATTTTTTAAGGTTCCATGACAATTCTTAGTGTGCTTGTACTGAGAATTAGTGTAAACAGTAAAAAATAAGTATAATACGGATGTTAGCCTGTTTCTGAGGTTCTACCGTATGCATAAAGACATTTTTTGTGCGAGCGTACACACGTCAGCGTTCGGCAAAGGCACGCTCCGACTGTATGATGTAGTGTTTAATGATGAACCACGCCCGAGAATCACTTGGCGAGGCTCACAGATTTCAAACTGGGTGGGGGGGATACTCACTGGCTTTGACAATTACTCATTTCCTCCCACTTCCTGTCTGCTTCCTGTGCTGCTTTAGTTTAAAGGAGTAACCAGTAGTATCTAACTGTGTTTCTGTGGCTTTCCTGAAGGTATCCAGATGACTCCTTCCTCTCACCGAGCCTGATGCTGAGGTGAAACAAAACAATGTTTCAGAGCTTTTAGTGCTTATTATTTTCTTTCGAACTTAAACTGTGCTGTTCTCTTTTAGCAAAAAAAAAAAAAAGCCACAAAGCACGATTACAGCCGAAGGTAAGATAGGAAACGAATGACTTACTCACATCACTTCCTCACTGGCGTCTCAAGCAATCAACTATGACCATTTCCATTTCCTTGCACATCCCTGTCAGCTTCCTGTGTGACTTCCTGTCAGCTTTCTTTCCCCTTTAAAATCTTAGCGTAAAAAAAAAAAAAGTCATAAAATCATCTCAGATCACCAAACCATTCTGCTCTACGCCAATGGCTCTCACTGAGACGACACGCACGTTTATAACATTCTCTGACGGATCAGACCGCAGATATCCTGAAAGTGATACATGATAAAATCCTGGCTGTTCTTGCAGGAATTTTCTTAAAAAAAATAAAATAAACAAACAAACAAACACACACAAAAACAAGGACCTCGCGTGAAGGGACGATGTGCTTAAACTATATCAGATAACCTCGTCGTGACAATCGACGATTTGCCCTAAAACCATGAAGGAACTAAAGCATTACTCAGCAGGTCTCCGCCCCCTCATCGCTTCCGGTCATAAGTGCGTCTTCGTGGTTAAAATCTTTCAAACAGCTTTTTGGACCCAAAAGGTTTTACAACTTGGACCTGAAAGAAATGATGCGTGACGCCTTCCCTGTTCTCATAAACGCTCAAATAAGACCTCGCTCGGTCTTAAAACATTCATTAACACACCTACTCGTATTCCATTAATAATATATATTAACACACTGCTAGAAAGACTTCCTCCGATACACTGATCATATCTGCAGATATCTGTGAACCTGTGAGTGAGGATCCTAAATATAAGGTGCATTTATTTTTGGAGCATTTTAGCACCTGCAAAAATAAAGAGTGAAAGATGGAGGGTGAGGAAAAAAAAATACCCCTCAGGGCTCCATGTCCGCTCTCTGACCTTGATGTACCTCATGCCCCTCTCGTCAGAGTGTGTCTGTCTGTGTGTGTGTGTGTGTGTGTGTGTGTGTGTGTTGGGTGCTGAAGTGGATAGGCTTATGTATAGGACAGGTGCGAGCCGTTGGAGATCTGAGAGGCGATGCTGGCGCTCCTGCTCATGCCCTGCTCGCTGCGGCCTCCTGCTGAGGTTCGCCGCGCTGCCTGAGGGCTGTTCCGTGCCCCGCCACCGCTTGACTTTTGGCTTCCACCTGCACCGTGGTGACCCCAGGGAGGATGCCCGCTATGTCCCCAGGGCTGCTGAATGGAACCGCTCTGGCTGGGATGGTGCTGATGGTGGTGGTGGTGGTGATGATGATGGCCCTGCTGGCCGCCCCAGTGTGGCGCCTGTGATCCGGTACTGTGTGGCGAACCCCATGCACCTGGTGCTCCCGGGAAGCTGTGGCTGTGACCGTCAGATGAGGCCAGGTTGGAGAGCACCATGTTGTTAAAGCCTAGGCGCATGCTCTCCGAGTCGAAGGCTTCGATCTCGCGCGCCTGCCTCTCCAGCAGGCTGCGGATTCGCTCCGAACGCTCGTTCTGCAACGTCACCATCTCCTCCTCGATCTGAGATACAAAAGAGGCGTTATCAAGATGAAATTAATTCCTCGACCTCACGCTGAAAAAACGCGCTGCGATGTTACACACGTGCCTTCTGTTCCAGGAGGGCCCTGCGCAGCGAGACTCTCTGCTCGAGCTCTTTCCGCTCACGGTCGTGCTGCGCGTCTGTCTGCATCTTGATTTTACTTTGATACGCGTTCAGCAGCTCCAGCTCCTGCTGAAGCTGCATCTTCAGCACCTGACACTCCGCTTCCTGCGCTTCGTCCAGTCGCAGCTGAGAAGCGGGACACAGGCTTAGACAACGCATAATAATTAGCCTCCAAAGTAGTGACATAAGTACGTAACACAGGTCCCAATGTTGACAAGGCAAAGTCACTTGTTTTTTTTTTTTTTTTATAAAAATTTTAATTTCACATTTATTTATGTACTGCAGCTTCCTGTTTACTTACAGCCTGTGTTGAGAGCATGTCGTTGATGGAGTGATCATACTGCTCAGCGAGAATGGCCAGTTTTCTTGTCTGCTCCTCCTTGAGTCTCTTCAGCACGGCTTTGTGGTCCGACTTGGGCGTGGTCTCGAGCAGGTGGTTCCGCAGCGCCTTGTACTGCCGCGTCTGGATCTTACACGTGTCCTGAAACTGCTTCTTGATCTGTAGCTCCTTGGACTGGGACGCAGAAGCGGGCGGACGAGTAACGGCGACAAGGAGAGAGGAGAAACGAGACAGAGGACACAGAAAACAACAGCAAGGGAAAGATATGTGATGACATTACTTCTGAAGAATAACCCGAATTATGGTTGTTCATTCATGCCCCACCGACCTTTAGGCTCTTGGGCTGCTGCCGGACCTCCATGACATGCTTGCGGCGCAGCTCTCTCTCTCTGCGCTTGTTGTATTCCAGCTGGTTGGTGAGCTCGGTCTGGTGCTGCAGGCGGATGAGCTCGGTCCTCATTTTGTGGATGGTGCCCAGCTGCCTCACCTCCAGCTCCTGCATGGACTCGTGGTGACGCAGAAGCATGGCGTGCTCCAGGTCCTTCTGCGTCTGGCGCTTATTCAGCTCCTGTGTTGGAGGAAAGAAATATATAACGTTAATTCATGTACAGCTGTTATCACACCGCAGCAGCCGTTTGGGCTAAATCATAACATACCTCTCTCACAAGGTCTTGCTCTACGTTGTGTTTGGCGATGAGGATGCGGCGTTTGAAGCGGCGGCACTCGAGCTCTAGGTACTGGCGCTGCCGGCGGAGTAGATTGGCTTCCTCCTCTGCCTGAAAGTGCTGGATGTTCTCTTTCTGCTTGGACAACCATTCTTGCTTCTCCTTCTTGGGTGTGGACTGGTTCTCGTTCAACTCCTTAGCACACAGGGTGTTGAACGAGAGTTGAACTGGACCATGTTGACATATTCAGACGTATACACAGTTAAGTCTAGCATGAAATCTCTCTTAAGATTTTACAGGTCGCCGTGGAAACCTGACGGACAGTACTGTTTTAGCCTCTATGTTCCTCTTAATCTACGTGCATAAAATTTGCATGTGCAATACGTGCACGCTGTGACAATGTGTGAAACAATACTGTGAAACCTGGGCCGAAGGGAACAAGTAGACCTGAAGCATGTTGACAAAATTCAACCCATAACTCCACCCACCACATAATTCCGCACAATGCTAAAAAGGGGCTGAGGGATGGGGTAGCCTGGGGTGGGGGGGCTCATAGACTTATGTGAATAGTGCATCTTGAACAGTATTTAAAAATTTCTAATGAGAGCATTGACACAGACTCCCAGTAGGTGGAGGGGCTAAAACCGGTGGGTGTGAACATTCTTTTCATTTCTAAATAAAACTCTTACGATGCAGTGAAGTACCAAAGGGTTGACTCTATGACAGTACGGGTCATGATGATTTTAACCAGTAGATGGCGCATACAGTCATTATCAACCCATTCAATGCCATGTTGACCACACCAGCGTCAAGTTGTTCAGAAAAGTATCACGACAAACCTCTTTCAGTTGTTCCTTGCGAAGTTTATACTCTCGTTTCTGGGACTCGAGAAAGCTGCTCAGCTCTTTCTTTTGCTGGACCTGGATGTGCTGTTGGAACTTCTTCTCATCATTGGCAAACGATTTGGCCTTCAAAACACACAAAATTTAATATACACTTCATCCGATCACACACTCACTCACACACACACACACACACACACACACACACGACACAACACACCCCTGCTTAGTTTTACAGAATGCCAGGTAGGGATTTGCTTCAATGCGGATAAACCCCGATGCTTACATCTTTCTCCATGGACACTTGGTGCTTCTTGACCAGTTTCTCGATCTCTGCGGCAAAACTATTCCTCTGGGTCTCCAGCTCCTTGTCCAGCTTCAGTCTGTGCTCGTCCATCTCGGCCTTGAGCTTGTTTTCCAGGGCCATCAGGTGCTTCTGGTGCTGCCGTCTCATGCGCTTATAGCCAGACATCTGCTCTCTTAGCTCCGAGTCCTGCTCGTGTTCTTGCATCTGCCGCGTCACCTAAAGAGCAAAGACCTAATGAGCTTCGGCATGGACAAATATCCCTTAACACTGCTCTCTTGCTCGCTCTCTCTCTCTCTATCTCTCTCATTCTTATTTTTATAATCAAGATCACTCGGATTCATGCTCCTCATTATATAATCATTTCACTGTCATTTCTTTGAAGGATCAGAAAAGTCACTCCCGGCATGGCTGTCCTAGGGAGCGGAGAGTGACTCACCAGTGAGGCTGTGCGAATGGTGGCGAAGTGCTCGCGGTTGCGGTGGTATTTGCGTGGGGGCGGCTGGGCTGGAGCTGCCTGGGCTTCGGAGGGATGACTGCGGGCCTCAGGGTCATCTCGGTAAACTTGCTCCTCGTCCTGTCAACACCGGCAAAGCAATCATGAGGCCTAAAAGTGTCTGAACTTGATTATATGAGTGCTACCAGATGAACTCAATCATTGAGTAAACGTACAGGTTTGAGATGTATGACGGAGCTGTTGGACATGACGGTGTGGTCTCCTTCCATCAGGTCCAGTTCGCTCTTATCGTCTGCAGCATCCGGAAGGCTGTTAACAGAGCTGCTCTGAGAGCTGGCACTAATGGACATGCTGGGGATGGACTGGTTACTTCCTACACTGTTCACTGTGCCTGTACGCCCAGCCCCATGCTCTGGCTCCTATACACACACACACACACACACACACACAATTATACTGAGATCCTAACCTCTAAACAGACATTTAGGCTTTTATATTCTTATTCGCAGTGTCCATTAGGATTTGCAGGCTTGAATGCACAAGCCTGACCTCGTCTCCCTCTGCCGTCTCAGTAGCCGGCCCGTTGTGGGCCTCCTGAAAGAGGATCTTCTTCATCTTGCGGTACTGCAGGTTGTCCAGTTCCCGGACTGCATCCTTGGTCCGCATGATCAGGTCAATCAGGACAGTCTCTGGTCTCTCTCGTTGAACAAATGCGTGCTGTGGGCAAAGTATGAAACATCAATCAAAGTTTTTTTTCTATTATTAGTTACACCCAAAATCATCCTGATCAGCCGCTTCTGCTGGGCGTCCAGCAAATCCAACAGAGCTGAACAGGACACTGATTAACTGGATGAAGCATGTTGGTCTGAACAGTATTGATGTTTACTGAGCAGAGCAACACAAGGCCAATACAACAACAAGCAGATCAATGCAATAAGTGCACACTACAAGAGAATTTACTCAGAGATAGAGAGATAGAGAGAGTGAGAGAGAGAGAGAGAGAGAGAGAGAGAGAGCGGTGTAAGTGAATCATAAATCATTTCTGTGATTTTGAAGATTCGAGAATGCAACGGCAGGCTCGTGCCATGCAACATCTACCGAAACGACAGTTTAGCCACTGAGCAGCAGGTCTGAAACAAATGGGTAAGGCTCAGTTACTTTGGTAAATGATGGTTTTAATCTAATACAGCCTGAGCATCACACCCTTATCTTTATGTATCCTGTACTGAGTAAGAAGCAAATGCATTAGTTGTCCTTTAATAAGATAACAAACTAGGAATTCTTTTATCCATTAAAAAAAGGAAGCAGGGCATTTCATATGGATTTCTATTATTATATTTTAGTCATGCACTTAAAAAAATAATTTACAACTAGAAGCACTTTGAGAGCACAAACCTTTACCAACCTGAGGGAAAAAAAAAACAAAGTACACAACACCCCCTGCTGGGCCTTTTGTAATAATACACGTCCAAAAAATCTTTTTGATTCAGATCATCTTCAAAATCTAAGAGTGTTCACTGGGTCATGCTCCACTCCTTCAAAATACATTCAGTCTTAGTGTAGATTTGCTGACGAACAGAAAGACAGACAAGCAAGCAAATAATTCAACCCTGACAAAAAAAAAAAATAATGAAAAAAAATAAACCCTGTTACATTTATATGGATGTATTACATGCTTAAAGTGCTACCAAATGTCAGACAGACTGAAAAACACCTCACAAACGGTTCTGGTGTTGCTTAGGTTCAAGTCTGAATTATGTTAATGGGGTGATATGATGCTTTTCCCTCTTTTTTGACCCATAAATGTTGTTACAGTGTTGAACAGCCATCTTAGACAATACTAGAGTGTCAAATAATGAGGTTAGCGCACGTCAAAGTTTTCCCTCTGGGGTGTTTGAGCTGGCTGTAAACACAAGGTTTTCAGGGATTTCTTTAGGCTTGGGCCCACTAGTACATCAGTGTGCACCTTCTGATTAACCGTCCTTTCCTCACTGCCCCCACCCCCGACCTTGCCATGTACAGCCGTGTCTCCACCCATTCTTGTTCGCCTTTCAGTGCGCTGAGCGTGCATCCAACCACAGATGAGCAGGCAGAGAGCGGAAAGACTATAAATGGGAGGAGGAAGCCAAACAAAATCAAAATCTGTGTTGCAGTAAGATGAGGGGAAGCAGCTTCCTGAAGAACACTGGAGGTTTCAGTTGGTGTCCGAAAATAAAGATTAAAAAAATAAAAGGTCTGAAAGTGGGTACAACATCTGACCTTTAAAAACCTTTGAAAGTGTGATTGAATTTTTGTTCCTGCTTTGACAGATGTATAAAACAACAACAACAACAAAAAATAATACACTGCTGTCTTAAATGTAAAAAAAAAAAAAAAAGTTAAGTACATTCTATTGCTTTAAAGTCAGTCCTGACTGATTTAACTGGCTATGCCTGGGACTGAACCAGCTATGAATAAGCACACACTGAACCGAGATGGATATTAATCTGAAATGCTGCATCAATATGGGATCGATTTTATACCTCCTGGTCTATTTTGTGCCCTGTGGGTGGCTCCTTTACTGATTTTGGTAATATACTAAGATTAAAAAATTGGACTGCTGCATTCAAAGTCATGGAAACATTTGTACTTTGACTAAAAACACTTGAGCTTGTAAAAACACAGCTACAAGTTCTAGTAGTAGCAGTAGTCACCTGTAGCAGGTCCTCTGACTGTGGTCTGTCTTGGGGGATTTTCTGAAGACAAGAGTCGACAAAATTTCTAAAGTAATCCGTCCTGGGAAGGGAAAGAGAAAAAAAGCATACACACTGTAACTACTCCTGCTGTGTGTAGACGATGCTCAGAACTACTATGGCTGGTGTGCGCTGGAGACTCACCATTCGCTAGACTGTAGTGTCGGGCTCTCGTTCTGCGCTATATGATATAAGGCACTCATTGCATTCATATTGAACAGAGGGGGTTTCCTCTCAGCTGGAAAACACAAGCAACGAGATCAAGGAATTTACTCTAAACTCAAGAACATAATGTTTGTCAAATTCAGCGAGAAGCCATCTTACCAAGTTCTATACAGGTGATCCCAAGAGACCAGACATCTACTTTTCCCTCATACTGCCCCTCATCCATAGCCAGAATCACCTCTGGAGCCATCCTGAAAGGACATGGGGGATGTAAATATAAAAGAGTGCATTCTTACAGTGACTGTGTAATCACATGGACACGATTTGTGCTCACCAATATGGCGTCCCGACGAAGGAATTGGCTGGAGACACGATGGAGGCAGAACCAAAGTCTGCCAGTTTGACCTGGCCAGGTTCAGTCAACAGGATGTTCCCAGCTTTGATATCCCTGAGAAGTGCAAGAGGAAACAATTTTTAGCAGGCAAGTGGGCTAAAAAGGGGGTGGAGGGCACCGTTACAATTTCTGTGAAGCTATGATCAGCCTCGACTCAAGGGCAGGGGCTAGAAATTGGGAGCCGCCCATCTCAGGTTAGAAGGAGTTAACCTAAAACCAAATTCTGACATATTAAGTATGATCTCGTAGCGCGATGGCTAACCAATAGTAGTGCAAAATAAAACGATACACCAATCAACACCACACTGGCACCAAACTGTTTACTGACAGATGACCAAACCAATGATGTTTTTTTTCTTGTACATTAAGATTGTATATCTGTTGCACAGCAATCAACGTATATGATTGCTGAAATCTCACAGTCTATATATGCCGCAGGGGGTAACGCTAAGGTCTCACACAGCCGTTGATATGTGAGAAACTCGGCTGAGATTACGGTCGCCATTCCAGCAGATTTTGGAGGCAGTCTGGAGCAAATATGGGCAGAGGATATTAGTAACTGAAGACACAGTATACACAGATCAATCTTTCCATGAATGAAAGCCACGGCCTCCCGGTTCTCAAGCTAGCCCCCTTGTCAGAAGTATTTTGACAAAAGTGCCCGGAACATTTGCAAGACCATCAACATCTACCGTGAAGTCCGTATTCCGGCTATATGAGACCAAGGCTTGAGAATAAAACTGGCATGACTTGGTTGTAGTGTCTGCACGCACTCCACTGCTACTACTTTTATCTGTACTTCAACCAAAGAACGCAGTCATGTACCGTTACATCCCAAACCTTCACTTACCTGTGAATCATGTTATGAGAGTGAAGGTAGGCAAGCCCCTGCAAAGCACCATGGGTGATAGCTGCAATCTCAATTTCCTGAAGGGGCTTTTTGTGAACTGCAAAAAGAAAAAGGAAACATGAATCAAATAATTACAGGAGAAACTGAATGATGACTGCACACCATTCCGCACGGAGGGGAGGGTCTTACGTAGGCGTGATACATGGACAATCACGCACTCTCACTCATTTGCTGAACAGCTTAATCCTACGAGGCTTGCAGGAGGCTGGATTCTATCCCAGCCGACACTGGGCGAAGTCGGGGTACACCATGAACAACTTGCCAGGCCATCGCAGGGCCAAAACACACACACAACCATTCTCACTCACGGTGAATTTTTAACAGTAAGTTAGCCTAATCTGAATGTCTTTGAGCTGTGGGAGGAAACCAGAGTACCGAGGGAACCAACGCAAGCACAAACATCGAAGGCATGCAAACTCCACACAGAAACAGCCAAGCCTGAGACTCAAACCCAGGACCTTACTGCTGCGAGGGGGATGTGCTAACCACCACGCTACCTTGCTGCACGATACATGAACAAATATGTACAAAAGTGCTTTTTTTTTTGGTAACCTGGAAAGCTTTTCAAAGTAGCACCTCTTCCACACCCTCTCCAGCTAAACCCTCCCCTGCCTTCAGAGGTCCTTCTAAAGCCAGGTCCACCCCACACGCAAAATAAAACTAATATTTCATAGCACCTTTAATTTAATCCAACATCTTTAAAACACAAATTTATCCAAACTAGAATTTTTTTCAATTAGCATTTTGCCGGTCAAACTTAGCAGCTTACCTTCAAGGAGGTCGGAAGCTGAACCCAAACAATACTCCATCACGAGCTGAAGAAGAGATTTAAACACATTTAAAGTTAAAGTCCGATGAACAAGGATGCCTTAGTGCTGCGGAGACAGAGGAAGACGAAGAGTGTTTACCCATGCTGTGTGTTCCCGTAGGTAGCATCCTTTATACTCTATGCTGTTGGGGTGCTGTATTCTCTGCAGGAATTTAACTTCTTTAATGATATCCTGCCATTTCTGAAACGGGAGAGAAAACCAGTACGGATAAGTATTTTCATGTCATGGTTTTACAGGGGGAGCTCCTCAGTATGATTTGCTGGGTCACTGATGAAACAAAGAAAGAAAGAAAAATAGAAAGAAAGAAAACGCCTGCTACTGATGAGCTCTACATGACCTCATCACTAAAAACCTGGCAACCCCAGCAGCACCAGGCTGACCCTTGCCCAGGGCAGGGCTGGATAACATCAACAATGATGCAATGACGGGACATGCGATGAATTTGGATCAGTGTGAAGGAAGAGTCTTTTTAATCAGGTTCTCAAACCATGGCGTAAAGAGAAGCTCCACTGTTCTGCATCCTCACCTCGTTGGATTGTTTCCCACTGTAGGACATCTTCTTAATGGCCACCACCTCTGAGGTCCGCACATCACGTGCCTGCAGCCAGACACGAATAGAAAAATGATTCACATATTTAAAAAAATACATGAAGGATATCTGACACGTGACACACGTCGGCTGTAATATGAGGTACGGGCTTGTGCGTGTGTTTTATGGTACGTCAGTACCGATTAAAAAGGACTGCGACTTTTTGATAACCAACATCACCGACTGATATCAAACCATTGAAAAAGATAAACATGACGTCATTCAGATTAAAATGTGACCCATTAAAACCTCCCACATTTCAAAGATAAATTTAATTTATAAAATTGTCCACAGTAATAAAACTTTTAGTGAATTTTCACACATGAAACTTAATTCGATACAGTTTTTATTCATCATGTTTTAAAGATGATCCTCCAAATGCTGGCCATCATCATGACTACACTCTTGGAGTTGATTTCTGAAGGCTGCCCTGGCTCGACCAACCACATCGGATGGAACAGCGGCGATCTCCTCCTGGACTTCAAGAGTTTAGGGTTAACGAGTATACATTTGTGATTTAAGGTACTTTTTACGACTGAAACTTCTTTTTCATTTTTTTATTAATAGCTGAACACCGTGACTGTGGTGGGTCACATATAAAGTGAGTATTAAGCCGGAAAATATTACAGGGCTTGAAAAATCTTCTGGAGTAGTTTTTTCTTGGTGCCCGAATATAATATGTAATTTACAAGTAAAAAAAGCCTCCTTAATTATTTCTAGTGTGTTTTTTTTCTATTTCAGGGGTTGCTTTGTTTGAAGTGCATGCGCGGAGTCAAAAAAAACCCCCCAAAAAACCCAGAAGTTAAATAAATAATTTCATTTCAAACTAAAAATAACAGCTTTGTTATTTCAGATTCACTCTCCAGCAGAATTTTTAGTAATACAGTTTCCAATACAATGGAGTTTATAAATGCAATTTACTCTCAACTTTATCTGGTTGCAT
>JAOUQZ010000019.1:8287221-8301402 GCA_028564935.1 Neosilurus hyrtlii
GTCCCGTCCAGTCAAGTCCAGCAAGATTACATAGATTCCATAACACAAATCAACAGTAAATAAATAAATGAATCAGAATATAAAGAGGAGCCTTATACCCATAAACCTCCTCTTGGAAAAACAAAATTGTACAGCACAATGTGGCAACCAGACTACCATTCTGCTTGCTGTGATGCTGGACAAGAGAAAAATAAATAAATAAACAAATAAATAAATAAAGATTCGTATCCCTACTGCACACCTCGCCACACACACACACACACACCACCATTCACATTTACACCAAGGGGCAATTTGGAACAGAAAATTATCCTAAATGCACATCTTTGTGCTGTAGAGGAAATCGGAGTACCTGGAGGAAACTCCATATTGAAATGCCTCTGCAGAGCCCAGGACTCGAACCCAGGACCTTCTTGCTGTGAGATGGACGTGCTAACCACCAAACCACCGTGCCGCTCTAATACTAATACTCACACACCCATTTGCTGAACCACTTAATCCTACAATTAAGAGGCCAGTGCTTAACCAACACTGTGCGAAGGCAGGGTACACCCTGAACAACTCGCCAGACTGACCATTGCAGAGCCAACACATACACACACACACACACACACACACACACGCATACACACACAAAAAAACATTCACACTCACAGTCCCACACAGGAGCAGTCAGTCTAATGTGCATGTTTTTGGACTGTTGGAAGAAACCGGAGTACCCAGAGGAAACTCATGCAAACACAGGGTGAACATGCAAACTCCACACAGAAACGCTGTCGCCTTCTTGTTATGAAGTGGACGTGCTAACCACTCTGCCACTGTACCAGTTCGTGAGTTCGAATTAATCCAATAAATTATACTATAATTTAGTTAAAAATGTTATCTTTTAAAGATTATGTGTGATTTTGGTTATCGGTAACTGTTTTTTTTCTTGTCTGATCAGAACAGGAAGAAGCCTTATATGGGCATCGACACAGTGGCAATAAAAAAAACTTCAGTAATAAAAGAAAGTGATAAAGACACTCATTAACTTTCACTGAAAAATGTCACTGGAGGAACTTGGTACACATACAATATGTTATGGTTCACTGTTGGGGTCAGAGTCCGTAATGTTGACTGCCGTTATGTGTAGAAATCTTAATTTCCCAAGGTCAGATTCTGTCTGCAGCCAACATTCCTACCAGTACTATTACCAAACCTGCATCAGCATATTCAGGGGCGGTAGTCTCTAAAGTTTACAATAACGGTTAAGCTTAATCAATATCATGAAAACTGTAGCAGCCAGCTATCTAATCAACACAGCATTGTAGATTCATGTCGTCATGAAGAAATTCATGCCACATTCTTCATCTGCATCTTATCCATTGCAATAATAACATTCCTAAAATAGAAGTCATAGATTCTACCACTGGGGCGGCATGGTGGTACACTGGGTACCATGTCCTCCTCACAGCAAGAAGGTCCTGGGTTCGAGTCCCGGCCTAGGCGAGTATGTTTTTGTGTGGAGTGTGCATGTTCTCCAGTTTCCTCCAACAGTCCAAAGACATGCACATTAGGTTAATGTGTCACTGTTATAAATTGCCCCATGTTGTGAGCGTGTGTGAATGGTTTTGTGTGTATGTTGGTCCTGTGATGGTCTGGTGAGCTTTTCAGGGTGTACCCAGCCTTTGCCCAGTGTCGGCTGAGATAGGCTCCAGCCTTCTTCTAACACTAGTACAGTTGGGGAATGAATGAATAAATGTTTGATACTTTTACTTTAATAGTCACAGTGCAGCTGTACAGGGATTAAGATGTATATTTAGATCCCAAATGAGCAAGCCAGAGGCCACAGTGGGGCAAACTAGTATGAACTGGTAAAACTAGATCAACTTCCTGAGACGACAGAAAGAAAGGTCGAGAGGAACCAGACTGAAAAAGGAAACAGTCTGTCCACGTGACCCTCAATATGACTAGTGGGAATAATAATCATTACTCTTAAACCCCTTTCATAAACAAACTGCAACTTATTTTCTGTACCAAGTTAACAGAGCCAACACCGGGCGAAGGCTGGATACACCCTGAAGTAGTGCCAGACCATCACAATGCCAACACACACCCCCACACCCAAGGGCAATTTGAAACAGCCAATTAGCCTAATGTGCATGTTTTTGGACTGTGGGAGTAAACTGAACTACCAGGAGGAAACCCATGCAAGCACGGGGAGAACATGCAAACTCCACACAGAAACAGCCTCGCCAAGCCTGGGATTCTAACCCAGGACCTTCTTGCTGTGAGGTGGATGTTCTAATCACTACACCACCATGCAGCCCTGAAAGTAAGACAAACAACCCTGGAATAATATTTTTATGAGAAATGGGGGAATGGGTATGACATTAACCTTTGTCTACTTTTGAAATCAACTGCCTCCTTTTACAGTGTCGCATTCTGCAGTTATCTTTAAAGTCGATGTGTAGTAAGGGTGTCATTTTTTCCTGGTGCGTAGCGATGTGTATGCAACGTAATGAGGAGTAGCAAAGGTAAATGACCTTAAAACCATGTACTAAACCTGACGGCATACTCAGTGAGGTTATAGATTGACCAGATTACATTCAGTTTGTGTGTGCATCCACAATTTGATTCATGATAATAATGAAGGATATTCTCACTCACTCATTTGCCAAACTGCTTTATCCTATTAGGGTTGTTGGAAGCCTGGAGCCTGGATATTTTTGGACTCTGGGAGGAAACCGGAGTACCCAGAGGAAACCTACGCAAGCATACGTGGATAACATGCAACTCCACACAGAAAGGCCCTTCTTGCTGTAAGGCAGACGTGCGTATGACTATGCCACCATGCAGCCCACATATATGAGCTGATTCCAGAATGACAAAGAATCACATATACGGTCAGTTTGTGCTCGTATAGCTAAGAAAAGCAGAGTTTGACACTACAGGTCAAGGAGAATGATGAAAACCTAACACAGACCGATGTTTTCTTTGAAACATATCCTTGGGTTTATCAAGGCCACCAAGGAGAAGCACGATTTCACAGTCTGTAGAAGGTCCATCATGTCAGCGGTCGGTAAATCCATCACTTTGTCCCTTTATAAAACGAGGCCTTTATTGATACTGACTTTTCCTCAAATCAGTTTCCCTTTCAAAGTCCATTGCTTTAACATTATGACTCAGCTGCTTGACATATTAACCAGGAGACTTAAGGAACCATTTAGTGAAGTAAGAATTAGTAAAAATGCACCTTATAACTATAATAGATAATAGATAATGCATATAACAGACTGAAGCTGAAGAACGAGGGATTTTAGTCGGGATTTAGATATTTAGGATATGTATATTGAGGGGGCGCTTGTCCTTCTCCTCTCCAGTGACTCTTGTGTTTTATTGGACAAGGCAATATAGTGAGACCTTGATGAGGAGGAGCTTCATGAGATTTTATCAAGTCGCCTAATACAGGACCTGAGAGCCATTCTTCACCTCACGTGAAAATTACACGTCAGGTTTAGTCTTAGCGTTGTATGAATTTCAATATTTATCATGGATGATCTGAACGGAACTATCGATCCCAGATGTCTAGCGCAGCCACCTCTGGCTATGGATGTTATAAGTCGTAAGTGTTTTATTTTTTATATTCTAAATTAAATGTATATAACTATGTTTTAGCTAGTTCAACTACATACTATATACTGTATACAGCTTTTCACTTTTCATGGTGGTTACCATGAAATGCACACTGTTTTTTATATCTGTACCTTCATGGGATGAAGTTTTAATAGTTTCTAGATAAAGGCTGTTAAATTTTCAGCTAATTCTTAACACCACGCCTTCGGGTCAGACATACTAGAATGTTTACTATGAATCAATGCCAGAGAATGGGTTAAAGATGCATTAAAAAGTATAAATTCACGATGTTTACAGTATATATATGGATCATATCATGTAACTTTGGTTAACTAATCATACAAAAGGGCAAAAATGCATTTTTTTATCTAATAAAACTGGACAAAATATGACCAGATATAAAATAAAATTAAAGCTGAAAGCAAGGTTATTTATTAGACTTTCCAATTCAGTGTCATCCAACATCCCTGAGGTGCATAATTATTTTAGTATATAATACACTGGAACATAAAAAGCAAACTAAATAAAATTATTTTAGGCAGGTCAAGTGAGCTCTGCATGCTCCGAGAGTTGACAGGTGGGAATTACTCTAATACACAACTACAACTAAATTAGGGAGAAAATATGGTGGGCCTTGGGGGTGTAGTAATGTATTAGCACTGAGGTTCTTGTATTGTTCATGCAGTTTAGCTCTAATTGTAATTCTAATCCTGTTTAAATGAATAAATCATTTCTCACAGAGCTGGATGTGTTTGGGATTGCTCTATACTCCATCCTGACCTTCATGGCAAGTGTATCGCTCTTGTTGTATTTGGAAGAGTGTGTGTATATCTACAAAAACGTTTCCTACCCAAAGAAAACCACCATCATATGGGTCAACGGTGCTGCACCTGTAAAGCTCTTTTTTTGTTTATTTGTTTACTTGTTTTTACTATAACTTTATCCATCATCCTGTAAGATGTACAGTGATATGGCATGACACGTTCTATATATTTTACTTGCAGGTCATTGCTACCATGTCATGTCTTGGAATGTGGATCCCAAGAAGCACAATGTTCACAGATATGACCTCGAACTCGTAAGAATTCCAACAAAAGAGGTCACTGACCTGCAGGATTATTAGCGAACGTGTATTATACAGTGGTGGATCATTGTAGGATTTATTGCTAGTAAAAGACTATGCAGAAGAAAGTTCATTGTTAGACAGTCGGTGTAATGACGTGTTCTCCGTGCAGATATTTTGCAGTTGTAATCTACAAGTTTTTGATCCTCATACTGGAAGAGTGTGGCGGTGACGAGGCCTTCCTGAGGCACTCAGAGAAAGCGACCATCAGGATCAGCACAGGACCGTGTTGCTGTTGTTGCCCCTGTCTTCCCCGAGTACCCATCACACGGTAAACTCAATTCGGTGTACCCAAAGTGCACAGTTGTCAAACTTAAGGCCCACGGGCCAAATCTGGCCCGTGAGAGGTTTTAGAGTTCAGGGGGTCCTTGAATTATGACAGGGTTTTGTTTTTTTTATTAAGTCACATCACTATGCTAATGCAGTAGTAAAAGTATAATGTAGGATATAAAAACACATTTCTAGCAGAAAGAAAAACATACAGAGGACAAATGTAAAAAAATAAAATTTTCCCACTTCCTTACTTTTACTCCTGCACAAAGGAAGGGATACGAGATTTGTATTTTCGGCACAAATGTCAAAAGTCAGAATGACTATTCTTAATGCTTGCGTCGTAACCTCGTAACGTTGCACGTCAGGTCCGTCCTAAGTCCAGGACCCACTGTATATGATTACCACACTTTCTTTGCATAAACTATTACCATGAAATGTAATTCATCGTCCATCCACTAGATGGAGCCAACTTTTAACAGCAACAGCTAGCTGTTCATGACTCAGGAAAGATTGCAAGCTAACTTGTCACTGTCAAGCGCTGTCAGAAAAGGAAAGCAAATAAAGGAAAAGAGGAAAATGTATAAAAAAATTTATACAGCTGTGCAGATTTCATGGTTGCCATTTCGTGGTTGAATAGATGTTGAGTGATTATTTGTGCCTCAATGACCTCAAAGTTTAGGGATTTGGTCCTCAGTGAAAATGAGTTTGACACCCCTGTGCTAAGTAAACAACATATTTACAGAAATAGCGTGTTTAATGTGAATATCGTGTACAGTATTGATCCTTAAAACCACGTATAATGCTATAGAGTTGTTAGACTGTACTGTACATGTCTCTATGAGTTGTTAACGATGCTTTTTGTTTAGGCGCATGCTGTTCCTGTTTAAGCTGGGATCGCTGCAGTATGCCATTATGAAGACAGCGGTCTCAATTTTCTCTATTGTCTTATGGACCAATGGAATCTTCAGTGTTACTAATGTATGTAAAGTACATTATCGTATCATTTTCCAGTGCACACATGCAAAAAAAGTCCAAAAGTCCAGGAGTTTATTTATTCATTCATTCCGACTCTGGTCTTGTCCAAGCCGATCAGCTCACCAGACCATTGCAGGGCCAACACACACACACATTCACACACTCACTACCTAGGGGCAATTTTGGACAGCAAGTTAGCCTAATGTGCATGGCTTTGAACTGTGGGAGGAAACCGGAGTACCCGGAAGAAAACCATGCCATTGCCGAGTGTGGGACACAAATCCAGGACCTTCTTGCTGTAAAGCAGACATGCTAACCACTATCTGACCTTGTTATTTATATTTGTACACAGCTGCAGATAACAGGAGCTGCTATCTGGATCATCCCATTCATTGGGGTCCTGACTATTATTTCCTTGTGGCCTGTAGGCATCATGTTCATGCACATACGGAAGAAACTGCGCAGCATCAAGATCATCCCAAAGTATGCCATGTACCAGGTGAGTGTGGGCAGTTTGGTTATTGTCTTCTTTGAAGTTTATCTGGAAGGAATTCTCTACATAAATATAGTAGTACCCTTATCAGTGGGGTCTTAACTAGGGGTATGGCTGTATACCATGATAAGAAATAAACATTACCAGTTATCAGGTCATTTACAACGTCTCATTGCTACTGCAGCGTTGCATCCTGTTTATGGAGTAATGAACAGATCTGTGGTATATATACCCGAAAGTCTCATATGGGAATGTTTAGGTATCCTACAGTGAATTTTTAATATTAGTCTTAATTTGTCTTGAAATGTATTTGCTTCTTTTCCAATATGAAACGTATAAGTCTTTATGTGCATGTCATTCAGCTGATCTTTGTCCTGAGTCAGTTGCAGTCAGGCATTATTAACATCCTGTCACTTAATGGAGTTATTGCCTGTTCACCACCATTCTCATCCACAGCCCGAGGATCTAGTAAGTATCTTTCTTGGAGCATTTCTTATTCCGGAATAGAATAAATACCTAATAAGACCTGTAAAACCCTATACATTTTTATCATAGTGCGTACACTGCCTGGCCAAAAAAAAAAACAGTCTTACACACGGATATGTTGTTGTTCCGCTTGTAGCCTTGCTTACAGCACATAATCGTCATGCCATTGTTTCATTTCAGCAGACTTAAGTGACATAACATTTATTTCCGTCTGGTGTCGGGTTCATTTCTCACCGACGTCTTGAATCGATGAGGACAAAACGGAACCACTCCATAAAGTCTTCTCCGGCACATCCCGAAAACTTTCAATAGGGTTAAGATCAGGACTCTGGGGTGCCAATACATATGTGAAAATGATCCCTTATGCTCCCCGAGCCACTCTTTCATTATCTGAGTCCCCATTTTATATCCGCGCCGTCAGGGAAGAAAAGTCCAACCTGCTTATTCACTACATTCAGCTCATCAGCTGACTTCCTTTTATTGGCACATTAATGTTGCTGAGCCTCGACCGGACCAACTGAAGCAACAACGCCATGGTGATGATCAAGGGTAAATGCTCTCTATGAAAATAGTACAGTGTGCCACATCTTTTTGACCAGGCAGTGTGTGTTATGCTGTATATTCTATTTGTATGTTTCTTTCAATAAGAATTATTATATAGTAGTATTGTTATGTATGTAATTATGACTTGTAGTCAGAAAGTTTCAGGTCTGCTCCTGAATCGAAGGAATGGAGCAACGCATGGTCATGCGTGTGCAGCAGGAGTGAGTAGTAACTCTACTGAATCAGTATGCAATGTGATATTGTGCTGTCAACATCAGCACATGGGTTGCACAATTTTTTTTTAAAAATCGCACTGGTATGCGTGCGATTTGTGGATTGTGAAAACATTCACAACTGCCACTGGAGACCCTTGAAATGCTTCAGCAAGCCTAAGGCAATGGAACATTGAGTTGTGTGAGGTGTTTTCAGTAACATTAATGCTTCAAGAGAGCAGTATGTTACTGGAGGGTGACATTCTTTCACTCTTGATGCACGAATTCTACTCAGAACACCTCACCCGGACCGTAGCTTCACTGCCGCAGGGCTGCTAAAGCATTTCAAGGGTCTCCACTTATGATTTCCTGTGTTTGAGAAATTATTTATTGTTTGCTTCCTGGTCTGGAGGAAAATCACAAATGCACTTACTCACTCACTTACTCACTCACTCACACCTCTACTATGGTCACAGGGAGGCTGGTGCTCATCTCAGCCGACAGTGGGCGAAGGCGGGATACACCCTGAACAGCTCACCAGACCATCGCAGGGCAACACACACACAACCATTAACACTCAAACTTACAGCTAGGGGCAGTTTGGAACAGCCAGTTAGCCTAATATGCAGGTCTTTGGACTGTGGGAGGAAACCGTAGTACCTGGAGGAAACCCCCACAAGCATGGGGAGAACATGAAAACCCCACACAGAAACACCCGAGCTCGGACCTTCTTGTAAAGTGGATGTTATAACTACTACGCCACTGTGCCGCCACACACATTTATGTTGTCACAAATACGTACGTAACACGTGTCAACGCCATGAGTATACTGATTCCCACTCCTGCTGCACGTGACCATACCATGAGCCCTTTACTTTGTTACAGGAACAGTACTGGAACTTTTGATCACACATCATAATCATCATGAGTTTACAATGTTTTATTAACTACAGAACATGTCTTTGGTTTACATTTGTTTCTGTGTAGTGCTTAGTCAGCAGTTACTGATTGCAGAGATGTTTATCATCACGCTGGTGACGTGGACGCTGTATAGACGTCCGTATGAACCTGTCAAGCTGGATCCCTATAAGAATGAAAACAACCTCAATACTAAGCTTGGTCTAAAACCTACATCTGATGAGGAGAATTATGTCTAACCTGAAAGAACATATTTATAATTTTGTGCCTTTTACATTTGTGGGTTTTTTTATTTCTGTATTTCAAGCATCAGTTATGTTTTGTGTATTCTGTGGTATATGAATATAATAATAATAAAAAAAACATCCAGGGACGGGAGGAGACTCTCATTACAGTTTTTAGACAGGCACAATTCCACTCACTCATCTCACTCGCTCATTTGCCAAACCATTTAATCCTACTTCTGTATTAGGGTCGCTGGGTGGTTGGAGCCTATCTCACCTGACCCTGGGCGAAGGCGGGGTACACCCTGAACAGCTCGCCAGTCCATCATAAGGCAGCGCACACACGCACACAACCATTAATACTCACACACACATCTAGGGGCAATTTGGAACAGCCAGTAAGCTTATTGTGCATGTCTTTGGACTGTGGGAGGAAACCGGAGTACCCGGAGGAAAACCATGCAAGCACGGGAAGAACATGCAAACTCCATACAGAAACGCCTGAGCCCTGAGACTCGATCCAGGACCTTCTTTCTGTGAGGCGGATGTGCTAATCTCTACACCGTTATGCTGCCTGGTACAATTTCATGAGATCCAAAAACTGCTGCAGTCATGAAACTAATTAGTTTCATTAATATAAAGATTAAATATAAACTATGCAAGATTAAATATAAACTATGCAACTAAAGACATTATTGATTCTGTGTTCTTCATTTTTAGACGCACTGTAGCTCTTTTCATCTGCAAACAAGAACATCATTATTATTATTTATTATTATTATTATTATTATTATTTTATCCATCTAACCTTCCATCCATCTATTAGTGGGACAGCTTAATCCTACTAGGGTCCTGGAGACGCTGGAGCCCATCTCAGCCGACACTGGGTGAAGGCGTGGCACACCCTGAACAGCTTACCAGACTGTTGTAGGGCAACACACACACACACAACCATTCACACTCACACCTGTGAGCCAAACGTGCATGTCTTTGGACTGTGGGAGGAAACCGGAGTACCTCAAAGGAAACCCACACCAGCACGAGGAGAACATTCAAGCTTGAACCCAGGACCTTCTTGCTTATTATGATTATTATTATTATTCATTTTCTGAACCGCTTAATCCTAATTAGCGTCGCAGGGAGGCTGGCGCTGACTCTGGGCGAGGGAAGAGTACACCCTGGAAAGCTCGCCAGGCCATTGCAGGGCAGAAACATGCTCACGGCAATGCAGCCTACTCTTGCCGAAAGTCAGCAATGCTTCCTTTACATTCCTCTCACCACAGACAGAGAGAGACATGACCGGCCTTTGATAACCCAGTTAGCTGCACTGGGGGGACAGCAGTGACAACTCGCTGATGGTGGGGCTTGAACCCACGACTTTAGGATTAGTAATCCAACACCCTACCACGGGGCCACCACTGCCTCTATTATTATTATTATTATTATTATTATTATTATTATTATTATTATTATTCTGCGATGGCCTGGCGAGCTGTCCAGGGTGTACTCTGCCCTCGCCCAGAGTCGGCTGAGATGGGCGCCAGCCACCCCGCGACCCTAATTAGGATTAAGCGGTTCAGAAAATGACATGACATTATTATTGTTGTTGTTGTTGTTGATGATGATGATGTTATTAATTTATGAATGAATGCTGCTTAATTTTATTTATTATTTGATGATATTTTTTATTTTACAAATTCTCACCCCAGACCATGTTCAGTGCAGTCAGTGTCTCAGACTCAGACAAGCCCAAGTACACATGCAAATAAATCTGAAACTAGTCCAAGTCGGTGTTGCTTGGTCCAGGTTTGCGCAGTGAAAAGGAACATTGTTTTTAATGGCTGTACAGAATAGAAATGTTGTATTTCTTCAAAGTCGGATGATTTGGCTGTTTAAGGAAGAGCGCCGCCTCTGGCCAGCTGTGCCATGCAGTCTTATCACGTGCAAATGATTAACTCTATCACTCCGGAAAGTCTATAATAATACAATATTGGGTGTGCTGGTTGCTGGTGTACTGTATATATGCGCTTCATATCTTCACCATGAAGTTATTTAACGTCTTACTGAAAAGCGTCACGGAGAAAATAGAGTATTACTCCAGATTCTCTCCTTCACCGATGTCCATCAAGCAGTTTTTGGATTTCGGTGAGTAGCCCGACGCACAGGTTTATCCCGAGTTAAACCAAACCGACAGGGATATTCAAGGCTCGTGTGGTGGAAGATGATCTTTAAGAGTGATTAGTTTCAGGATTAGTGGTGTAGATTATAGTGTAGAATAAATCATTAATATGCTTGCAGTCCTGTTTTACGCACAGCTCATACAGGGAATGAAATACAGGCGCAAAAAGCACAGATATAAAGAGGAATATTTTATGGATAAAGTTTATGGTCTGGTGGTGGGGGGGGGTTTAATCATGATTTCTAGAGTTGCTTTATCATGTGAAATGATAATTTTAGTGATTACATCACTAAAATATCAGGTGTGTGGAGATCAACTAGTAGCACTTTTGTTCTGGTTATTTTTTTTAAGTATCATACTAAACTGAAAAAGACAATCTTAACATTTACTCACTCACTGACTTATTGCCAAACTGCTTCATCCTATTAGGGTCACAGGGAGGCTGGAACCTATCTTAGCCGACAGTGGGCGCGCTTTGGGGTACTCCCTGAACAGCTTGACAGACCATTGACCAAAGGGCACGCAAACACACATCCATACCTAAGGGCGACGCCACTTAGCCGAATGTGTATGTCCTGTGGGAGGAAACCATCCCAACCTTCTTGCTGTGAAGTGGACGTGCTTAACACTACACCACCGTGCCACCCACATTATTGTTTATTTAAGTGATTACACCTCAAACAGCTCGCCAGGCCATCACAGGGCCAACACACACACAACCATTCACGCTCGTTCTCACAGCTAGGGGTGATTTGGAACAGCCAGTTAGCCTACTGTGCATGTCTTTGGACTGTGGGAGCAAACCGGAGTACCAGCAGGAAACCCACACAAGCACGGAGAGAGCATGCAAACTCCACGCAGAAGCGCCTGAGCCCAGAAATTCGAAGCCAGGCCTTCTTGCTCTGAGGTGGACGTGCTAATTTCTGTGCCGCCGCACCACCCGGGGCCCATTCACTTACCAGGTATATTAAATAGACAAGAAATACAGTGTCATCTTTGAAATTAAAATGGAATCGTATATGATGTCTTTCTGAAACCATTTGTTTGTTAACATAGTTGTTAACATAGTTGAGTGTCAATGACCCCTCCACCGGGTACATAGTAGTACATAGTTAGTAAACATTACCATCTTTTGTTATTTATTATAGAATCGTATGCCTTCTTCACTTTCTAAATACTTCATCCCAGACTTTTCCACTTTCTACGAGTCAGTGCTGCGCTGCCAAGTTATCGTGCATGCACAAGATCGTTCCTCCGGTCACGTGGTCTTGTTATTGTTATTTTACACAGACTCCGAACCAAAAAAAGATGTAAAACAGGTGAATAAGAGGAACTATGCCCATGAACTGGAGTGGTAGCCGCTGGGAGGCAGGAACCTGTCTCTCTCAATTCCAGGCAACGATGGTGTACACCCTGAACAGCTCGCCAGTCCATTGCATGGCTAACACACATGAAACCACTCCCCCTCCCAGTCAGGGGCAATCTGCAGCAGCCAATTAGCCTAATGTGCATGTATTTGCCCTGTGGTAGGAAACTGGAGTACCCAGAGGAAATTCAGGCGAGCACAGAATTGTCTTTGCCAAGCCTCACCTACCACTAAGACATCTTGCCTCCCATAATATACATATTTTCCCACTTGTTTACTGGGGGGAAAAAACCTTTTGCTTTGCAAACCATGAAACGATAATATTTGTATGTTAGTTAATCTGGAGCGTTTTATTTACTGTTAACTGAGGAGATGTAGCGTTAGCCTGCTCAGGAAGGTAGTGTTAAATGATATTTGGCAGTATGGTGGCTCAGTGCATACTGCTGCACTCTCACAGTGGGAAAGTTTGGGGTGTGAATCTTGGCCAAGGGTTTCTGTATGGAGTTTGTATGTTCTTCCTACGCTTGCACAGGTTTTCTCTGGGTAATCTGGTTTCTGCCTACATTTTAAAGCCAAAGACACATGAACCAGTTTATAGTGTAAGTGCGAACAGTTGTTTGTGCCTGTATTAGCTCAGCAATAGACCAATGACTTGTTCAGGGTGTGCCTCGCCTCTCGTGAGGGATTGGCTCCAGCTTCCTCCACAGTCCTGATGGATAAGTGTGTAGAGATAATGGAGGCTAATCTACTGGGCCTGTTCTCCAAAAACACAGGTCTTGTGTAGTGTTCCTGGTATACAGTGGTAAGGATCTACCAAAGGTGGTCCAAGGCAGGACAACCAGTGATCTGATAGAGTGTTATGGGTACGCGAGAATAATGAACGCGTGTAGGTCAGGTCTGATCCCACAGAAGAGCTACTGTAGCACAAACCGCTGAAAGGGTCAATGCTGGCTATGATATAATTGGGTCAGAACAAAGTGCATTGCAGCTTGCAGAGCCACAGACCAGTCCGGTGGTGTTAATGTTATGGCTAAATGGTGCATACTGCAAATGATTGCTCTTCATTGTACATTTTAAATTATGTTTGAAACTTTCATATATTAAACCGTAAACATTGTCTTTTTAATTCCTTCAAGTTTCAAAGAGTTTGCATGTGCTTCCTATTTTTGCATGGGTTTCCTCTGGGTACTCTGGGCAATGGTGGCTCAGTGGATATGGCTCCGGGTTACTGATCAGAAGGCTAGCCGTACCCCAGTCCCACCGAGCTGCCAATGTTAGGCCCTTGAGCAAGGCCCTTAACCGTCACCATGTATAAATGATATAAAAATATAATATCCTTGCAAAGTCCAAAAATATGAACGTAAGGAATGAGGCATCCCGAGGTGAGAGTGTTAATGGGCAACCATGTCCATTGTCCTCTCAGTGTCCATGACTATGTCCATGTCCAACCTGTGTTGGTCATGTGATGGGCAGTTGAGCTGTTCAGGGTGTACCCTGCCTTCATCCAGAGTTGGCTGAGATAGGCCCCAGCCTCCCATTGACCCAAATATGAGTAAGCAGTTTGGCAAATAAGTGAATAAGTTAAATTTTACTTTTGTAGAACTTTTATCAATGAATATTGCCACCAAGCAGCTTTATACATTCTACAGTAGGTATACGTCTATACTCAATCAGTTTTTCTTGAGAAATCATACAAATACAAATATTCTATACAAATTTGTAATAATATATATATATATATATATATATATATATATATATATATATATATATA
>JAOUQZ010000019.1:8303997-8325311 GCA_028564935.1 Neosilurus hyrtlii
ATATATACATATATATATATATATATATATATATATATATATATATATATATATAAAATAATCTTATATATATTTCTAATACTGGACTATAAATAATAGTAGATACAATCAGCTGAACTTAAAAAGATCCCATATAGGATTTGAACTAGGTGCCTCCTTCAAATAGACACTAATGGCGCCATCTATAGGGGGTAGGGGGTATTATGTATTTTACAGAGCCTTCGGTCTACAGCACTGGCCATGAACTCTGTTCATGGAAATCTACCTCCTTGAAGACTTTGGCTGCTACCCTAATCGTACCAAGTTTTAAAAAGGTTCATTTGCTCTCTCAGGTACAGTCAAAGCTTTGAGGAGCTGTTAGATTATGAGAAACGGAGCCCGGATGATCCTCACACCCTTAAAGAGTGAGTATTACATTTTATTACTACTCAAATGAGAATATGTCCCAATGCTGGGGTGTAGGGAGTAAACATTAAATTGTTAACATTAAAATAAGGACATTTTTATTTAACTGGAAAGAAGGACGTGTTTTAAAACTTTTGATCAGTAGTGTACCTGGATAATAAAAATCCCTTAAATGGGTCACGGTTTCATTCCTTCCATGCTCAAACTGTCAGTTTCTTAGGCGTCCTTCTCCGGATCCGGAACAGACACAATGATGTGGTTCCCACCATGGCCCAGGGAGTGATCGAGTACAAGGAGAAGTTTGGTTTCGACCCTTACATAAGCAGCAACATGCAGTACTTCCTGGATCGATTCTACACCAGTCGCATCTCCTTCCGCATGCTCATCAACCAGCATAGTGCGTGGTTTTATATACTGAAGCTGGAAACTGCATGTTACTTCAGTAGGATGAAATTAACGAACATCTAACAGACGTCTATTATAGTGTAATACAATCCAATCAGTTCTTGCTCAGCTAAAGGGGTGATAGATACTGGATGGAGATGAAACCTGCAGGAAGGTACAGTAGATCTCTACTAACAGGCTTGAAGGCCACTGTCAGGTGAGATTGTCGGGAATGAGAATCCCAGTAGGTCAGCAGTTTCTGAACTTTCAGTTCATCCAGTTGCAATACCTTGCAATGCTGCCACCTGATTGGCCGATGAGCAGGGATATGGGTGTTCCTACCGAAGTAGGCATGAATTTTCACCATAATCCAAGTTGTTTTGTACTCTGATGTATCAGATTTTGATATTCCGCAGTAAGTAGATTTCACTCTGTCCTATTGCAGCTCTCCTCTTTAGCAACGACATCAACCACTCCCATTCCAAGCACATCGGGAGTATTGACCCGGCCTGCAACGTTGTTGACGTAGTGCAAGGTATGAATTCACACCTAGTTAAAACTGCTAGAGCATGAACATCCGCTGTATTATTTCAGTCTGAATGCACTTTAGAGATATAGTGTCAGATTTCTCATGCGTGACTGTTTTCTTCCTGTTGCAGATGCTTACGAGACTGCAAAGATGCTTTGTGAACAGTATTACATGACAGCTCCTGAGCTACACATTAAGGAATTTAACTGTGAGCTTTTAATACATTGTACAGTATTTATGATGAGTACACATGTTGTTATATTATTTCATTAATGTTTATTTACAGCATCTGAAAGCAAATGAGTAATAACTGAGCTCTGGCTGGTAATATGACCTGTACATGACAAGTGGAATGAAAACAATATTCTTATCTAAATCATTTTGCCAGAACACGGCTCCAACGTCATTATAATGAGATAATTGTTCTGTCTGATTGGCTGGGAAAGCTGGACTGGGATATTTTTGTATATAGTACTGCAAATTATTATTATTATTCTTTTGCATGTGTCTCAACCAGAAATAAGGGCATTTATGTCATTATAAAATCTATGTAGAGCCAGAAAACTGAGAGTAAAGCAAAAGAATTGTGTTTTTTAAGAATTTTACTCCCGTCCCACTAAAAGACAGCCCTCCTACATCTGCATTTATAACTACATGTGCATTCGTGCCTCCAAAATTCTAAAGCATTTTTAAGTTTATAATACATTTATAGGGGAAGGCAGGGGTGGCTCATTGGTTATAAGGCTCTGGGTTACTAATTCTGTAGGCTGGGGGTTTAAGCCCCAGTACCACTGTTGGGCCCTTGAGCAAGGCCCTTAACCCTCAGTTGCTCAGTTGTATAATAATATGGTAAATTTACGTTACTGTCTGCCAAATTTGATAAATGTAAATTTATGCCATTTGGCAGACATCTTCATCCAGAGCAACTTACATTCATCATTTTCATATAACTGAGCGGTTGAGGATTATGGGCCTTGCTCAAGGGCCCAGCAGTGGCTGACCTATGGCACCGGGACTTCAACCGCTGACCTTTGGATCAGTACCCCAGAGCCTTAACCACAGAGCCATCACTAGAAAATGAGTTCCTCTTTAGTATACATTAATATTCTCATATGAATATTTGAGTTTGCATGTTCTCCCCGTGCTTGCGTGGGTTTCCTCTAGGTACTCCCGTTTCCTCGCACAGTTCAAAATCATTCACAGTAAGGCTAACTGGCTGTTTCAAATCGCCCCTAGGTGTAAGTGTGACTGTTAATAGTTGCGTGTGTTCTGCCTTGCAATGGCCTGGCGAGCTGTCCAGGATGTACCCCGCCCTCACCGATAGTCGGCTGAGATGTGCGCCATCCTCCCCGCGACCCTAATTAGGATTAAGCAGCTTAGAAAGTGAATGAATGAAGTTGTATTAAAGACTTCAAGTATTTAAAGACTTATTCATGTGTATCACTGTGATGCAAACCTGTTCAAGGCAAGAGCCCTGATAATCCCATCCAGGTGGTCTACGTGCCCTCTCATTTGTTCCACATGCTCTTCGAGCTCTTCAAGGCAAGTGCACTTTGTTTGCATACTCTGGTGTCTCTCTGGATTTTGACAGTGGCAGGTGTGATGTTTCATCAATATCGCCTTTATTTACAGAACTCCATGCGTGCTACGGTGGAGCTTCATGAGAACAACACAGAAAGACTTCCTCCTGTGAAAGTTCTTGTGACTCTGGGAAAAGAAGATCTTTCCATTAAAGTATGTCCATTCTGAACAAGATGTGCTTATTTCTTATTTACGGTCCGTACATTGCTATTATATAGTTTTCTTACATGTTTTGCAGATTAGCGATTGTGGCGGGGGCGTACCCTTAAGGAAGATTGACCGCCTTTTTAACTATATGTACTCCACAGCTCCTGCACCAGTGCTGAATTCTTCGCAAAATGGCACGCCGCTGGTAACTCCGCCCACTATTTACCATATTGCTGTTTGTCCGTTTGTGGAATAGACGATGGTAACACACTTTTCCCTAAATCAGGCTGGATTTGGCTATGGCTTGCCGATCTCCAGATTGTATGCACGCTACTTCCAAGGGGATCTATGTCTCTACTCTATAGAAGGGGTAGGAACTCATGCAGTCATCTATCTGAAGGTGTGTAGTTTTATTATAGGAGTCATATTTACACTTTAAACATGATTTCTGCTTCATGCTGGTTGGATTCGTATGCTTTTTTTTCACATTTAGAGGAAATTATCAGGAAAATAATTAGACTTTCATAGGATGAAGGATTGACCTAGACCTCGTCTAGAGTAGGCTCGTTTTCTTTTTTCTTTAATTATGAGTCATAATAAAACAACAAAAATTTTAATTTATCCATTTCAGGGGTGATTCAATGTGCTTATAATTTACTATATGTATTATGGAGTGGTACTCCATATGGTGGTGTAGTGGTTAGCATGTTTGCCTCACAGCAAGAAGGTCCTGGGTTCATCCCACAGTATAAAGACATGCCCATTAGGCTAATTGGCTGTTCGATATTGCCCTTAGGTGTGAGTGTGAATGGCTGTGTGTATGTGTTTTGGCTTTGTGATGGTCTGCAAACTATTCATGGTGAACCCCACCTCTTCTAGAAATATATAGTCTAGGCAATTTATTTGAATCAAATAAATTTGACCTTCTCTGTGTTTTTTATTTATTATTATTATTATTATTAATAATAATAATAACAATAATAACAATAATAATAACAATATTGATGATGATGATGATGATGATGATGATCCCTACCTGAAAACCTACCTTTTTCGGCAGTACTTCGACTAGCACTATTTTTTAATGCACACACACACACACACACACACACACACACACACACACACACACACACACACACACACAATAATTTCCTGCACACAACACCTATCCACTGAGCTCTTGACTGATGGTATACTTAGTCTGTGTCCTGACGAACCAGTATAAGAATATTTTCACTGATAAGGACTTTAAAGCACTTCTATAAGTCGCTCTGGATAAGAGCGTCTACTAAATGCTGTAAATGTAAATGTAAACCCTATATTCATTATTATGGCGACACATTGGCGCAGTGATTAGCACATCTGCCTCTTAGCAAGAAGGCCCGGGTTCGATTCCCAGGTGTTTCTGAGTGGAGTTTGCATGTTCTCCCTGTGCTTGTGTGGGTTTCCAATGGGTACTTCGGTTTCAGAGTCCAAAAGCATGCACAGAAGGCTGAGTGCATATTGCCCCTAATTACCCCATGAGTGTGAGTGATTTAATGTGTGTTGGCCCTAAGATGGCCTGATGAGCTGTCCAGTCTGTGCCCTCACCCAGAGTCAGCTGAGATGGGCGCCAGCCTCCCCGTGACCCTAATTAGGATTAAGTTGCTTAGAAAATGAATGAATAAATGAATAAATATTCATTAACAAAAAGTGTGGTACACTATACACTAATCATTACAATTTTAAGTATATGTGAAACACTCCTGTTAAGACAGTGTTTAATCTATAATCCACAGGCTGTCTCCAGCGAGTCTTTTGAGCGACTTCCCATCTTCAACAAGTCAGCATGGAGACATTACCAATTAGGACCAGAGGCGGACGACTGGAGTAACCCCAGTAGCGGGCCTCGGGATGCATCCACATTCAAAACAATCTAATACACTAACTTCCGGTGTATCAGTGACTATCACCTGGGGTGTGAATCACGACACACTTTTTCAATCATCATTCATCCATCTTCAGTAACTCCTTTGTCCCAGGTATCTTTATGAGGATTGTAGTGGATCGCAGTGTCTGTGCCATTGTGTGCAAGTGTGACTATAGCTTAGAAGGTATGTGAGTTTATTTCCAGGGAGAGAATATGGACAGACAGTCGCTTTGATTTTATTGGCATGGACAATCTACCAACAGGTGGGTTTATTGGAAACTGGTGAACCTGTAGGAAACCCACACAGACTTGGAAAAAAATTCCAAAACTTCACATAGACTCAAACCTGGACTCAGACTCAATCCCAGAACCCTGAAGCTGTGAGACAACAACACTACTTCCTGTACTGCTGTTATAACACTGTTTATAACACATGGAGCCATGGAAATACTGCTCATAATGCTTTATGCTTATAATGTATCATAAAGTGCTTGTTACGTTAGGAGGCTTTTGTTATGTTATGAAGCTGAAGATATTTAGGCTTTTTAACTCTTCAGAGTGTTTTTTTAAAACCTTATTGGGGGAGAATAAATTAAAATAGATTTTTGATTAAATTGGTATGATAACTTTGTATTCTGGACACTTTTGTCCATAAATTTGATGTTATATTTAAAACCTTCGATAACAAATGTAAATACCTCACTGACTTATTTGCCAAACCACGTAATCCTATCAGGGTCACAAGCAGGCTGGAGCCTATCTGTGCCAACATTGGGAACATCCAGAGGAATCCCATGCAAGCATGGAGAGAACATGCAAACTCCACACAGAGACGCCTGAGCCTGGGACTGAAACCCAGGACCTTCTTGCTGTGAGGCGGGCATGCTAACCACTGTAACACTGTGCTGCCCAGATGCTCATTAAAGGACAGTAAATACAGCTTTTTAATTACAGCTAAATGTCACGTTTTTGTAAAAGAAATAATTGTAAGTTAAAATAATACTTAGAAAACTAAACCTCCACCATGGTAGTACAGTCTTGTCTTTGCATGGATTATAAGTGGCAGATAATATAGATTTACAGTGCCCTCTTGGGACCTGTTCCAAATATAATTTTGAGCTCTGTATTTTTTTCTCCCGGCACATTCTGGGTGATTTCCACCATCTTGCCCTGTTGAGCTGCTGTCCCTGCAACCCAAGTAGGATTAAGTGGGCAAATGAGTGAATAAATGAATGTATGAGTGATTTTTGTTGACTTTATGGTGCTTCTGAGAAAATCAGGAAATAAACTGGAGATAGAGTTATTATTTATCGATATGGAACAATACACAGAAACTGTGATGTGTATAACTTTAATATGACATGCAAATACAGTGCTGTAGTTTGTTACCAGCCAGTCAATGAAAGTGTGGGATGCAGCAGACAGGCTTTAACAGGTTTGTGAAGTACAGTATGTGTGTGATGGAATTCAGTCCTTGCATATATGTTGTATATGATGGTGGATTGAATTTCTCATCATCACGCTCACTGACTGTAGAGGTACAGTAGGGTTCAGAGAGCCGGAGGTGACAGAGAGCGTCCTCTTGTGGGGCTGCTGCTGGGTGAGGTGTGGGGCGACTGGTAAGGAGACAGAGCCTGCAGCACACGGCCGCTCCGCTCCTGGATCACATGCTTTTGGAGAAAGAGAGTGCATTAAATCATTTATTAAAATAGGATTCTCTATTAGTAATAATTCTCTTTCTCCGTATGTGCCATACAGGATCGTAATGATAGCCTCAGACACCCACCCATGGTCCGTCAGGGCCGAAGAGCTCCAGGAAGTTCCCAATAAACTCACGGGATTTCTCTTCCCATTTCAGGATGAGGTCGTGGCTTTTCTCTTCCACGCGGTGCACTAAGTGTTTCGACTTCTCTTCCACTGTTCTCACCGTCTCTTTCATTTTATCCACCTGGTTCTGTAGGCGATACTTTTTCTCCTGTAATGATAAACAGGAAGTGACTCATTATGGTGTATTTCCTGTATGTTAGACATTCATGGAATCAAATTGACATCTAACACAGAATTACATAGAATACATTCTTAAATCCTACTTAGGGTCACAGGGAGGCTCGAGCATAACTGGGCGAAGGCCGTGTACACCCTGTACAGTTCACCAGTCTGTTGCAGGGCCGACACACACGCAACTATTCCCACTCATACCTAGGGGCAATTTGAAACAGCCAATTAGTCAGCCATTACTGTGCATGTCTTTTGACTGTAGGAGGAAGCCGGAGTACTTGGAAGAAACCCACGTAAGCACAGGGAGAACATGCCAACTTACAGTAAGGCGCTCGTTGAGCCCAGGACCTTCTTGCTGTGAAGCGGACATGCTAACCACTATGCTACCATACTGCTCTACATACTATACAGTGGATGGCTAATTTGATTTTCTTACATTGATAAAACCAACATTCAATTCCCGTGCGGTGTATCCTCTTTGCAGGTTTCTTCGCACGTAGACGTCGTAGTCGCGGACGATGCGTGTGATGAGGTCGGAGGTAGAAATGCCTTCTGTTCTTTGTGTGGCAACAAACATTCCTAAAACCACCACCACCAACAGCAACAAAATAAAATGCACCTTTACAATCTACAGAATAGAATACGTGCAGTAATAAATTATATAAAGCAAATAAAAGGCCCCACCTGCTGCTTTGATATGTTTATACACATCTTCTGATCCTGCAGAAGTGTATGGGATGTCGTCATGGGCCACAAAGTCAATCTGCATAAAAAAGCTATTTTAATATGTCATAAATAAAATTTAAATATACTTAGGTCATGAATTAAGGTCATGGGGTGATAATTTGAATTTGAAGTGGAACATGATGGGGTTACGCTCTACTGACGCTGTGTTTCTTCAGGAACTCAGGAGTGATGGTCCATGGGGCATCTCGGACCACCTCATCTACATAGCGGCAGTGTATGAGAGCTTCATAACGCTCGGCTTCAGTCATCACCGTGTAGCCTTTGTACTTGTGTGTCAGCTTGTCGCTGCAAACTGAAACACACACATATAAGTAGCTATGTTTGGTATATGAATAAATATTCTTTACAGTAAGTGATGTCTGAAATTTCTCCTTTAAGTGCAAGTTATGGCTCTCAGCTCAGAGAGCACCACTTGCGATGATCTCCATGAGCTGCGGGTTGTTTTGAAATATCCCTGGTCCTGCATCAGTCCCTGTCTTGACATTGGTTGGCTGGCTACTTTTTTTTTTTTTTTTTGCTTTGCTTTGCTTGATTTTTGATGTATTAATCTCGCAAGGGAAATTATTGCCTCTGCATTTTACCCATCCAAAGTGAGCACACACACGTAAACAGTGCGTACATACACACTCGGATCAGTGGGCTGCCACACATAACCATTCACTCACATTCAGCTACGGGCAATTCGTAACAGCCAATCAGCCTAATGTGCATATCTTTGGACTGGGAGTCCCTGGAGGAAACTCCACACAGAAATGCCCGAGACAGGGGCTTGAACCCAGGACCTTCTTGCTGTGAGGCAGGTGTGCTAACCACTATACCACTATACCACTGTGCCACCCGGAAGATGGACCTTTTATTTTTTTAATGGTCAGTGTGTCTGTGAGTGTACTTCTTTGGATCACCTCCAACAATCAAGCATGTGTTGGGGAACAGGTTCTTGGCTTGCATAAGGGCACGGGCGTGGCCTGAATGGAAGAGGTCGAAAATTCCATCAGCATAAACTCTGACAGGTCGGTGAGCTGCGGAAGAACGACAACAATAAAAAAAGGGCTTGTGTTATCTTAGCACTTTAACATTTAAATTTTTAATTTAAAAAGTGGATTTGTTTTATTTAAAAGTGCAGAATGACGGATTACCAGGAGTGCCACGTCGAGCCTGGGCTAAAGTCACCTTATCATAGGGGATTTCAGAATGACTGGTTGAATCTTTAGCAAATATGGCAGGTTCCCGTAAACTCTGGAAGGAAAAAACATAAATTTTTTAGGTATTTTTATAGTACATATGAAATAAAAATTCCTAACATCCTTTAAGAGAACAAGGAAAATGATTTGATATTATATACAGTAGGTACATGGAAATCCATACATCTGTCTTGTATATGCTTTAGGCCTGTTGTGGCATCACAATTTGGCAGTAGTGGCTCAGTGGTTAATGCTGTGGGTTACTGATCAGAATGTAGCAGTTCAAGCTCCAGGACGACCAGGTTGCCACTGTTGGATCCTTAAGCAAGGCCTTTCACCCTCAGTTACATAGTTGTCTGAATGACATATAAACGTAAGTCGCTCTGGATAAAGGGAGTCTGCCATAAATGTTAAAATAAAATTTTGGACATTGCAAAGCACCTTCTTGAAAAGTGGGCCTTTCTGTGCCTATATTACGTACAGTGGTTCAGTGGTTAAGGCTCTGGGTTACTGATCAGAAGGTTGGTGGTTCAACCGCCCCTAACCACCAAGTTGCCACTGTTGGGCCCTTGGGCAAGGCACCCTAAACTGCTCAGGTCTCCCCCTTTTCTCACTAACGCAAGTTTCACGCGGATACCCGCAGTACCATGAGGAGGAAACAAAAGGTGATGTAGGAAAAGTTTTTTACGATACACACGACGACAATCGCATGTTGCTCTGCAGTGTTCTACAGAAGCATTTTCGTGAACTTCTGCCGGTCATTAGCGTAATTTTCAAGTTGACTATCCCATATGCGATTTTTTCTTTTTTTTTGGTAAAATGTCATTTGAATTTTCTAGGGTTACAGCAATTCCAATTTGAAGGTAAGATTTGAACCCTATTTACATAGATTGCATGATTAATATGATCTTATCAAATTTTACTCAAAATCTCTGGACAACTCATTCTTTCGTATATAATATACATTTCTTTCATGACTTTTTTTTAAGTTCTTTCTTTCTCATAAGTGGGGCTGGTGGTGTAGTGGAATCCCTGTTAGACCCCCACCGTGCAAAGATGCCTGGCAAGGTCTTAGGCCACAGGCGTGCTTCTGTTCACCCAGCAGTATAAATGGGTACCAGTAAAAATGATGGAAAGGTAACTGCGATAGAATAGCATCCCCACCAGGAGGAGCTGAACTTCTAGTCGCTTAATGCTACAGAAACTGGGATAAGCCTATAAGCCCAACAGACCTCATCAGGAACCGAATGCAATTTTATTGATCATTAGTTTTTATTTCATTATAACTATTGATGATATATAACTATTGATCATTATAACACATGAGAAGGATTTTTGATGCACTACAAATGCTGTCATTCATAAAAATACTGTGTTTCAATCCACTCTCATGTCATGTAATGACATGACTGTTACTCATTTCAATGGATCAGTGTAATGTGCTCGTAAAGTAATTTCTATATTGATACTTTAGATGCAATAATCTGTACCACACCTCCTACATACAACGTCCGCTTACATAATTCTGTCTCTATCTGGAATTTAGATAAGAAACTGCAGTAATATTTCCAACACACATTAATACTACATAAATAAACAGTACATGTGCACATCATCTAACTGATATGTGATGTTGTCAGTGGTCTTTGGACCATCAGCTGTTAGGAGTATAAACTCAAACTGGCCAATGAAACCCAGGCAAGAGGAATAATCCTGTAATCTTTACAGCGTACACTTCTTTTTGATTTTAAACCTACAGTATGAACCCTCAAGATGATGAAGCCTATTTCAGCCGACTGTAGGTGAAAGCAGGGTACACCCTGAACAGCTCGCCAGTGCAGGGTCAACACACGCACAAGTATTCACACTCACACCTAGGAGCAATTTGGAACAGACAATTAGCCTGATGTGCATGTTTTTTGGACTGTTGGAGGAAACCAGAGTGTCTGGAGGTAACCTGGGGAGGGCATGCAAACTCCACACAGAAATGCCCTCACCTAGCTCGGGAAATTCTTACTGTGGGGCAGACATGCTAACCACTATGCCACTGTGCCGCCCTAAGCAAATCATGTCAATAAATATAATGACTCAGTGACTCATTTGCCAAAACTATAAATCCTATTAGGGTCGTGGGGAGGCTGGAGCCTTTCTCAGCCAACACCGGGCCAAGGCGGGGTACACCTGAACAGCTCACCAGAGCGTCGCAGGGTCAACACATACACACAACCATTTACAGTCACACTCCCACCTAAGGGGCAATTTTGAACAGTCAGTTACAGCCAGTCATGATGTGCATGTTTTTGGACTGTGGGAGGAAACCGGAGTACCCGGAGGAAACCCATGCTAGCACAAGGAGAACATGCAAACTCCACACAGAAACGCCCATGCCAAACTCTAACTCAGGACCTTCTTGCTTTGAGGCCACACCGCCATTAGTGTAGCAAGACTTTTTTATCTGTTTGCACTAAAACGCCATCCAGGGAAACTATTTAGATCTCAGCTGTTCATGCTTTGAACCAAACAGCTGCATATGTTTTTACTTTTACCCCTCTGTACCTTCAGCAGCAATGCTTTAGCAGTAAGATTATGACGGCACTCACCCTGCCTGCAGGACCTCTGCGTTTCTGCTGACTGTGAGCCTGCTGGCCACGGGATCCCCTGCGTCTCCTCTTTGACATGCTGTAGAGACTCTGTCCAGGCACGACTCGGCACCTCCACAGCCACCACGTAGCACCGAGCACACACACTCGTGCAAGGGCAGTTAGGGTAAGCCGTTATGTCATGGAGCAAATGTACAAAGTTCAAAGTTCACCTTGGATACAGAACCTAGAACAAGCATTTTTAAAGACCTGCCAGTGTATAAATGACCCAGAATAAAACCAGTGATGATGTCGTGCTCCATAGGAAGAGCGATTAACTGCTCGGGGTTATTTTAAGAGGAGATATGGCTACAAATCTTTGATTATGTTACATTGATTGTCCTTAGTTGTTCAGTGAATGGTTCCACTGCCCTGTTTTGCTTTTTATGTCAATGTAGAACATATCAGAAATTTATTCTAAATAAATTTCTAAATAAATAACAAGATGTCTGTTTAATATTCCACGAGTAGATTCAATATATGTAAATCATTTGACCTTCTAATAAAATGCCATCTGAAGTATATTCTTTATTTTATCTTTTTTTCCAATGTTTTTCTTTTTTTCTGTCTTATCAGTTCACTTCTGTCATTTATGTCATCACATCTATATTTATTTAGTTTCTGTTTATTCTCCTGATAACCATTTTAAAAGTCTATCAATCCGTCCATTGATCCATCCATCCATCCATCCCTCCAGCAGTACATCCATCTATCCATCCATCCATCCAGTTATTTGTTAGTCCATAAAGCAGTCCATACATCCAGCCATCCATTCATCTATCAGTTCATCTATCCATCTTTCCAGCTGTTCATCAGTCCATCATGCCATTCATCCATCCACCAATTCATCCATCGATTCAATCATTCCATTTTCCATTCATCCAGCTATCCATCCAGCCAGCCATTCATATATCAATCCATACAGTTGTTTATCCATCCATCTAACCATCCATTCATCTATTCATCTATCCAGCCATACATCCATCCAGCCATTCAGCTATCCAGCCATACATCCTGTTATTCATCCCCACATCCAGACATCCATTCATCTATCCATCCATCCAGCCATTCATCCATTCATCCATCCATACAAATAGATTCATAGATATATTCTTTTTCTTTATCCTAATTAGGGTCGCTGGGAGGCTGGCGCCCATCTCAACCGACTCTGGGTGAGGGCAGAGTACACCCTGGACAGCTCGCCAGGCTCATCCATACACTCATTGCATTTATCCATACATCCAGCCAGCCATCTAGTCAGCAGGCCATCAATCCATCCAGCCATCCATCCGTCCGTCTGTCCATCATCTACTGCATTTTTTGTCAGGGTCTCAGTAGAGCTGGAGTTAATCCCAGCTGACTTCTGTTGAGAGGTGGGATACACTCTAAACAGGTTACCAGTCCTCAGATTCACACCAATAGGCAATCTGGAGAAGCCGGTTGCCTAATCTACATGTCTTTGGATTGTTGGAGAAAATCAAAACATTCAGAGAACATGATAACTCCACACGGAAAGACCCAGAATCTTCTTGGTATGAGGAAACAGTGCTAACATCTGCACCACTGAGTCGAGTCATATTTTATAATGAAACGACTTGTTCAGATGAAGACATCATGCCTTACTCTCTAGATGTCTCATTCCTCTCTTCTAATACATTATTCTTCTCACTCTTCTAAGCAACCACGGCCTTCTCGGCGTTCCTGAAATAGTGATTCACATAGCATGTTGATTTTAAGAACACTGATGGCTTCTCATCATCCGTCTTGTAGTTAGCAATCAGGTTGGAGTCCCCAGGGGAAACTGATTACATCTAGGTGCACTTTTCTGATGCTGAGAGCAGTATCCGGGCTGATGGTGTGAAGTAGATCAACAGAACTGTCTGAGATAGTGAACTCACTTTAAGTTGTGTGTTGTTGTTGTTGTTTTTTTTATCTAATGAAGAATGTTCCAAGGACTGTTTCAATTGCGTTCTTACTTACTGACCTGTGGCCTTATGCAGATTTATACATAATAAAGATTAAAAAACAACAATCTTGAAGCCTTTTGGTCTTCGTCTGCCTCTACTGCAAGTGTGATGCTGCATTTTTTGACTCTTTTCTGATGGAGATGTGCCACTTGGTAAAAAGGGAATATACATTCAAATTCAAATTTTATTTGTCACATACAAATTATACACAGTACAATATGTAGTGAAATGCTTAGTACGACTGTCCAGAATGTAAAGAATAAACATGTAAAGGTAACAAGGAGAAAGAAAAAAAAAGCAAAGGTCAGATAAATATAAAATCTATATAAAAGCAAAAGTATAGAAATAGGAAAATATATAGAATAAAATAAAATATGCATATGAAAAAAATATCGGATACAAATATATATATATATATATATATATATATATATATATATAATGCAAATGTAATATAAAATGCGAATGTAATATAAAAATAGAATGCAAATGTACGGCTGTTTGGTTAAGAGCATGCACAGCTGAGCACAAAATAGTTTTCCTGGATGATCTTTTAAAGCAAACGTAACAAATGACTTGCTATATTAATGACGGCACGGTGTTGTACTGGTTAGCACATGTGCCTCACAGCAAGAAGATCCTGGTTCGCTTCCTGTGCTTGGGAATTTCTTTGTGGAGACTGGATGTTCTCCCAGTGTTTGCGCAGGTTCCCTCAGGGTACTCCAGTTTCCTCCCAGGGTCCAAAGATATGCACGTTAGTCTGATTGGCTGTTCTAAATTGACTGTAGGTGTGGATGTGAGCATGGATGGTTGAGTGTGTGTTGCCCTGCGATTGTCCCGTGAGCTGTTCAGGGTGTTCCCTGAGATAGGCGCAGCTCAATAATACTCTCGAATAGAAAAAGAACAACAACAAGAAGAACAACAAGAAGAACAACAAGAAAAAGACCATAAGTGTTTACTCCATAGCTTCCAGTAGATGGCAGTAGATCCTCTTGAGGCAGGCCCCACTAAACCCTCAAATCAGTTTAGTGTTCATATAACAAAACACTCATCTCTGTAATTAGCTTTTTGATAGAAAAAAAAATAGAATTGCTAAGGTGCACAATACACAACAAGCCAGCGCTCACTCAACATTTATTATCCCATTACCAGTGAGTTAGCACAGTATGTAGACTATTATCAATATTACACCAACAATAACTTGATTAAATAAGAGTTACATTATTAAATCATATCTATATCCAGAGAAGTAATATACAGTGGGCCACCGGTTGATCTCGAAAGGGCTTTGTCAGCAACACAAGTGCAGCATGCATGGCCTTGTATTGTCTTCTAAAGTGACATGGAAGCCAGCCACCCCACTGTGTCTCAGAGGCATTCCCTCAGTGCAGGACATATCGCAAAGCAGATTAAAACAATCACCTGCCAGAGTTACTCACTAGCTGTATTTAGCGGTGGCGTTACGCCAGGACACGAGTCTGCAGCTGCTTTATCTGCCACCAGCTTCGGGGAAGTGGGTCAAATGAGCTGCCACCTAAATTAATAGAATGAATTTTTGGCATGGAGTCGGCAGAATGACACGCATCGAATACGCAGGCTCAGTTTGGACAAACCCCAAGGGACAGGAATTCCTTCTCAGAACAGCCAGCTATCCTTCAGAAGTGTGCCGATATGGTGGAGACTGCACCGTTGTTCAAGTAAAACTGTACTGCACCACCTTGCATTTGTTTTCACCACTATAGATTTACAAATTGAGTATAAGATGAAGTTAGCTGAACGATACGACATGACTCTGCACGAAATGGTTCATAATATGGAAGTGGGAGGAAACACCTATAAAGTTAACAAATATATTTATAAGGGGAGGTGTAGACACTGTTCCTCTAAAATACATCAATTATATCTGCACTAAAACAAAGAATCCCTTCACTTTACTTAATTTAAATGTGTACATCGGTCCCATATAATCAGAATGTGGCCAAGTGACGTGACTTATTGAAAATCTGAAAAAAAAATCCCGTCAGTTGGCCACATTTTGTTCATGTGGGACCGATGTACATGTTTAAATTTAGTAAAGTGAAGGGATCATTTTTTTCAGTGTGATATAACCAAACGACATCCAGAAATTAGTGATACTACCCTGAAATTATATGATATAATTACATCGCTATACAGTATGATCCTGAGCGCACAATGCTAAAATCACAGAAACGGTTTGTCATCGTCCCTTGGAACAGGCGGTGTCACTTTTTAAAAATTAAAAAATAAATCTCATTTTAGTTTGTTTTTCTTGCATTTTTATGTAGTACACACGCAAGATTCTTACTAACCCCTCACACCCTAGCCTTTTCAACCTTTTGCCCTCTGGCAGGAAATACCGGAGCATCAAGAGCCGAACAAATCGCCCAAACAATACCTCCTTTTCGTGGGCTATCAGGCTCCTCAATGATCTACCTAAGAGACAATAGCAAACACTCAGCTATGCACAATAATGATTCCTGTACCGATGTGCCTTAATGTTGAAGTATTTATGTATTTGTTTTATGTTTAAATTTGCATTTATTGAGAAGTCTTTAATTTATTTTTTAATGTGTTAGACTGACTGCACCATGGGCAGGGAAGATCAAAATCTTGTTTATGTTTAATTTTCTTTTTGTTTCTGTGCAGTATATAGTAAAACTTTAACTGAGTTTAAAGAGATGCAGTTACACAACACTTGTGCTCTGCTTGTGGAGTGCGTGGAGCTTTCCTGCCTCTGTCACGGATAAAATATGACAAAATACACTATGAAAATCTTGATAAAGTTTTTTTTATGCTTCCATGTAGTATATACTATAAAAATTATTCGCATCAGGCTTGGTGGATATCGCTGAATAGTTTAAACATTCCTGGCATAACATAACAAACATATCTCATAAGACCTGCAAACAAAGGTGGTTTTATTACAATTAAAAAAAATCCATAACAGGTTCTTACTTTTGCAACCTCACTCACTCACTCACCCATTTGTCATGCCGATTAATCCTACTAGGGTTGCGGGGAAGCTGGAGCCTGTCTCAGCAGACTCTGGGTTCTCTGAAGAGACCATCACAGGGCCAACACACACACACAACCATTCACACTCACCACAGCCTAATATGCATGTTTTTGGACTGTGGGAGGAAACCAGAATTGCTTGAGGAAACCCGTGCAAGCATAAGGAGAACATGCAAACCTCACACAGAAACACCTGAGCCCAGGGCTCGAACCCAGGACTTGCAGTGAAGTAGACGTGCTAACCACTATGCCACCGTGCTGCCTACTTTTGCAACTGTTTTTGTTAAACCCTTGTATAAAATTTTTTAAAGGGTTTATATTCTACAGAAATTTTAACATTCTATTGTGCAAATAAAATTATGAACTCATAATCAAGTTTATTTGGTCTCCGGGTTGTAACACTATACAACATGGAAAGGTTCACATGGGGTGAACAGGTATGCAAGGCACTGTGTTAGTCCTCCTGCCACTGTCAGTCTGCTCTCTGTGATCTGAAACATTGCCAATTGATTTATTATTGCTGACACCCAAATGATGACAGAACAGTTATGTAATGAAGGCATGACTATAACCTTTAATAATCGTTTTCTTGATAGCCTCCAACAGTAGTGATATCCAAGCATGTAAACGGCAGAAGAGTAGTCATGAACGTCATCTGATCAGCATCTGCACCTGTCAGGCATCCAGAAAAAACACCAATCAACATGTCAGCTTTCTAGGAACTGTGCAAACGTTTGGAAATTTTGAGTAGGAAGCTGAACAACGTCTGATGCGTATCGATTTTGATGGCGCTCTATAAAAAACCCAATTTAGCCACTGGTAATCGAATATAGGTCGGCACGGTGATGGAGTGGTTAGCACGTCCGCCTCGCAGGAAGACGCTCCTGGGTTCGTCGAAAGCATTTCTGTGTGGACTCTGGTTTCCTTCCAAGTTCCAAAGACATGCACGTTAGGCTAATTGGCCGTTCCAAATTGCCCATAGGTATGAGTATGGATGGTTGTGTGTGTGTTGGCCCTGAGATGGACTGGTGGAGCTGTTCAGGGTGTACCCCATCTTTGCCGAGAATCAGCTGAGGAAGACTCCAGCCTCCCCGCCGCCCTCATAGGATTAAGCGGCTCAGCAAATGAGTGATTGAATGAATAATTAAATATAATACACAACAGATGTCTTCATACGTAGCTATAGCTTTGTTGGCAAGCCAGTGCAAAGTTAAATTAGCCAGGTTATCTGTGCAGTAATACAGCCTGGTGTGAAAATGTGGTCCATGTCTGAGCTCGTAATTCAGCTGCCCTGGCTTTCAAAGAGCTGGAGAAATGATGACCGCAAACATTCCTCAACACCTTGTGCCAGGTTGCATTCAAAGGTTACGTGCCTTTTGTTTTCAGAATTACAAATAATGACATTTGGATTTCCAGGAAGCAAAGAAGACATGATGGATGAGAGAGTGATGCAAGCAGGAGATTTATTTTATTAGCAACTCAGTAGCATAACTTATCAGCTCCTTCACCGTGAGGATTCAGGGATACTGTACGTTGGATATATTCATGGATATCATGCCGGCGAGTCACAGTCAGGCATCTGTTCATATAAAATATCATCCTCTATATCCAATTAATCTTCTATGATCGATAGTCCCCTGTTTTATGCATAGATGGCAGGACATAAGGTCAGTCCTTTTAACAAATTTATCCATCGAGGAATTTTGAGCTGATATGTAATCCGTGTATCCATTCTTTCCCTGGCATTGTGTAGTCCTGTTCAGGTTTGCTCTGCAGTGCTCATTTGTGTATTTGTGGGACTCGTGGCATCTTGATTTATGAGGTGGCAGTACTAGCATGCCTCTCTTGTTCCTGTCCCAGGGAGCTGTACTATATAAGCAGTGGATTTCTGGGGATTTGTGGGCACACGGCAAGTTTGGGTTCCATGAGCACACTGCCTGAGTATGCACGCACCACCCTTTAACTCCTTCTTTTGGGTAATAGCCTTTTGTTAGTCATGGGCATCCACTGACCATGTGGTTACACGGCAGAGGTGAATATGTTAGATGGAGAAGATACTGCTGCAAGATGGAGTTATCATCTACAGATACTGTTTCTTTTAAAGGGGAGATATTATGCATTTTAGGCTTTTTATTAATCCATAAATCTTGGTACAGTATTGAATAGCTGTGTTAGACGACAGCATAGTGTCCAATAATGAGATTAAAGCATGTTGAATTTTCCCTCTGGGATGTTGGAGTTTCCTTTAAGTAAAAGGTTTCACACAAGGTTTCACACAGGACAAGAAGGTCCTGGGTTTGATTCCTGGGCTCAACGATGTCCATTTTGTGTGGGGTTTGCATGTTCTCCACGTGCTTGCATGGGTTCCTCTGGGTACTCTGTTTTCCATTTTTGTGTTGGCCCTGCAATGGTCTGACGAGCTGTCCAGGGTGTACCCCGCCTTTGCCCGGAGTCGGCTGAGATGGGCGCCAGCCTCCCCACAACCCTAATTAGGATTAAGCCGCTTAGAAAATGAATGAATAAATTAATAGTCATTAAATCACGGTGCGCTGGGCCTTCTTATTAGCTGGCCTTCCCCCCACTTCCTCCTACCTTCCTACCAAAAATCAAGAGAGTGAGGTTAAAATTGCCCCTAGGTGTGACTGAATTAGTCTTCCATCCAGGGTGTATTCCCACCCAGCATTCCAGATCCACCAAGACCTAGACCAGGATAAAGTGCTCACTGAAATTAAAAGAATGGATCTATAACAATTTAAAGATATAAATGACAGGTTTATAGCCAGACTAGGATTTCACGTTAGATGGTTTAAGTATCAATATCCATGGCGATTCTTTTTCACCACTGGGAACGAGCATGTGACACGGAGCATTCTCAGGCCATGGTCAAACTGATTGTCTTTCACCCTCCCCTCCTCCTTCTCTCCTTGTTTTCTACCCTGCACAGAGTTTCAGCTGCTGGAGCTGATGAAACATCCTCTCAGTTGCTGGATGATCAAGGGCGAGAGGTTAATGAGTGGTAGGGAGGCTCAACACAGCCTACAGCACGGGAGGAATCTAATTAGGAGTGTGACTTGAGGAACACTGTCAGTCAGCACTAACGTCTCATTCATTAAAGGAGAGAACGCATGGCATCGCTCATATTAATAGTTAAACTGACTTATACATCATAAGTCGACACTGTTGGTGTCTCGCTCCCTCTTATGAAATTTTGCCCCAGAATTGTTCTTTCACCAGCATTGAGACTTGTCGCTCACCTTAATCATCACACCATACATCCCCCTCTCCTCACCATACCCTCTCTCCAGGGATGTCTTACACACACACACACACACACACATACACACACTTATCTTACTATCCTGGCAAAGACCTTCCATGGTATTTATGTAGGTTAATTCATTCTATGCTACACTTCAGTAAACAAAAGGAAATGCTCTCTCAGGTTAGTATACAGTACATTCTCAAGTATTCAATAATTTGCTGAACCTGAATTCAAAAATTTGCTGAGCCAGGATCTCAGCAGGCTCTGGGCGAAGGCGGGGAACACCCTGAACAGCTTGTCAGTTCTCTGCAGAACCAACACACATACAACAATTAACACTCACACCTAGGGGCAATTTGGAAAAGCATATTAACCTAATGTGCATGTCTTTGGACTGTGGGAGGAAGCTGGAGTACTCAAAGGAAACCCATGCAAACATGGGGAGAACATGCAAACTCCACACATAAACATGCTTGCCGACTCCAAGACTCATTTTTTTTAACCTTGCGATTATATAACAACAATGAAAAACACTGTAAAAATCTAGAACTAGGACTTTCTATTCTTATAATCTTTTTGCTAAATATTCAAAACAGATTTAGTTACTTCTATTTCCCAGAATGTTAACAGACTACTAGCCTGATTTAAACCAGTGCGTTCCTGATCAGGCAGTTAGTAAGGATGAAGGAATTAGCACTTGTTCTTGCTCCTGTTAATAAACATGCTTTTTTCTAATTTCTTCTTCGATGGCTTGTTCATGCCGGCATGAAAATAAAAACCTCCATGCTACTTTTGTTTGCTTGTTTGTGTATCCAATGAGATTTTAGTCTTGATAATACACACCTCAAGTCTCACCCAGAAACCCACTTAACATTTATGGAAATAATAATTTTGCAGACAAAAGAGTTTATTTAACAGATGAAGGCAGACATCAAACCTTAATGCAAACAACACAATAGAGGCAATCCAAATCCTGGTCAAAGAGGCAGGAAGAGATCATACACATAAACATAGAGTGTCATAGGCTAGGCAGGTAAACGGTATTGGGAAAAACAAAATAGAAAACCCAGTCAGAATAACAAGGCTTGGCAGTGAATGGCAAAAAGTGATTGGCAATTAGTAATATTTTGTGACTGCAAACAAAAGTGTAAAATTCCATGGACTGGGTAATCAGGTGCATGCGGATCGGGTGTGGTTGTGTATGCATGTGACCAAAGTGTCCAAAGTCATGTGAATGGGATACATGCAAAGGCTGCTGGGAAGGGTAAAATGAATCATAACGGGCTGAGGATAGTACACCTTTCATTCACATTTGTTTCTCTATTATTCTTATCTTGTACAGATAATGGTAAAATTATGTATGTCCTGTAACAAAGCACAGCCTTTCCATACCTTTACATGAGTTAGGTTGCTTGTTTCAAACCTCTGGGGAGGGCATGCTGGGTGTGAGTGCATCTGTGTGTGTGTGTGTGTGTGTGTGTGTGTGTGTGTGTGTGTGTGTGTGTGTGTGTGTGTGTGTGTGTGTG
>JAOUQZ010000019.1:8347285-8358971 GCA_028564935.1 Neosilurus hyrtlii
CACACACACACACACACACACACACACACACACACACACACACACACACACACACACACACAATCATTCACACTCACGCTCCCACCTAGAGCAATTTAGAACAGTTGATTGCCTATAGGAGGAAACCAGAGTACCCTGAGGAAGAGGCCCATGCATCCTGGCAACTTCATATAGAAATGCTCTCGCCGAGCCCAGGACTTGAACCCAGGACCTTCTTGCGCCACCATGCTTCCCCACATGTTTATTTATTCCAATTGATTTATTATTTCTTTACACTCATATGCTATAACACAGATTTCAACAAAATGGTTATTTTACACAGACGATGGCGGTGTTGCGTTCACTATTTTTTACTTTTATCACTACAACAGGCAACAAAGAAAGAACACTGCCATGTTGTGCATAATTTAATGGTCTTTTTTAGGGGTGTCAAACTCATTTTCACTGAGGGCCACATCACTAACTATAAAGGTGATCGAGGGCCAAATCATCACTGAACAGCTATTCTAAAAGGGCAACCATGAAAAGTGCATGGCAAAATGACTCATTTAGGCATTTCTCCTCTTTTCCTTTATTCACTCGCATTTTCTGACAACACTTAAAAAAGAAGCTAGCATGCAATCTTTTTGAGTCTTGAACGACTAGCTGTTTACTTGAAATAGGTTGCTGCCACCTAGTGGAAGGATGACGAATTAGGTTTCCTGGTGATGGTCCATGCAAAGAATGTGTTCAATAATAATTTTTTTTGAAAGCTTTTGCCGGCCACATCAAATAAGTTGGTGGGCCGGATTTGAGTTTGACACCAGTGTTCTATAAGACAAATAACCATTAAAAAAAAAAAGACCATTCTCTGTATAAATAAAATAATAAACCAGTTAACTTGCACTCCAAACTACAATCAGCTGTGTTCACTGATGGTTAATTTCATGTAATATTGGCTAATGATTTAACAATCTTAAAGTTGCAGTGGGACACTGACATTTTTATGGAGCTATGGATGAACCAATGGTAAGCCTCCTCTACAGAATATTTTATACATTTATTTTTACTGGAGGTGCTTGCGTGGGTTTCCTCCACACACTCCAGTTTCCACCAACATTGCCCACTCCGGCTGTCCCAAAGTGTGAGTGTGAGCGTGAATGGTTGTGTGTGTTGGCCCTGTGATGGTCTAGTGAGCTGTTGAGGGTGTACACTGCCTTCACTTAGTGTCAGATGAAATAGACTCCAGCCTCCTCTTGACCCAAGTAGGATAAGCTCCGCGTAGTGGTTCAGCTCAGCAAATGAGTGATTCCCTGGATACTGTAATGGGAGAAAATTGGTGTGTGGTCAGAACTTTCACCAATAGGTGGTGCAGCCACTGTGGGAAAAATAACTGACTGAAAGTTTTGGTGTAAATGTTTTATTTTCCTCCTTCTTTTCAGTCCCACGATACTTTCGGTTCACTTTTTCAACAGTCTTGACACCCCACCAAGCCATTTACACCTGTTCCCCCTACTGTCTTCCTGAAATATTTCCCCAAATCATGGATTGGCCCAATCTAGTGTGAACTGAGGGGGGAGTGGGACCCTGAGACATATGAATTAGACATTCTGCTGCCTTTTTAGCAATGGAGTTTAAACATATATTGTATTTTAAAATGAGTACAAATATACTAATAATAATAATCAGTTTCGGAGGAGTTTTATGGAGTATTAATAGCTTGGAGCTCTAGGCAATCACCCACCTTTGCCTAATGGTAATGCCTCTGCTCCAAGCATGTGTCCATGGTAACAGTACACAAAACACTGTATAACCAGGCAGTGACAGTGGGGGGAAATGACAAAATGGAAGCAATGAACAACACAGAATCAGTCAATGGATCATGTTATCTAGAAAAAGTCTCTATTCCAGAAGATTCTGAGGATAACAAGGAGAAGGTTAATGTTGAAGAAGAAACTGTGCCTGAAGAAGAGGATTTAAAAACTCTAACCGAGGTTCTGGATAAACACAGTAATGAGTCTGAAGCCGTTTCAAAGCAGATACCGCCAGCATCCCAGAAACTACAAAGCCATATCCCTGAAGCCGTGGACGATTTCCTTCGCAACTTTCTAATGAAAATGGGAATGAACAAAACCCTAAATTGTTTCCAGTCAGAATGGTATGAGATGGAATATAAGGGCACACTCAAAACCCACCAGGTGGGAATTATACCGGATGCATACGTCCAGATCCAGATACTGGAGGATGAACTGAAAAAAGTCCAGAGAGAGCGAGACAGCTTCAAAGAAGCCGCCTTCCAGGCTGGAGAGATCATTGTGAGGCTTCAGAAGGAACGAGATTTCCACCGGCTGCACCATAAGCGTGTCGTGGAAGAGAAACACAGACTGACTGAGGACATCCGAAGACTGAAGAAACACTACGAGTCTTATGGTCCTGCTTTAAAACAACTAAGTGAGAAGTACCAGACAGCACTGAGGGAGAAGATGTTGGTCAGTATTGACAGGGACAGACTCTCCAGTCAGGTTCATGATCAAGATAGAGCTCAGAATTATTCACGTTCTTCTTCAAGACCCCACAGGTTTCACAATAGGCGTGGTTCAGATCAATGTGCCAAACCATCAGTTGATGAGGCGATGACTTGCAGCCGTGCCAAAGACCCGACTAAGGGCACTACTACCAAACATTCAAAAGATTCACAGTTCCCAGCCTGCACACGAATAAATCCCTTCCTCACCCAAATAAAAGCCCTATCTGCTCAAACCCCAAAAACATCACAATTTGCTGTAACCAAGTCTATCAAAGCCCACACCATGGCTGTGAGCAATCTTGCTCTCCATCCACACAAACTCCTTGTAGCTTCTACAAGCGATGATCAACTTTGGAGGCTTTGGGGGATGCCAGATGGGGAGATGATCATGACTGGCGAGGGTCATACCGATTGGCTGTCCTTCTGTAGTTTCCATCCTGAAGGACAATGTCTAGCTACCACAAGTGGAGACACCACAGTGAGGGTCTGGGACTTTGCCAAATCCTGCTGCGTGCTGACCCTAGAAGGCCACACTCATGCCACCTGGGGCTGCTCCTTCCACTCCGGCGGCGACTTCGTAGCCTCCTGCTCGATGGACAACACAGCCAAAGTGTGGGACCTAAACAGCGAGCGCTGCCGGAACACGCTGCGAGGCCATGTCGACTCAGTGAACAGTATCAGCTTTGTGCCCTTTTCTAACATTCTGCTCACCTGCTCAGCTGATAAAACCATTTCACTGTGGGATGCTCGCACTGGACTCTGTGCTCAAACTTTCTACGGCCACCAGCACTCGTGCAACAGTGCAACCTTTAATGCCCTGGGAGACATGATCGCTTCCTGTGATTCTTATGGCATCGTGAAATTATGGGATGTGAGGAGCATTTCAGCCACCTCGACTGTAGATACCGGACCACACCCTAGCAACCAAGTAGCCTTCAGTCCAAATGGACAGGTGCTAGCAGTCGCAAGTAATGACCATGAGGTGAAGCTGGTGGACGTGACGTCTTCCCAAGTGTCCAGTCTGTTAGGACATAATGATGCTGTTCAGAGTGTTCTTTTTGACCATAAAGGAGAACACCTCTTATCTGCTGGATATGATGGTGAAATTATTATCTGGTCATAATAAGGTGCGTGACTAACAACCTGAAGATTGCAAGTTCGAATCCAGGTTGATGCTGAAGCCGTCTGTGACTGGGAGACAATGGGAGCTAATTGGCCGGCTCTCACGGGAGGGAGGGATGGTGTATACTCCCATCACACACAGCAATCACCACCTAATCCATGGGTGAACTCATTCCTACAAAAGGGGCAGATAACACCTCCAAATGCACATGCGCAGCAGGTCATTAAAAGGCAAGTGGCAGCAACGCATGTCACAGAGGTAATCCAATGCGATAGGGAGGCAACACTTGATGGGTGGGAATTGAATATGGCTAAAGGGGAGGAAGAGAATGATTATTTAATTGAGTTAATATAATATGTGTGATCTATAAAATATTTCTAAATATAAAATAAATACTGTAAAAAAAAAAATAAAAACAGATAATATGTACTGATGTCTTTCCTGACCCAGTAATGTGCTTCATGTGGAATGTATTGTATAATATTAATACAATCCCTGGTAAAAACAATGGAATCACAACACTCAAAGGATCTTTTTTATTCAAACAACATACAAAACGATAAAAAAAAAAAAAACCTGGACACATCATGACACATACCTCAAACAAATTCAATAATATTACATATATTCATTGCACTGCTATAATTATAACGGGGAGGCTGGTGCCCATCTTAGCCGACTCTGGGCGACACCTTGGACAGCTCTCCAGGCCATCGCAGGGCAGAAACACGCTCACAGCCTACTCTTGAGGAAAATCAGCAATGGTTCTTTTACATGCCAATCATGACAGACAGTGAGAGACATGGCCGGCCTTTGATAACCCAGTTCCCAAGGTCGGGGGTTCAAACCCCACTATCAACGGGATGTCACTGGTGTCCCCCCGGTGCAGCTGACTGGGTTAGCAAATGCCGGCCATGTCTCTCACTGTCTGTGGTGAGAGGCATGTAAAAGAACCATTGCTGATTTTCGTCAAGAGTAGGCTGTGAGCTTGTTTCTGCCCTGCGATGGCCTGGAGAGCTGTCCGGGGTGTACTCTGCCCTCGCCCAGAGTCGGCTGAGATGGGTGCCAGCCTCCCCGCGACACTAATTAGGATTAAACTGTTCAGAAAATGAATGAATAGATGAATAAGAGCTGTCAATTACAATAACAAGAAAATTAGCTATTTGATTAAGGTGTTTCCGGAACAAGGAGAACACTACAACGTCTTCCAGAGCAGGTCTGAAGCTTGGACCACGTGTTTAACTCCCTGTTTCTCCGCAGCACTAGATGGCGCCCTTGTTCTAACAGACAAGAAGTTTACGAAGAAGGAGGAACTGCAAGTCCAAAACAGACACGCCCCCTGGAAATCGCAGGACTAATGCTTTCGATGGGAGGCAGGTTTTTGTGGATTTGTTTACTGTTTTAAACAGCGTCCGTGGGTTTATTTTTCATTTTATCATTTCTGCATAAATTCGCACCTTGTTTTTATTTTTGTTGCTGCCGACTCGCGCGCGCTCCGAAGCTAGCTACGTTGTTGTGCGTAATAACGAAACCAAACTGCGTCCATGTTGGGTCCAACCGCCGTTTAGACTCCTTCGGGTTCTCCCAGCGATGAAAAGCGTGGGCATGCGGCGGAAGCGCGCGCCTCCGGCGTCCCGCATTGACCGGAACAAGACGCGCACGAGCGCGCTCGAGGACCTGCTCGACGACAGCGACGAAGGGTCGTACCGCAGCACGACGACCAGCGACGGCTCCGACAGCGAGTACCACGCGTCGGAAGACGATGCGTCCCGCAGCTCGGAAAGCAGCGATTCGGATTCTCCTGCGACCCGACGCGCGGACACGGGACACGACGGCGACGACAGGACAGTCGGGACGGATGAAGAAAAGTGCGCCGTGTCCGAGCGCCAACGGCGCAAGAGATCAGCCAGCACGAGCGTCCTGGACGACCGCACGAGCGAGTCTTCGGACAGTGACGTGGGAGCCGAACCCGTCCGGAAAGCTTCGTGGGGGAAACGACTCAAGCTCTCCGACTCCGACGGCGAGGCAGACAAACAGAAGGAGGAGCTGGAGGCTGGAAAGGCGGCTGCCAAGAGGAGGGAGAGGAAACAGAAACTGATGGATCTGCTGAAGAAGAGAAAGACGGCTACACCAGCGCGCAGGCGCAGAACCTGGGTAAGAACCCAGCTGGACCAGTCACTTGTCGACCCGCCTAATTCTGTCAGGGTCGCAAAAAGCCCATTTTCGCTGACTCTGGGTGAAGACGGGGTACATGCTGAACAGTGGCCATGTCCTTGGAACGTGGGAGGAAACCAGAGTACCCTGAGGAAACCCGCACAAGCACGGCCGGGGGGGGGGGGTGCAAACTCAACAAAATCAACAAAATCCTGGGACTTGAACCCAGAACCTTCTGTGGGGCGGATGTGCTAATCACTATGCTGCCGTGCTGCTCTCAGATGTACCAGTGACCCGTATATTAAGACATGATATGCAGGACATATAACAGGACACCACTTATTATATATTATCAGGGTGATGGATTCCATAAATTGGGCGTTCCCGTTATCTGCATTACAATCGCTAAAAACATCTAAATCACGTCATGTGATGTGTACCAGGCATCAGATTTGGGCCTGATGATGGAAATTTGTCAGTTGTAACAACCTTACTAAGATTTAAAAGCAGACCTCCCCATATACATCTCTGTTGATTGGTGATAAATCGAATCAGTTAATCTCCCCTTCGTTTCCTGACTACGGTCCAGAGCGAACGCAGGAAAGGTTAACACTGCGTTTTCTTTTCATCGCCTTTCATTCTGCCTTCGTTTTTACCACCTGTCTCGTTAGTTGAATTATCCATTTAACGGGTTCATGTTCCGTGCTTCTTTTAATATTGGGTGGTGTTTTGTTCAGTGAACGTTTGTCTGCATGCACGAGTTAGAGGGTGCTTTTTTATTCTGTGCAAGTCTTAGGGGTGTATGAGCCTCCTTTTTAAACATTTTGACAACACCACGTCATAATGCAAGTCAGTGACGCATAACAACCAATCAGCGCCAACTCAGTGACGACAGCGTTACTGGGTTTCTTGTGATGGGCATGCACGGACACGGGACACCCATCCATTCCTGTTTCACTCCCTTGATATCAAGCTGAATTTGCGTCAGTGTCACGGCAGTTCTCGAAACGGACCACCACACACATAATAATCTCGTCAGTACTTGAATTGTCACAGTCTACTAATTATGAATATGGAATTAGTATTTTATGCTCCATGGTGACCTGTGTTGTAGGTTTATCTGCTGCTGAGTGTAAATTATAATACAGCCAGTGATTATGTAATTGTCATTTAGCAGTTCAGAAATTGTTCCCCTTCAGGATTCGGATAAGGGAGGAGTTACAGGAGTTACAGAAGATACAGGAGAAGTGAAAGACTCTGAAGATGAGTCTAGTGAAGAGAATCCCGTTCGCTTGATAGACAGCAGCGAAGAAGAAAAACAGGCCGACAGCGACAGTCTGAAGGACTTCATCGTAGAGGACGAGGAGCAGAAAGAGGGAGAGGAAGAGGATGAAGAGGTTGCAACGGAGGGCACGAACTTCCTCTCTCACCTTCCACGCGAGTGTACGATCTCTCTAAAGTTTTCTGGTAGTTAAGACGTGTGCAGTATGTGCATTATGATGATGCTCATGTTCAGACAACACACACACAAAACTAACCAACTCTTTTTTTGTTTTTAATTGTAGTTATTACCGGATCTCAGTTTACACACTTTCAGGTGGTGGTTAAAGCCTTGTTGATCAATGGACTGGACATGTCCTTCCTCAAGTCACTTTACGGTATGATCCTCTCTAGAGATTGCAGTTCCTCCTCTCTCTCTCTCTTCATCAGTCACAGTGGCATTAGCCAATTACACGTGTTTGTGAGGTCATACATGCCTTAGAGAGCTGACACGACTTTTCTCCATGTGTGTTATGCTGCACTGTAACACCATATTAAGGCTTGAGGAGTGGGCCAACAATCTGAAAAAAATCCTCACCGACTTCAGTCTTGGAAATTCTGAAGGAAGATAAAAACCTTTCTCTATCCATCTGTTAAAAAGTCCACTGCCAGTTTATTAGCCAGTGTGTACATCCTATACGTCCTTAATGAGTAAACCTGTACACACAAAGACTTGAGCATACACAAATTAAATGTAATTCGAAGCTACTTTTATTAAATATGTTGCTTTACTTTGTAATTAATAGGTTTGTTTACTTATTATTGTAGATGGTGAGCGGACAAAGCGATATGCCGAAGAGATGAAAACGTCACTGCGTCACTTCGATGAGCGACTGGTGATCCCACGTCTGGAAAACCTAAAGCAGAGGAGTCGCTGGAAAGACCGCTACAAAGTAGGAATGAAAACCGAGATATGTTTTCACTCAAGCATTATCCACTCAGGATAATCTCACCAGACTTCTCATTTCTGATTGGTGGCAAGCTATGAGATAATTGCATCATTGCCATGGGATAAGTTGAATGATTATGGCGCGACTGGCACATGTAATGCGGTAATGTAATTATCTACCCTAAAAATAATATGAATGAGTAATAAAACAGTTATTATTATAACAGTTAGCATGTCCACCTCTCAGCAAGACTGTCCTGGGTTCAAGTCCCGGGCTTGGGTGTTTCTGTGCAAAGTTTACATGTCCCCCTGTACTTGCATGGGTTTCCTCTGGGTGTGATCACTTTAAAAAATGGAAAATGTAATTATAATAAACTTGTTTTAGTTTGCCTTTCTTATGTTCCCATGCAGTATATACTACAAAAGTTATTCACCCCAGGCTCAGTGGATATGCTGAATAATTACATCTCTGGGACTGTTCGGGGATATCAGCCTCGCCCTCAGTGAAATTATTTTGTAAAACATAATTATGTACAAAATGATGCAAGTTACACAGTGTGGGTTTTTCATTTTCATATTAGGAGCGGGTTGAGTGTTATCCCAAGGTCCGAGTTAGCATGGTGAAAAGCCACACTAAGGGCTGCGAAGCGTGCGAGCTCCACCGAAATGGCCGCTTCTGTGTGCGACTGTCCGGACAGCTGTATCACAACCACACGCTACAAGAGGACCAGTTCATGCCTGATGACTCACAGGTAACAGACAATTAATTTCCAGTTTTAATTAACATGTTTTTATTTACCAAGTAACTCACTAGTGGTGTAGTGGTTAACACGTCCCGGGCTTGTGTTGAGTTTGCATGTCTTCCCCGTGCTTGCGTGGGTTTTCCCGAAGTACTCCGGTTTCCTGCCACAATCCAAGGACATGCACATGTGTATGTATTTGTTGGCCTTGTAATGGATTGTCAAGCTGTATATAGGCTCCGGCCTCCCCGCTAGGAGCCCTGAAGAGACGCTATGTTCAAATTCTGCTAACTTTCCAGATTACTGACCCCCGGCTTTAAGTCAAACCTCAAAATCTGTTCTCCATAAAGTCTCGTGGGACTGTGATGTAGGACTACTCACTGCTTAATCCTATTAGGATCTCAGCCGACACTGAGTGAAGGTGTGGCTCACCCAGAACGACTCATCAGGGCAACACACTCAGACCGAGGGTCAATTTGAAACAGCTCGTTCAGCCTAACATGCTCGTCTTCGAACTGTGGGAGGAAGCCGGAGAATCTGGAGGAAATCCATGCACGCACTGGGAGAACATGCAAACTCCACACCAAAACCAAGGTCTCGAACCCACGACCTTCTTACTGTGAGACTATCTGCTACGGCACCGCATGGCCCAACATCTGTACAGCTTAAATTTTTTATTTCAAGATGCTGTAATGTCAAGCTTACTTCATGACCTCATGCTATCTACATCAGATTCATCCTGTGTATCATTAAACATCCAAATACCTTAATTACACCTTGCAGACGTTTCTGGTCGGCTCGGTCTGTGCCAGCCGTACCGAGGTGTACCATGCACTCAAACACTTCAAGTACCACCTGTTTGAGCGCTGCCGCACGGCTCTCAAGGATCACAAAGAGGCAGAGCAGCAGACCCAGGAGGGAGACGAAGGCGAGCCGGTGAAGGACACGGTGAATAAAGTGTTCACCAAGCTGATGGATGAAGGCTGGATTACTGAGGTGTGTGTGTGTTAAGTTATTTAGCAATTGTTTATTGCATGTCCTCAATGCTCAGAAAGCATACAAATCAGTTTAGTGTTTTTCTCTTTTTTTCCCCCCAGCAATATGAAGAATTTCAGGAGCACCTTAACGCTGCAGATTTCTTTCAAGAAGAGAAGCTAGACTGAGGCGTAGATTGTTTTTTTTTTTTTTTTCCAGACAAGACTTTTCTGTAACTAGATTGCTATATTTATTGGCGAAGACATTACAATAATTATACCAAAATTTAGCATCAAAATGTTTTATATAAATATGAGCTCTTTTTATTTTCTTATCTAATTGCATTTAACTTTTTAAGTCAGACAGGTTTTATTTTAAGCTTTGTAAAATGTAAATAATTTCACCACTGGGGAGCTGCTTTAAGTTTTTATTATAAACATCAAACCTAATAAACACACACTGATATATATCTGTTTCCAATAAAAATTCAAAGCAGTTTACTCGTGGTGTTAACCTTCACAATACACCGAGTTTGTACTCAGTCATAATGTGAGGTTCACCCATCAGCTCACACTGTGCAGGATCTGAGAAACACACACACACACACACACACACACACACAGAAAGATAAATATTAGTCAGAATGTAATCATACAATAAAACACATAATATACCACAGAAACTTTTCTGGTCGGGGTGTAAAGATGACAGGTTGGATCCATGCATCAATTCACAAAACAAGAATTAGAACAAATATGAGCATAATAGAAGCTTATGATCCAGTTATTTTTTAGTATACCTAACTAGAAATGGATTAGAATTACAGGAACTGCTGTGCTCTGCATGTATGACATTCTGAAAAGGTTGTCTTTTGTTCATGCACAACTAATATAAATACATCTGAAACTACGAACGATACTGATCTGTCATAACCCCTATCAGATGTAAACATGCACTCACCATTAAGGATATCCTCAAACCCGATGGACTCATCGGCACCCCTGAGTGTGTCCAGGGCCAGATTGGAGCTCGGCAGAAAAGGCAAACGTTGAATCTGTGACAAAACAGAAACTTGAGGACTGTGCATTTTTACTTTTTTTTTTAACAGTCAATACAGAATTGTTTACTTGGTGTAAATGTAATACTGCCTATAAAACAATAAAATATACTGGACATGTGAGTGCAACGTGTAGTGGTTCCGCACCTGTCTGGCTGCTCTGTATTCCATCTGGAGTTTCAGGGGTGCATGAAGTCCTTGGATATTCCTTAATGTGGAAAAGTTCATTTTGTCCTGGTTGAGCTGGAACTATAAGTTCAGGGTACAACACAACCAGTAAGTCAGAGAGAAAATTAAAGATGAAACGATTACCAGTTGATGGTATGTGACAAACTCTGCATCTGTGGCTGTTAAACACCGTGGGTGCTCGGCGGTAAACCCTGGGTGTTAAAAAATCGTTATGAGAATGTAATGAAACTTGGGTCAATATTTATAGTGTTAAAATAAATGTGTCTACCTTGAACCAATGTCCATACACACAAGCATGCCAAATTTGTGTGTTCAATCGGATGATACAACATTTGATTCTGAGTTTTACCATCCAATCAAATTACTGAATATGGCATGAAGTAGATAAACATTTATTTCAACACTCCCCCAGAGGAGGTAGAGTGTGTCACTGGGGAGAGGGATGTCTGGGTTTCCTTCCGAGACTTGTTAGCCCCCTCGTCCCGAACTCGGATTAAGCAGAAGATGGTGGATGGATTGACTCATTCTAAAAATGGGGCGTCATATCATTCGGATGAGAAGGAGTGTTTTTAATGCCTGGAATTTTCCACCAAGCTGCAATAGTGGGGAAATTACACCCGGTTTGTTCATCACCAAAATGACGGTAACTTTTTTGTTAATTAACATTTTAGCAAGCCTTTTCGTTCTTTGTTATATGTTATCTGATGTGTCTTTCGCATCTCTAAGGCAGTTA
>JAOUQZ010000019.1:8398456-8427313 GCA_028564935.1 Neosilurus hyrtlii
TATATCTATATCTATATATATATATATATATATATATATATATATATATATATATATATATATATATATATATATATCATTCATTCATTTGCTGAACTGCTTTTCTAATTCTAATTTGTCACGTACAAAATCATACACATGTAGTGAAATGCTTGTTACATCTGTCCTATATTTGAAGAAGAATAAAAAACGAAAAAGAAAAATAATAACTATTAACAGGACAAACCAATAGTTAAAGGTTGAATATAAATATAAAAATATAAAATACAATTGCCCTGCAATGGCCTGGTGAGCTATCCAGGGTGTACTGTGCCCTCGCTCAGAGTCGGCTGAGATGGGCGCCAGCCTCCCCACAACCCTAATTAGGATTAAGCGCTTCAGAAAATGAATGAAAGGATAAATGAATAAAATAAAATATAAATGTAGTGACGTAATTTATAAGTAATACATATGTAAAGTGTCGGTGCAGTGTGCACACAAGATGCCCAGATGCTTGACCCTATTAACAGGAAGCCCATCTCAGCTGACACCGGACGAAGGCAGGATGCACCCTGAAAAGCTGGTTAGACCATTGTAATGCCAACATTCACACATAGGGGCAATTTTTTTATCCCCACTGAGCCTGATGGTGTATTGGTTAGGCTGCTGGGCTCATGACCCCTCGAGAGGCTGTGGGTTTGAATCCCTGAAAGTCCCCCAATGTGCCAAGATCCCTGAGCAAGGGGTACCTCTGTCCACCCAGCAGTATTAATAGGTACCAATAGCATGTCTTGGAACTGGAGGAAACCCACACAAGCACTGGGAAAATACAAACTCCACCCTCTGGGCAGAGAAACGCTTGAGTCCAGGACCTTCTTGTTGTGACACCGGCGGACGTGTTAACTGCTACACCACTCTGCCACCAAAGGAAAAGACTTAATTTAATTTAAGTGATAATATTCTCATGTTGGGCGCCGTGGTGGTGTTTCTGTGTGGCGTTAGCATGCATGTGCGTTTCCCTTGGTTTCCTCACAGAGGAGGATGTGGTTGTGTGTGTTGTTCTACGATGCTCTGGCGAGCTGTTCAGGATGTCCAGCCTCCCCACGACCCTAATAGGATTAAGCGGTTCCGTGAGTGAGAAATAGTAGATCTCCGCGTGCTCTGTAAAAAATAGCTCTCATATGGTAAGTACTTCTTGAATGGAAGGTGGGTATTAGTTACTTAATTACGGAGAAAAGTAAGTGTGTGTGTTTTGGGGGTGGAGTAGGGGGTGCAGCTTGATAAAAGGTGCCCAAGAGGTTCTGAATAAACCTCTGCTTGTAATAAATATGTTGTTTTTACGTGTGTACTTTGTACTAGTTTAACTACGTTAGTCTGATGTCTAAAGCAGGGGTTCTGGTTTTTGGAGGGTTCTTCTCAACTTTTCTGTGTCATGTTGTCTGTTCTAGGACCCTTTCAGACAGCTGAAGGATCTAGCACTGCTTAAAGGCCAGCTGGAGAACATTCGGCGACAGGTGGAGGGTGAAGTGCAGGATGGAGTTCCCCAGGTAAACCCAGCACTCACATGACTTTGGACATGGAGGTGTTCTCTTAGTTTGTGGCGAGTTTTACTCTGTCACACCACTTCCGGGGGGATAAATAAGTGTGTTGCATTGGTTCAGCCCCTGCTAGTAATCCACAGGATAAAATTACCCAGTATAGAGCTTTTTATGATCATTTATGATAAAATAAGCTCTGTATCGCGTAAACATATTACATTACGCACAAATTATGATGTAAGGACGAACAGTACCACTACTCTTCAAGTTTGGGGGGGTAAAAGGCTAAGTGTAATGTTTAACATACCTGTTGTTTTTATTCAGGGTGGAAGTCTTCTAGGCTCTCCTTTCCTCAAGGGCTGCCTGGCTGGATACGTGTTCGCGAAGCTGCGTTCTTCAGCCATCATGGGCGTCCTTGTGGGAACCTGTACAGGCATCTATGCTGCACAGAACTATAGCATTCCCAACATCGAGCAGACCATCAAAGGCTACCTCAACTCTTTTAAGAAAAGCAAATAGGGTCACAGACGCTGTTTGGGAAGAAACGTCAACCTCAAAAGTCTTTCCAGGAAGTACAGCATTTGCACAGTTTTAGAGCAACTGGCAACTCAGTCATCTGTAAACCTTTTGGTTGCCAGTATGTATGAAAGAAACCGTACACCTGAAGCTTAGAACTGAATTTTCCTAAAGAGATGTAACACATCGGTGTAATCAGCAGCATAAAGCCCATAAAGCTCATTGAGATTTAAGATGGTAAACATTATGATGTTTAATTGGGATTTGTCTGGGAGGGGAGGGGGGAGGGGTTTAACTGTTCCAGTCAGCCTGTGGTGAATTTCGCACTGCGGACTGGTTGAATTATTCACAGCATCTCCTGTGTCACCGGTGTCTAATTACAGCACAGTCAGCACTGATTGGAGCATCTCGGTGTATCCGATGGGGTAATGACCAGGCATATGAGTTACTGCCTTTCTGATGCTGGAAGCACATTTACACATGGTGTAATGTGTGATGTAATATGTTGTATTAAACAGGAAACATCAATGCAAACAAACCTTTTGGTACCAAAAATATTATCAGGGTTTGAACCAGTTGACTGCTGTGCAGTTGCTTTTAAATTGTTGACAAACATATAAATGCTAAAGTAGTGTTGAGTCCAAGTGCCATTGTAGTTCATCTCTTATTTTCAGACCAAAAGTGAGCAATGCTGTTACATCATTGTTGTTGGCTTTGTTATTATGATGTCATTCATATGTACTTTTTCGTGGTTATATATTAAACGGTTGTTTTCTTGAATTGTTACCTTGTTTGGCGTCTGTTTCTTTAGTAGAAGTGTGTTACTGGCTTGTCAATTCACCTTATTTATTAAATTTTGTAATAAATTAGTTTTGGAAATAAATACTCCAGCTCCAGTGGTGGAGTGGTGTAATCAGTGCCTGTGAGAATTTAGTGGGATAAATTAAAAACGAATGCCGGAAGCTAGAAATATCTGGGATGTCTGAAGCAAGGTGTTACTGCTTGATAAGAACATTTTTTTTATTATAGATCAATTGGGGTGTCGTCACAAAATTAGTCCATTGGACCAAAGATATTATAGTTTGAAACTAGAAAACACACACACACACGAAAATAAGCCATATATTGATATAAATTTTTGTACGTTCTTTAATCTATAATGGGGTAGTGGGACTCAGTGGTCAAATCCCTGGGTGACTGATATGAAGGTTGGGGGAGGGATCAAGCCCCAGTACCCACAGTCTACCAATGTTGTGACCTTGTGCAAGACCCTTAACCCTAAAAAGGTGGCTGTCCAGGGAGTTGGCTGAGATAGGCACCAGCCTCCCCGTGGCCCTAATTAGGATTAAGCAGCGTAGAAAATGAATGAGTTTACAGCTGATATTCAATGATATCCAAACTTCCTTCTAAAATGATGATACTGTAAATATTTTCGCTCACGTCTCTGTACTGGTTCCACCAAATTTACACGTGAACCCTTATTTCAAAGTTAATTAACTGACGGGCTAACTTTTCTTAACCAACTGGATTCATTTTTTGCTAACACATCTGACATACTGAATAAAATTTACTCACTCACTCAGTTGGCAAGCCACTTAATCCTACAAATGAAATATAAATTAAAAAATTTGGTTTAGCTTCTGGGCAGCGCAGTCATCTAGTAAATGCAGACAGAGCTTTAAGCCTGGTACGTCCTTGTATCACAGCAGTTCTGAGAGCGGACACGTATTTTGCTTAGAGCACATAGAAATGTGTGTGCACAGACTGAGGTGAACTTGTTTCCAGGGCAAAGCCTTAAAAAAAGAGGATTAAAATATCCTAATAGTTTTTATTTCAAGTTGACTTGAAAGTAGTCTGGGTGAAAGATTTTGTTGAGACCTGGCAACCCTGCATATCAGAATGCTAATTAACTTGTTATAGTTAAATGCTTTTTTAGCTTTTAGCTTTTTTAAATGTATTTATTTATTTAAGATAAGATTATGAATGAGTTGTCAGGTCTCAGTTCCTCCTAAAAGTTCCTGTTAACTCGTCGTGTTTCCGCTTCTCCCTGTGCTGTGCTGTGCTGTGCTGTGCTGTGCTGGGACACTAAATGAAACTGATATTATTTATTTTCTTTCTCTTTCTTGCTATGAGACTCAATCATGCAGTTAAGGCCCGGGTGTGTACGAGTCGTTCCACTGAGCTGTGACATCCTGCAGTCTGATCTCCACCATTACTGCACTGCACGGCCTGATCTGCACTGCCAGCACTGAAACAGATACACTGTGATGAAGCTTTAGTTTCTGCCTCATCTTCAGAGCTGCACGTCTCATATTATAATCCACTGAAAGCATCCACCAGCAAATGCACTACATTTCAATTTCATTTAATGCAGGCTGTGGACCAACTTAATATTTCACTAAGATGTTTGCAAATCTATTTGACACTAATGATGGTTAAATAAAAATGAAAATAATATACGTACATGTTTAGAGTGACATCGTAGACCTGGCAGGGTTTGCTTTTATTATTATTTGTGCAGGACTTATTTCAAAATATACAGTATTCAAATAAATTAAAGGTTATTTGCTAAAATAATTCTATTACAATAAGGACAAAAAAAATATTTTTGTTTCATAAATTTAAAATAATTTTTTTTTATTTTATAAATATAATTAAAAATAAATGTATTGTTATTTATAAAATCTATATTTGACCCTTATAATTACGGTACATTAAGGTGATGTAAATATTGGTGTTCACTAATATCCACTTAGCCACATCGCGTGGGTTCCTCCATAAATTTGTAAAAATTTAAAATGTAGCGACTTAGCTACTGATGTTATATTGATGATGTTATGTGGTGACATCTTAGTAGTAGATTAGCCAATCAGAACTCATCGAGATCTGAATAATTCTCCATGTCATACAGGAGCCAAATTCTGTAATTGTTTGGTTATTCATTCAAAATATTTACAAATTAGACAGATGTGTTTTTACATTAGTGGTGTCAAGATGAAGATGTGAATTAGCCGGACATGTTTCTAGCTAATTAGCATGCTCTACCCTTACCTTTGTTTTGGATTCATTCTAAACAAATTTCTTAAACAGCTACAAAATAAGGAAATAAAGTATTTGATGGTAAGGACGTGACAACTTTATCAACTTTTTTTTTTTTTTGCAAATAACAAGCCCCAGTCTTAAAAGCAGGCGTGTTCTTGCCAGCTTTCTCTGGGAGAGGAGAGAGAGAGAGAGAGAGAGAGAGAGAGAGGAATATTGGCGCATGACCGTCAATTTTCCAATCATAATGATGGAAGCCAGCTGATCGGAGAATAACAAGAATTAGTCGGTGGCTTCCACCAATCAGAAATGAGAAGATATTTTTAATGAATAATAATGTCCATTATCCCGAAATAACAAACCAATCATTTCACTCTATTCCCATTTGGTGTACAGGCTGTTTTCAGAAAAACGGACACAGTAAAGTTGAGGACATTTTCTAAAGAAAGACAGCCTTTTTATGCATTAATTTGAAAACACTGACCTTACATGGAGTACACACAGACTGATAGATAATATTGTTTCTGTATATAACTGACCAAAACTCTCACATAAATTCACAGGGAGACGACACACCTTCATTTTGGTCATTTCTACCACTGGTAACGGTGAGGACATTTTGCACTTTATTAAGTAACAAAGGATGACTTATACATGCTTGGTGATTGAAATAGATAAAAAAAAAACCCTCACAAATAATGAAACTCATATGCTACCTTAAGTCATTGTTTTCAACTTAATGCATAAAAGGTCTTTCTTCATAAAATGTCTTTACCGTTACTCTGTACATTTTTCTGAAAATAGCCCGTACATCGAAGTTCATTTTCATTCTTTTATTATTGACTTAACACCAGTATTAGGTTTTATATTAACATTTATACATTACACATGAGGTACTTCCTGCTTATAGACTACAGAAAGAATTTAGACTTAGACTTAGATTTAGGGTTTAGGGTTCACACACAACCCCCCACCCCCCAGGTCCTCTTTTGGTTCAGTACACAGTAAATTCTCACACGTTTGGTTAGTTCAAATTTATTTTCACCAATTTTATTTGTCCAAATGTGCTGTATTATCTTCTCGCTACACTCCTTTACATCTTATCTAACAGTGCAACTTAAAAAAATGAAAGTAATAATAAGCATCTTCTGTTACATGATACTGAAAAGTAGGAACAGTTTCTTGCCATATGCCCAAACTAACTAAGACAGCGTATTATACTTATCATTGTATTCTGAAGCTCATGAAGCCTTATTATAACCCATAGCTGCGTAATGCTTAAAGTTGGCTCGAATATTTAAATTTTCTCACTACATTAATTTCTGAAAGGCAGAAAAAAGTACAAGGGAAAAGGAGTTGTCATGCGGCTGCAGAATTATCCCTCGGTGCTTATCGGCAGACCCTGCAAGAAGTAGAACGGCATTTATAGACTTAAACATACATCTAAATTCATGAAAAAGATTAAACAGGAAACGCAAACAACCGCTGTTCAAGGTGAAAATATTATGAAATTACCGAAGTCTACGCAGCACTGCACTTAGCATTGCCCTCCACCAGAGTGTCAGGAACCGAATTTCCGTTCTTATCCACACACCAGCAATGAGTGTCCCGCCAGCACTGCTCAGGCATGTAGGCACCGACCTCATCGCACCTGGGCTTGAACGATGGCAGAGCGACCGGGACCAAACCCTCAGCCTCCTGCTGGCACTTAGTCAGAGGTGCTAAGGGGGGGAAAACACAGGTCACAGGCTTAAACATTAAACTTCTTTTTACACAGAAAGACAGGAGATTTAATATTCAGGGATTTTTTTTATATAATGTCAGAATTTGGTCTCCACAGCAAGGAGCACCCAGTACATTCATTCATTCATTTGCTAAACCACTTAATCCTAATTAGTGTCGCGGGGAGGCTGGCGCCCATCTCAGCTGACTCTGGGTGAGGGCAAAGTACACCCTGAGCAGCTCGCCAGGCCATTGCAAGACAACACACACACACACACACACACACACAACCATTCACACTCACACTCAGCCTACGTTGGATATTTTTGGACCGTAGGAGGAAACCGGAGTACCCGGAGGAAACCCACACACCGGGAGAACATGCAAACTCCACATAGAAAGCACGGGAATCGAACCCAGGACCTTGAGGTGGACGTGCTTACTACTACGCCACCATGCCACCACACCCATAAGTTTTTAAATAATAATTTTAAATACACAGATAAAAATGTATTATATGGAATGTTCCTCATTAATTTTGTTTATTATTCCTTTGTTTATTCTGAAATTATTTAACACTAGTTAGTTTTACTCCAGCAGCACGGTGGCGTAGTGGTAAGCGTGTCCGCCTCACTTTAAAAAGGTCCTGGGTTCAAGTTTCCGGCTCAGGCGTTTCTATGTGAAGTCTGTTTACTCTCCCAGCATTTGCATGGGTTTCCTCCCACAGTCCAAAAACATGTACATTAAGCTAACTGGCTGTTCCAAGTTGGGCTGAAAGTAAATGGTTGAGTGTGAGTTGGCCCTGTGATGGTTTGGTGACCCATTCAGGGTGTGCCCAGCTTTCACAGACCTGCCTGTTTATCTTCTAAACAGAAATAAATAAATTACTTTTTTTGGGTAAAGTATAAGAGAAAATGTGAACCGAGGCTTCATTACTACCGTACATCCGAGTAAAAATGGTTACGTGACTGACGGTTTAAGAGACACCCATGAAATAAGATTATTATCTTTTTATTGCACCGTGATATGATATGAGGGATGAAACTTAGGAAGAGTTTACCTTTGGAAGGAGTAGACTGCACCTGGGGAACACATCAGAATTATTTCATCAACATCAGTAAAATTAAAATACAAAAAATATTTTCTCTTCTGAAACAGAATCAGGGTTTAATCCCCGTTTTACACTCTTCCTACACAGGGAATGAAATCAAGTGTAAACTGAATTTCAGTTCAATCCTGCCACATGGTGGCCAAGTTTTACCAGTGCGCATTAAAGCTGAAATATCTTTCACCTTCTTCTCTGAGAAGTCCGCAGCCATCAGAGGGAAGGAGCTCATTGGCACGGCCATCTTCACTGGAGTGCGATTAGCTGAGAAAAGGAAGTGAAAAGATTCAAATATACAAATCTTCCTGAACAATCTGTTTTTATTTATACGTGTCATGTCATGTGATTTTCTGAACCGCTTATTCCTAATTAGGATCACGGGGAGGCTGGTGCCCATCTCAGCCGACTCTGGGCGAGGGCACAGTACACCCTGGACAGCTTGCCAGGCCATCACAGGGCTTTATTTATACATATTTTTCTTTATTAATTTTTTATCTAAAAGTCTATGTGTCAGATAAACCCGATACCCAAACACATTAAAATATTTAAGGGACTATAAATAATATTTACTACCTATTTACTGAATGAACCCAGAAGAAGGACTTGTGTAGAGAATTTTGGGTTTGAATTATTTTCAACACAAAATTCTATCTGAACCGAATACTAGAAAAACCCCGGTCCTGTATATCGTGTGTCTCAGACGGCTGTCTCACCCCGGGCCCTGATGGTAATCTCCTGCAGGCGGTCCGAGCGTCTCTCCAGAAGGCTGAGCTTATCACTCTGCTTGTACACCGTGTAGGCAGTGAAGGCCTGACCTGCGATCAGCAAGGCGGCCAACACCGTCAGTCCTGCCACCTTCAGAGCCTTCTTGTTGGAAGCCCTGGGAGAGGAAACAGAAAGAATTAAGATCTCAGCTTCACTTTTGTACTGACTTGTGGAAATGGACACGACGTAAATCAAATGATCCTGAACGTACTGGAAACGTTTTCTCTCTTAACCTAATTCGGCCATGTTGCATAACCAGCTGTGGGTGATATAAACATGCGTAGTCGTGTCATGTCTGCGATTTTCAGAATTTACAGATAAAATGACTTTCCTGAGATGCTTTCTCAGACCTACTGTAATATTACATCAGTGTTAGCTTCAGATATCACTATTAGTTTTATAGGTCTAAGGATTTCAGGGGAAAATTTTTTTTATGTTTTTTTTTTTTTCAACGTCAGCTGAGACAGGAAACTAAAATTATGTGCATCTAAAAATAAATAAATAGATAGATAAAGAAAGAAAGAAAGAGATAGATAGATAAATAAACAGGTAAATAAATAAATAAAAATAAAAGAGGTAAGTAAGATTTTAAATATGTTATATATATAATCTTTAATTTTCTTTTTTTCTGAGCTGTTGTAGGGTAATGAATAATAATTAGACATCTACAGATTAATAAATTACATATTTGTATAATCATGTTTTGATTTTTAATAAGTTTCCTTTATGATTAAAAGTTACCTTCATGACTTTCTGACATCCCTATGCTCAAAATAACAGGATAAAATAACCAACAAATGTTTTAGCCTCATTTATGGTTAAAACATCAATAAGATGATAAAATAATAAAGCAGGCAAATCTTTATGATTATAAATATTTGAATAAATAAATGGAGTCTCACCCTCCTGCAGGTCTCTGGCTGAGGACAGGCTGCTCATTTGGAGCAGAAACAAGCTGTTCCTGAGACATTTTGGACAAAAGATGATTCAAAGTCAGACAAAAACTTCTCCCAACTCAGAAATTATTAGAACTGAAGCAGAACTGATCAACACAAAAGAGGAAAAGGTCCCAAACCAAAAGGAATTAATAGTCATGAGCAATTCTTTTTTCTGATTGGCTGCCACAGTTACGTCATCAGTTGTTAGGAGAAGTCTAGATTTATTCAGCAGCGCGTGACTCTGGATAACTCCTGGGTTTCTACTTGCACTTGTTTATAAACCCTTTAACTTGTGTATGGGAGTCAAAAAGAGTAATTTATTAAGTAAAAGTGAGTGTAAACGTGATTTAAATTGAGGCATGTGCAAGTTAGTTTGTAGTGGCGATATAAAAATATTTATGAGTAATTCTTTTTTCTGATTGGCTGTCACAATTACGTCATCAGTTACTAGGAGCAGTCTAGATTCATTCAGCTGCGCGTGCCACTGGTTTATTACTGGGTTTCTACTTTCACTTGTGTTTATAACCCCTTAACTTGTGCATGAGAGTCAAAAGTAATAATTAATGAAGTAAAAATGGATGTAAAACTGAGTATTGTGCAAGTTTTTAATGGTGATATAGGAATAAAACCTTAAATAAAACCAGTTGTGAACTGCTTGATCCTGTTAGGGTCTCAGGCGACACCAGGCGAAGGCGGGGTACACCCTGAACAGCTCGCCAGATCACTGCAGAGCCAACACCCACACACAGCCATTCACACTCACACCTAGGGGCAATTTGGAACAGCCAGTCAGCCTAATGTGCCTGTTCTTTTGACTGTTGGAGGAAACCAGAGTTCCCAGAGGAAACCCAGACATGCACGGGGAGAACATGCAAAGCCCACATAGAAATGCCATCGCTGTGAGGTGGACGTGCTAACCACTATGCCACCGTGCCGCCTTCCAGACCGCCAGAATAAGATTTTATAGTAGAGTGCCGAAACAGAATCACATCTGTTTATAAGCAACATGTTCTCATCCTTTGTCCTTTTCTCTCCCGCTTTTAAAATTTCATGAACCTGTTAAAATGTTGGCGTAATTATTTAATAGGTGCAGGTAAGGGGGCACTCCAGGAGCAGGGTTGGTATCCGGGAACCTGTACTCCTAATGCGGATTTTAAAAAAAGGAAACGAGTACCAAATAGTACTGTTATTTGTATTTGGAGTGGTGTCCACAAGAGTACTATTTTTTTTAAGAATCTGTCTTTTAGCTAGAAAACTAACTATAATAATTTAATATACCTTTAAGGTACCCTATACCCATATTCATATACACAGGTAGCATACACTGTTGGACTTTTTATTTATTTTTTTTTTAAAACACTGGTGTCAATCTCATGTTTACTGAGGGCTACATCACTAAATATTTAGGTCATCGAGAGCCAAATAATCCCTGCACATCATTCAACATGAATTAATTAATTTTTCTGTAAGGTTTGAGGCAAAGAAAGCTCTTTGAAAGCTCTCACGGGTCACATAGAACGAGTTGGCGGGCTGGATTTCGCCTGCAGGCATTTGACTTGAGACACAGACACCTGTGGTATAGAGTATCGTTATATTTAGAGCTGCTTTATATTTCTTCTGAAACCAAGTAGCCAAACCTGTCATCCACATTATGATGCCACCCGTACACAAAACCAGCTCCATGGTTTAGCAGGATTGCAGTAAAGGTAATCACTGACCTTAACCTGACTAAACACCGTTTGCATCAACATCATAATGCTCTCTTAAAAGTTCCTACAGCCTCAGTCCAAAATGCTTGAGAAGGCACTAACTGCAGTGGTTATTCCATGGCCTAATGGTTAGAGATGCAGGTTTGGGACCTAGAGGTAACTGGATCGATTCCCAAACCTGCATGAAAAAAATGTGTGGTAGTGGCAGGGGGGCCTTCTTCTTACTCCACCGTCATGGCTGAAGTGCTCTTGAGCAAGGCACCTAACCCCCACCTGCTCCCTGGGCGTGATAATGTGGCTGCCCACTGCTCCTGTGTGTGTGCTCACTTTGGACAGGTTAAATAAAAAGCTAAACACAAGGGAAGCATACAGCATTGTATATTTTTTCTTTTAATATAGAAGTTGCACAAACACCATACACTAAACCTAGAGGGCTGAAATCATGTGCAAATATTTATGTTCTAATTTATAGCACTGATCCAATTAAACAAAAAATTTTTTTTTTTATTTAACAGCAGTTGCTTTAAAAGTTGACACCCAAAATTCTTTCATTCAGTTTCACATTTATAGATGTTTTGGTATTCCCCGGTGCAAAAACATTTGTCAGCCATCAAACCAGTTTCACTCCAATTGTATAAACAGTGCCAACTAGAACTTTCAAACTACAGACGTGTGCATGAACCAGCATTAAGACCACAATCTAAACAATTCCGTCAATGGTGTGAGAAATGGAGTAGCAACAAGAGGAAGTAAAAGTCTAAAGCATAATCAATCCCTGTTCCGCATACATTTTCCTGTAATGCCAGTCTGAGCTTCTCAGAAGCGTACCAAGACCACCTGCAGGTATGTCTTCGTCTTCACGTGCCTGTTCTTGGGTCGGTTCACGGGAACAGCAGCCTAAGCAGTGAGGTCCAGATGTATATTTATGTATTTTTTCCACTATCAGTCAAAACCTTTTCTTCGATATGAACCCTGCTCACAACAGCGTTGCCACTGTCCCAATAAAAAAAAAACCAAAACAAAACAAGCAACCAACCAAACAAAAAAAAAACCCCTAAAATTAATTTTTGTTTAAATCTCCTTAGAATGAATCCTGATTGAGTTCTTGAGGCTTGAACACAAGAGACACGAGCCAAAACACTATAATTTGACTTTTTATTTTGAAAAAGCATCCATACGAGTTTACAGACGACGACCACGGCGACCTCCCTTTCTACGGGTGCTGTCTGATGGAATAGGGGTGACATCCTCTGGAAGAAGAAAAGCAATGAAAAAGGCTGTAAGACTTACTTCTGCTTTGTATTACAGTTTAACAGAACATCTATTCAAAAACACACATCCACCCACACCCAAAACTGGAAATCATTTTGACTGCATCCTGATCCACTGCCTACCACGTAACCATGTGTATGTATGAATGTTAATGTACAATGTGTCGTATTTTCTGGGTGTGTTTCCACACCTACAGTGGGACTCCATATGTTCTCTAACAAATTAATACGATTAAATTAATAATCTTAAAGATTTTAATGTAAAACAAAATGTCTGTGGGGTGGAGCCAGACCTAATCCACTTTAGGTGGATTCCCGAGGTGGAGCCCAGTCAAAAGTCTCAAGGCCAGAATATCTTTTAAGCTGGACACATTTAATGGTCCAGGTACAGCGCCACCCATTGGTCATTTGGCTTTCTAGCAATAACTGAAGTATTTCACTCATCTTCATGTATAATTGCTAAAAATGAATCACCAGCTTCAGAATTTGGTTACCAGAACAGACGTTTCAAATTATTTTTGTTATAAACTATTAGCCACAGGTATTTCTTGAACTGGTTTGTTCATCACCTTTAATCAACACACATTACAAAAAGGTATAATATGATTTACTTAACTGAGGCAAAACAAAAACAAAAAAAAAATTTAGAATATTTCTGCCCTGAAACCAAATAACATGAGGGGAGGGTGAAAAACAAGCTGATTGACAGTATAGATTATGTTGTATTTTTAAATGTTAATCAGTGGATTGTCATTTATTCCATGGCACTGTAGCTTTGATGTCTCGGCATAAACAAAAAACTTGTGATGGGGACAGCCGTGGCCTTGTGGTTATTAGAAAACTGGATTTGGGAACAAAATGTCACTGGTGCAATTCCCAAACCGGCAGGAAAAATGTATACTGACGGGGTGAGTGAGCAGCACCTCCTCTTCCTCCACCTTCACGGATGAAGTGCCCTTGAGCAAGGCACCGAACCCCCAACTGCTCCCCCTGTGCCCCAATCTGGCTTCCCACTGCTCGTGTGCGTGTCTACACTTCAAATGGATTAAAGGCACAGCCAAATTTCCCTTGCGGAATTAAAGAATATAAAAAATAAACAAAATCCAGAGTTCCTTTTTTATCGGTGCACATGATAAAGTATCAGATTATTGAGAACATGGTGTGTCCTGGGAAATGTTTACTGCCCTCTCTATCTCTGTGTGCGTGAGTGTTACAGGTGTCCACCCACCAATTCGGCCGATCTTCATGCCAGAACGAGCCAGAGCCCTGAGAGCAGACTGAGCACCTGGTCCTGGAGTCTTGGTTCTGGGGGGAGACCATATTTTTTTTAATGTTAAAAATAAACCATAGAATATGGATATATATATACATACATACACACACACACACATATATATACATACATACTCATTCACTTTATACACACACACACAAGTAAATCGATTCATTTTAGATATATTCACCCCCTTGCACTTTCATCCCTAGATATCAAAGGGAAAATGAATAGTTTGCAAATTAATTAAAAAATTTCATTCTGAGGACACAACTACTGTATATTGTTTGTTGCTCTCTCCCGCCCCCTAGTGTAGCAACATTTAATTTATTGTATTTTTTATTAGTACAATTCAATTAGATTGAGTCGATTTTTAATTTCGCTCATGGGTTCTTAATTAAACTAATAAGACACCTCACCTTACAGCAGCTCACAAACAACTTATCTAGAGATTTGTGGTTGTTGTGCCACTGCTTTATTTTAAATAACTGGAAAATACAGTGGGGCTTCAGTGCTAATGTTTAGATTGACAAAAGCCCGATACAACATACAACTTAAATGAACACTTAAATAATTAATGACAAATTGAAAAAGAAAGCCATCTCCCCGACAAGTCATGAATCTGACCTGTTCCCGCCAGTGGCCCTCAGTTTAATGTGCAGGGCAGTGATGCCCAGCTCCTTGCACCTCTGAGCCACATCCTGAGCAGCCAACATGGCAGCGTAGGGAGAGGACTCGTCTCTGTCGGCCTTCACCTTCATTCCACCAGTCACGCGGCAGATTGTTTCTCTGCGAGCAAGAGGAGAGTGTGTTAAGTTCAATGAGATCTTAGATACACAATAAGTGTTCACTCAGAAGTCCTCATCGCTTTCTCCATCAACCTCTCCATCAGATATAACAATCTAGTAATCAGCGACTTACTTGCCGGAGAGATCGGTAACGTGCACAAAGGTGTCGTTGAAAGATGCAAAGATGTGGCAGACGCCAAAGACATTCTCGCCTTCAGCAACCTGCGGTCCCAGGCTGATCACCTGTTCTTCCTTCTTTTCTTTACCTTTGCGTGGTGCCATTGCTGGAGAAAGAAAAAAAACACAATCCAATGAAATTTCCATTTAACAACTACGTATCGAAGGTGAGGTGGATGTCACTACATTGTCCCAGACACGGATCACTGATGTGACTATTCACGCTGACCTTATACACCAAGCCTGAGGCAAATAATTTTAGTATATACACTACACAGGAGCATAAAAAAGCAAACTAAAACAAGAGTCTTAAATTATTTTGCCAATTTAAGCATGACAGACACATGTTATGTAAGCATGCTCTGAGACAACATCTTTGGAAACTCACTTGAAGCTACTACACCTCATGATGACCATGCGGCACATTCAATCACAGCACTCACACAGGTATGAGGCATCTTTGGAAACTTAAGTTTGAATAAATGCTCCAAAACCTTTTAAAAACACAAAGGCCATATTGCATAACTTTATTTTTTAGAACAGCTTTACAGCCATTTCAATTCTAGCTTTATCTACTCGTAACAGTGTGCTGTTTCCCAAAAAGAAAACCAATCAGGTTGCACGGTTCCAGTATAGAATATATACTGATCAACTTTAATGATCATTCAGCCCTTATTAACATTTCCAATACGTTAAAGAGTTGCCAAGGGAGTTACTGATCACCTGTAACTTGTGTTGTGAGGTAAGCACTGTGCATCACGTTCTGAACACAACCCCCCCTGCTCAACTTGGGAACACATCCTTAACATAGTGGACCAGTTTCACCTATGACCAGTGTTACTACAATTGACCAAAACTAGGTCTGAGACGCAAACAAATGCACTTCCTAGCTAATAAGTGAATGTGTGGCTTTATTTCGGATAACATTCCAGTCTTAACTCTACACATTTTAAGCTGTAACTGTTACTGCAGATAAAACCGCTTACATAAACACAGCTAACTACACATCTATACAGCACCACCACACAAACACTATAATCCACCAAAATATATATAATACAACATGAACATTTTAAAACCCACCACGTCACCTTTTTTTTTAAGTTTTAAACAGCTGTATTACGTGAGTGATGTGAGCCTCACTGACCGGCCCTGAAACGCTAACCCGAGCTAAGCGCCACACTACTAATCTCTTCAAACTACCCGAAAAAACTTTTCTTTCCTAACAATACAGCAGGACGACACTTAATTTCAGTTTAAAAAACAAATACAAACCGCCAATTTTATCATATTTGCTAAAACAAACGAGGATTCGTGAAGATTTTGAATCTGGGATAAATACCTGGGTATAGCTTCTATGGAGGCTAAAACAGGAAAGGAAGGAGGAAGCTCTTCCGGGTGAAAAGATTAGCCTCGCAATCCGGAAGTGATTGTAAAGCTGTACAGAATAAAAGTCTAACCACTAATCAAAGTGGCGTCGTGAAACGTATTGTACACAACGTTATTTTTTCCTCAACAATTATATCAATAAATAATGCAAATTGACAAACAACTCCAGTGCTATTAAATACATGAAATTTACTACTGATGTTACTATCATACAATTAAACGATGAATACCCCACAGTGCACACATTTTATTTTAATTTGATTATTTTTACAGTCGGGTGGCAGGGGGTTTGATTCCTGCGCTCGGGGCGTTTCTGTGTGGAGTTTGCATGTTCTCCCCACACTTGCGAGGGTTTCCTCCCACAGTCCAAAAACATGCACAGTAGGCTAATTTGCTGTTCCACATTGCCCCTCGGTGTGAGAGTGAGTGTGAATGGTTGTGTGTTGGCCCTGTGATGGCGTGGAGAGCTGTCCAGGATGTACCCCGCCCTCGCCCAGAGTCCCGGCGACCCTAATTAGGAATAAGCGGCTTAGAAAATTAATGAATGAATGAATGATTTTTACAGTCATGACTGTTGAATTGTGTTTGAAGTACAGCATTTTTTGTACGTGGTCCTGCCTTTAAAACTCAATCTACTATAGTTAAGAACTATTTCATGAACTCATAAATGGGTTTCTTTTTTTTCCTGCTCATCAAACTGTATGTAATAGTAGTTCCAATATAATCAGTGAATAATTAATTGTTTAACTACAAATGAACATCAAACAAGGTTCCTGCTAAGATTAGTTTGATTCAAATTTGTGTACATTTAGATTTTAGATCATTTCAGATTTCTGAGATAACTCCCATGGGGTTCTCGTAGTCTATTACAGAAACTTTTCTCTGATATGATTAATATTTCCTTGTCAGTGACAAAGCCTGAACAGTAACTCAGAGAACGTCACTGAGAAGTGTTTTTGCTGGACTGGAACAGTTCAGGCTGAAAAACCTATATATAAAAAAAAAAAATTATAAAAAAATCAACCATGATCTTTATTTAATTAAGTTCTTTAGGGACATGCTGCCAATCCTAAATCTCTGAATAGGTTTCCGATGGCAGTGTTTCTCAGGGATGAATCCCAGTTAAACCACATGATGCATATGGACTGTTAAATACTGGGCTCAAAATGGAGTGTTTCCATTGTGTGGTCAGCCGAGGGAACAAAATTATTACACCGCATTCATTAAAAATTGAAAAAAGAGAAAGGACTAGGTGTCTGTTTATAGTTTATGTTCGGAATTAATGTTTTCACTTGAAATTTATACATTTGAGACCTTTAATTGGTGTAAATCATTAAGCTCTATTTGAAAAAAAAAAAAGAAGAAGAAAAAAAGGAAAATTCAAAAATGCCAGAATGGGTTAATTTTTATTGGTACATTGTGTTAGATTTGGTGGTATCTACTGACATCTAGTGGTGAGGTTCCAAACTGCAGAAAACTATAAATGGTGGCCCTCGTGAGCAGGGACCCGATACACAAGATATAAACTTGTTCGAAGATTCCGAAAACTCAGTAACTTCTTAAAAATTTATGAAAATTAATAAAAACGTACTCATTGATTATATATCTAATTTCTGCAAATAGATCCTCCAAAGTGTCACACACCGTGCCTTTATTTTTAAAATTGTATTTACTATGTGAGGTTTTTATTATCTCTCTCTCTATCTCTCTCTCTCTCGAACCATGACAGATGCAGATGAACTGCATGAGCTGGTGCACAACAGCTACGTTACGGCATCTCTTTAAACCCTGTTCAGAGTTTAAGTGTTATATATATTGAAACATAAAAGAAAAGTAAACTAAAATCAGGCAATTATAGTTTACCCTTACAGGGACCGGCCTGGTGAGCTCTGTGTGCTTCTAACTGAGCGAGTGAAGCATTGCGAAGTGTCTGTTTAAACTTCTCATTCAGAATTTAGCACACGCTACATGGAAACGTAATAAAAACCGCACTCTGTAAACATGTTCCTGTATATATTAGGTGAACACACAAGAAACGCAAACTAAAACAAGATTTTTTAGTTTTTCATTTTAAAATAAGATAACGATGATGGCATCTGCACTAAATGGCCGTGACAAACTGTAAATATTCGTTTGGATTGAAGTATTATCCACTTTTAATGATGCTTTTTAAATCAAAAAGAGTAAACCAACCAGATTGCATGCAGACATAAGTATAAACTACCAGGCAACGATGCATCTAACTGTGGAACATTCATTATATTTTTCATTTGCCAAACCACTTAACCACATTAGGGTTACAGGGAGGCGGGAGACTGGATACTTCAGCAAACCATCGCAAGGCCAACACATATACAGCTATACAGTCACTCATTGGGGTGACAAAACAGCTAATTAGCCTAATGTGCATGTTTTTGAACCGTAGGAAGAAACCAGAGTACCTGGAGGAAACCCACACAAACTCTACACAGGAACTCCCTGCTGAGACCCAGGACCTTCTTGCTGTGAGGTGGAAGTGCTAACCACTACACCCTCATGAACATACTCACCAAAAATGCTCATCATACTTTGAAAATCTTTTACACTAAAATAAGTACAACAAAGATGTAAAAAGACAGTGGTTTCTTTATTTGCAAATTAATCACAAAAATATCGGCTACCAACAATAAAAAATATTAACAATGATAGGTTTGATTGTACAGTCCAGATGATTCTGTTTACCTTAAATTTTCTTTCATTTACATCAATATCTAATAATATCCTACATTATAATACAGAAATCACAAGATTGGCAGTGTGGCGTTCATGGGAACCACTTTCTGTGAGTGTGTATGTGTGTGTGAGTGTGCATGGTCAGAACTATGAAACCCAAAAAAGAGGGAAATGTCTCTGGTCTCTCCTCTCGCTCGTTCCTTCCGTACACAGACAACACATGGTTTGTGCTTGGTGCAAAACTTCCAACTTTTTCAGGAAAATATATTATTGCATTATTAATACAGTTAAAAACACTAAATCAGGACAAAATTATAATTATAATAATAATTAAAAAAAATCAGACTATTCTCATTATCATCATGATGGAGATCTGAGCAGCATGATGGTGGTTGTGTACATTATCATCATCGGTTATTCATAACAGTGTGTATAAGGTGCGTGGGGTCAGTCTGAGACAGTGTGCGCTTCATTAAGAGCATTTAAACTAGAGTACAAATCTTCAGCAAAAGCTCCAATCGTTCATTAACACAGAGCCTTCCAGATGGATCAGACATTTAACCAGAGATACGTACGTTTATACGTTCCTTGAGTTCTCAGTCAAAGAATCAGCACCAAAAAAAAAGAAAGAACGAAAGAAAGAAAGAAAAAAGTTGTGCTTATTAGGACAGGATCATTCTTTCAAAATCATTCTCACACAATTTGGTTTAAAATAAGAAAAAATAAATACTGTTGCTTTAAAATCTATAGACAGTACTTGAGGACTAGAAACTTTAATAAATGTAAAATCAGGATATTATTATAGTTTGACCTTTAAACTCAGGTTTCCATGAACAATGTCTCTCTCTTCCAGCATGAGTGTTTAATTATTTTAAAAAAATTTAAATAAAAATAAAAAATAAACCCACCACAAATATCAAGATGGTGGAATAATCAGGCTTCCTGGTGTTCAGTTAGGGTCATTTCAGTGATGCAGGTAGTCTAAAGTCTGTATCTCACAGAGCGGTGAATGCTGCAGAACGTAGCGTATTCAGGATCCGCCAACTTTTCTGAACAATGTTGAGAAAAACCAGGGCTCACTTCTGTTTTGCGTCATTAACAGAAATTAGCAACATACGCGCAAATTTTTGCACGAGACGTACATTTGGCAAACATGTTAGCGACATTGTTTGCAACAATTAGCAACTATTTGCCACTGTTTGGATCTATTGCCAAATCCTGGTAAAATACCAAGCAAATCTTAGAATTGAATCACACAACCCTATATATAAAAAGGGTGAGAAAACCGGGTTTAGACGTTGGACTTCCAAATTAATTTCTGTCAGGAAGAAGCCCAACGTGCTGCTGCCCTTGAGGAGGAATTGCTTTGTCTGGAGAGGAAGAAAAAAGAATCCGGACCGGAAGAACCCTGCCTTGACCCCAACACCACTGAACGCCTTCAGGATGAACTGAAATGCAGACTGCACCCCAGAATGAATTGCCTGACCTCACTAAAAGGATAATTGCTGAATTAACATGAACATAACTCTCCATATCTAGTGCAAAACCCTTTTCAGAAGAGTGGTACTTATTCCAACAGATAAGCGGGGACTACATCTGAAATGGGACGTTTAACCAGTACACAACTGGTTAACAGTCTGGTGGTGAAGCCACTCGATGCCACTTGACAGCCTTAGTTATGGTGCAAGCTCCTTATTCTTGAGTCCCACCCCCTGTTCCACTCCACACCCTGCTCTTCATCAGTGAATTCATTCATTTTATAACTCTCACAACATTCCCTCTGTAGTTAATGACCATTTAGGGACATCCAGATGCTAGCCAAACATAAAGAACTTCCAAGAACTTAACATGGCAACTCCAACAACTTGCTGGAGGTTAGAAGACGATGTCTCACTTTAGAAACTTTTAAGACAGGATAAAAACCATGTTCTCCGTATGGTATATTGGGATAAATGCACTAAACTAGTTAGTACACTTGCTTTCTTTCTTTTTTAGCCTCGTCTGTCAGGTTCTCCCCCACTTTCTGTAAGAGCTTTATTCTGGTCAGGATCCGGCGTCTAGCATGGGAATATCAGGTACCATAGACCTACCAATATGCTTTTGGTGGAATTTAATGGAAACCTATGCAGACGCTGATACAACTCAGACCCATGGAGCTGTGAGGCAACAAACCCACCCAACTGGGCAACATGCTGTGGATTTTAGTTGTCCTTTGGGCTAGCTGATGCATTTATAATGTGCCCACCGATGCACAGCGTTAGACTTCTGCAAAACCTTCTCATTCATGGAATCAAGTATTTCTTTAGACCAGAAAGCATACAGAAGACATGATCGTGATCATTCATCCAGCTGACAGCGTAATCTTTAAATAATGCGCTTGAGACTAGAGAGGGGTTGGAAATACATCACTGCGGCCACAAGCACCAAATAAAGAGGAACTGGTAAGGAAAAAAAAAAAAAAAAAAAAAAAAAAAAAAAAAAGAGTTGCAGTTTAATGCATTATGTGAATTGCAGCTGGAAGAACGGCGTCCTCGGGATCGAGCTCGAGTTCAGGATGAGGAACAAGACCTGTACGTTTTCCACTGCGTACACTACTCACGGTCTGCGCTTACATTCTGAGGTGTAATTTAGTCCAAAACCTCAGAACTAAATCCTTTCAGAGACAGTCCTTATGTGCCAGTGGAAGCCATGCACTCTCTGATACGTCTCAAGGACCATCTCAAGCTATACGTAGGCTGGTACCATGTGACCCAAAAACAACAACAAAGGATCAAAAATAACAAAAACAGCATCTGGTTCTGATTCGAATTAACACAAGCGTTCTGGGAATTCTTTGTACTTCTTTAGCGCCCTTTCTTCCTGGTATCTTGTCTAACGAAGACCTTGCGTCCATCACGGCATGCCCAAACACTTCTGGTCATGTGACGACGTAGTAGTGATGGGTTTAATTAAGGCAAGAATTATTACTGCACAGAAATACAGAGTAGCAGGAACCGCAGGTATCTGTACATGTCCATATTTACACTCACATTTATTCCGGATGTAGCTTATTTTTATTATTATTATTATTATTTTATTTTACGTACCGAAGTTGGTGTAGCATTTAACACCATAAATATGTAAATGAGATATTTTTTTAAAAACTAAATGTCACATTTTGTCCTAACAGGTACAGGTCATGTAGAGAGCAGATTAAAACTTACAAAAAAAAAAAAAAAAAAAAAAAGAAAAGGAAAAAAAGGAAGAGGGAAAATAGGATTAAAACTATGATGGGATGAGACTGGCTCCTTCACAACACCTCATGACAGAAAGGATGGATGGACGGATGGGTGGGGGAAATATTCAGAGGTTCCTTCCTAGTTCAGTCATTGTTAGTCTCGGTGCTGTTCCACAAAAAAACAGGTCTCTTGTGTCTTCAAAATTGTTTCTGAATGTGTATAATCACGCAGGAAAAGCGTCTGTGTGTGTGTGTGTGTGTGTGTGCGTACTGACAGACGTCCCTGGGTGCCCATGCGCTCTCTCACTCTCAAAGAATGAAAAAGGAAGGGAATGTCAGTGTCTCCATCACACTACCCCGACTCCTCCCTTCCCTCTCCGTTTCTTTTCCTCTCATAACCCGAACCTCCAGAACGAAGCCTCCGTAGGCTGCTGTGCCTTATCCAGCTCCTGTAGCTGACCCGGAGGAAAGTTGGAGAGCTTGCGTCTCCTCTGTCTCTCTCTCTCGTGGAGGAGCGGAAGCGCGAGCGTGTCGGTTGCGTTTTTTTGCACCCGTTCCCAGCACCCGTGTCCGGCTACCTGCTGTGGAGCAGCTCCTCGCGCAGCCAGCTCGGCAGCGGCTGCCCCATCTTGTAGAGCAGCTTGGACAGCTCGATGTTGTGCTCGCGGTAGTGTTCCCGAAGAAAGCGGCGTGACTGTCAGAGAGGACGAGAAAAAGTCAGACCTTTTTGATGCAGTACAGATGATGCAGATTTATCATAATTGCTCTATTTGTAGCATTCGGGATAATAAATCTGGTAATAATACGACATTGGGCCCAGAAGGAAATGAATACGTGTTACTGTGTGCAAAGCCAGTTCCAGATGAGGTGGAATTATTCCGAAAAATAAACCCAGGTTTCATCTGTATTGTCCCATTGTATGTGAGAGAAGAAGAGGAACCCAGTTTACTCAAAACTCATTTATAATAAAAGTCCTGATAAAAGTCTGAGGGCAGCTGTTCATTAATTCTTCACTCAAAGTTATTTGTGGATTAAGCCGAAAATCATGGGAGCTTATAGAGAACAACTGATTCTCGGCCAAAAAAGAAAAGACAGACAGACAGACAAAGAAATAGAAAAACAGATAAATAAAAAGACAAACAGAGAGACAGAGAGACAAATAGACAGAGATAGACAGACAGACAGACAAAGAAATAGAAAAACATAGATAACTAAAAAGATAGATGGATTGATAGGCAGACAAAGAAATAGAAAGACAGAGATAGATGGAGAGACAGATAGAGAGACAAAACAGAAAGACACAGACAGATAGACTAATAGAGAAATAGAAAGACATACTGTAGACAGACAGATAGATGGAGGGACAAATAGCTAGACAGATATACAGCCAAAGAAATAGAAAAACAGATAAATAAAAAAGATAGAGAGAAAAGAGAACAGATAGATAGATAGCTAGACAGACGGACAAATAGAAAGATATAGATCAATAGATGGAGAGACAGATAGATCAATAGACAGACAGAAAAAGTAGAGGTAGATAAATAGACGAATACATAGACAGGCAGGCAGAGAAATAGATAGACAGATAGATAGATAGATAGATAGACATATAAAGAGAGATAGACAGACAGATAGATAGATCGACATATAAACAGAGAGATAGACAGATAGATAGAAGACAGGAAGACACATACAAAAATATGTAGAGGGAGACAAGAACAGTTATAACTGTAGCCTCAGATTCCTGCTCTTGATTGACAGGAGTAGAACCTGATGTGCGCTTTGGCTTTCATAGCCCATTTGCCTCATGTTCGATATGTGGAGATACTTTTCTGCTCACCGCAGTTATAAAGACTGCCAATACGACTGAGCGCAGACTTCCAGTGAGGTTATTACCAGCCAGCCGCCCTCCCCTCGCCTTTTCAGAGCTACTCCAACCAGCCCAAGCAGTCACGCAGATCACATTGTTCCCTGCTCTCTTGGAGACACATTATTATTATTATTATTCCTATTTCCAATGTTCACTGCACACATGCTTGGTGATTTCATTTCAAAAGAAGGTGGAGATGATGCCAGCGGTAGGATTGTGGGTGTGTTTTTGGACTCAACGATACTGTGTGTGTGTGCAGCTTTTTGCTCGACGGAGTGTTGCCACTCACAGCCTAGCACTGCAGCACATCCAGGACACATCAGGCTGTCCCTCCACCCCTCATTAACTTTGATGTGTCTGCCAAGATGCCTCAAGGTGACATCAAGGATAGCGCACTGCTCTGCGTCCTACACTTCCCCGTCATTCCACACCTACACGATCACTCAACGCTGACGTGAACAAATACTCTAATGCACCACATCTGGATGTTTTGTATTAAAGACTACACAAGCATCAACCCAAAGAATAACCGAAAGCAAGTCGACCTTCTTGTTCTTGATTGAGTTGATGTCCACAATGCCGACACTTACATCCATGTCCATATCAGGATACTTCCTCCCTTTGCTCTTGCCCAGGCATTTCGTCTTCCCCCCGTCCAGCAGCTGGCACCAGAATCCCTTCTTAGGATCAAACCTGCAGTAAAAGATGACGGAGAAACAAAATGGAAGTTTCAACATCAGCCCGAGAGAAGTAGAATATGGCAGACAGATGGTGTACCGCCAGGTCTGTTTGCAGTAACAAACATGGGACAAACCCTGCCCTATTGTCCACTGGGGGATGGGACGAACAGATGTTGTTGCTTATGAGTCTAGTGTAGTGATTATGTGGTCAGGCATAAAAGAAGAAAAAGGCAGAGTGAGAGATGAGAGGGAGTCAGAGTCGAGGTAGTAAAAAGAGACTGGAAGAAAGGAAAGACAAAGAAAAGCAGAAAAAAAAGAAAAAAGAAGGAAGACAAAGAAAGAAGAATGAAAGACAGGGAGATGTACATAAAGAGTAACACAGACAAGAAAAAGAAAAGTCACAGGTCAACATACAGATACATGCAAATAGAAAAGCAAAACAAAAAAGAAAAAAAATAGAAAAGTGGTGTGTGTATGTGTGTGTGTGTGTGTGTGGGGGGGGGGGGGGGGTAAATTTCAAAAACCCCCAAAGAAAACAACAGGTGCAAAAAGGAAATGCAACTACAAAAATGTAAAGCATACAACAAACAAAAAAAAATAATAGAAATAAATAAATATAAACCAATGCAAAAAATGTAAAAATTTTATGGAGAACAAAAAGAAAGAAAAAAAAAAAATAGACCACAGGGGTCCAGACACTCCCACCAAAAGGACCATTTCATAATATGCCAATATAGAACAAGCTATAGAAAGCTCCAGCTTCAGCAAAAGGCAAGGAAATGTCCAGAAACTAAAGTGTGACGGACAGACAGACGAAACCCATTCCCATAGCAAAGGCTAAAAATTTTTTTTTGAAAAAGCATGCCTAGAAATAAATAAATAAACACACAAACAGACAAACAAATAAACAACCAAACAAATAAACAAACAAATACATAAATAAATACAAACAAACAAACCTTAAAGAATGGAAATGTAAAATAAATAAAAATTTAACACGCAAAAAAGGAACACTAGAAAAGTCAAGGAGAAAATGATGAATGGTTTGATGATGCATGAAAAAAAAATACAAAAAAAAGGCAGACAAAACCAGTGAGACTGAAACTAAAGGAAAGGGGAAAAGATAAACAAAGAAGGAGGACAATATAGAAAAAAGAAAGGAATACAAACTGGAAACGAACAAAAAGACAACAAAAATAAAAGAAGTGAAAAGAAAAATGGGAAATAAGAAAAGGCAGAACAAACAAAACTGGAGATAAATGAAAGACAGACAGAACTAATCCATCTGAATCACATAAAACCCAAATATCATGCTGTCCGAGAGCTCAGGAATCAATCCCACACTCGTCAGTCCCACACTCGTCACTGGCCTCCAGTTGCCGTAACTGTGTATCATTTTAAGACTAAAGGCAGGGAGGAAGCAGGAACATGTTCAGGATGAATCCTTCAGAAAAACAAAACACTCACGCGAGGATCTTGTGGTAATTGAGAAAGTTTGTGAGGCCAAGAAACTTCTGGATCTTATCCATGACTGCAGCCGGCTCCGTCCTCAGCATCTGACCGTCCAGAACCAGGATCTGAGCACAAAGAGAATGGGGGGTGGGGTGGGGTCTTATTCCTTGGCCTTATTCACCAGTGTGCAAAACAGAAGTCCATTTCCCACATCACCCATCCGCCCAACCACAATTCCCATCCACCCACTCCCACCCACCCATGCACACACACCTGGCTGGGATGGTAGTGGCTGAGCCATCTCTGCAGGTGTGTTGCGTACAGGCCGGGCACAAGACAGCGGTTCTGCAAAACCTTCAGTTTGATGGGGACGTCACGGCCGGCGGTGATGATGTCATGAAAAGTATATTTCTGGGCCACAGGGTCATCGTGGGCTCTTTGGTGCTGGAGAAGAGTAGAAACATGTGGGTGGTGAAAAAAAAAAAAAGAGGTTTATCATGCTGCACTCACCTCAAAATATGTCACCAAGAATTCATGAACAAAAAAAAAAGATCCCTTTCCATAATCTTCCCATTTTTCTTTTGTGAACCTGTCTGTCTCTAAAGATTCATTCTGGTATGAACTGTATGTCAGAGTGTCTTTTTTTCTTTTTTTGGTGTTTTATTAGTCTGTCTTTTTATTCCCATCTTCCTGTTTCTTTCCTTATCTTAGCTACATCCGAATACTCGCGACGGACTAAGGATGGTTAAGTACCTATACACAACTGTTACTGTAATACATACTATGGGTAAACGAGCTAGCCATTGCCATCTTTACTTACCTTTGGCTACAACCATGGAGTGCAAACCCCCGCCAATAAAAAAAATTGTACAAACATATACACACCCCTCTGAGGTGAGACAGGCGCCAGCCTCCCTGCAACCATAATTAGGATTAAGTAGCACAGAAAATTAATCAATCAATATACGTATATAAATATATATAAAGTTTTAACTGGAAACTGGAACACTAATTCTGATCAATATTAATAATACTCATCTAATGTTTTGAGTCATATATAAATCTTATTTGACCTACATAAATTTTCTAATTTTTTTAAACAGTTTTAATCCAAGCTTTAGCTTCTGGCTCCTGATTAGTGCTTTTCCAGATCGTATAACGCTCATTTCTACTGCAGCAATTCAACCTGCAATAATAAAGCTAATGTCGGTCGTAAAAAAAAAAAGTGGTTGTTATGGTGATGCAGTGGCACTCTGAGTGTTAACCAAGCACTTCAGCCATGTGAGAGTCAGCTCTGGACATGAACGAAGGTGCCGGGTCATTATCTGGCCGTTGAGAGACTGACCTGGTACCAGGAGTACGCCCTGTCAGCAGGATTAATGAGGATGGTGATGATCTTGGCTTTCGGAAGGAGAGCAGCGGCTCGACGGGCCGCTACCTCGGAGTCGAAATAGTTGGCACTCTTCTCAAAGTAGAAATCGGAGCTAGTGTTGGAGGGTAGAGGGAAATATTCCATGTACCTGCGAGGGGGAAAAAAGCATGAGATGAGAGGAGAGGAAAGTAGAACAGCAGCAACTCAAGCAACTCGCGGCATGAACAAAAACAATCCGAGAAGCCTTCTGTCATGCGACCATACGCCTTCAACACCGTAAACAGCACTCCGCCTTGTAGATCAAGCATCTCTGTTTACTGAAATGTGCACGACAGAGGGTGTGTGTGTGAGCTCACACGCCCGCTTGTCGTTAGCCACGCATTCGTAGTGCGTAACTGAGCGTGTTTTCAAATGTGTAATCTCTCCTTGATTCAAAGGAACATCAGCGCTTGTTGTAGATAAAGTGTCAGACTACAGCGCACGCCGTGATTTCTCTATCTGTGCATCTCATAGTGATTTACAGGGTGATTGACCTTAACTCATGCATGCAGCCTTAAAAAGCACAGGCTGGTACACAGAAAATGAAGGTGGAAGAGAAACATTTGGTGCGAACTAGAAAGAGTAAAAGACGCTAGACACATACCAGTCAATGCCCTTGTGATAATTACGACCATTGAAGAACTGGATCTCTTCAAAAGTCTCCTTGCTGGGATAATTACTGGTCAGATCGGGATGCATTCCCAGAAACAGATAGAGCGCTGTCGTTCCTGGAAGCAAGTCAGATTGCAAGAGTTCATGGCAAGGTTCTGGAATATTTATTCACAACCCCACCTCCCCCTCCCCAATACTTTAACCCTCTCAATAACTGAGTCAGAACCAAACCCATTTACTAGAATACGAGTACAATCTGATCAACCAAGACACTTAATAGGCCTTGGTATAGCTCAGAACACACACACGCACACACACAGTATACAAAAACATATGGTTTATTCATTCATTCATTTATTCTCTGAACCGCTTAATCCTAATTAGGGTTGCGGGGGAGGCTGATGCCCATCTCAGCCGACTCTTGGCGAGGCAGAGTACACCCTGGACAGGTCACCGGACCATCGCAGGGCACTTATGGTTTATTTTTTTTAGATGATTTAAGCATCACCACGAGACTGAAGGGTGAATAATGTGAACCACTCGAATCGCACCGCTCCCATGCAGTGCATGAGTGTGTGTGTATATATATGTGTGTGTGTGTGTGTGTGTCTCTCTCTCTCTCTCTATATGTATGTATGTATGTATGTATGTATATATATATATATATACATACATATACACACACATACATATA
>JAOUQZ010000019.1:8427413-8442639 GCA_028564935.1 Neosilurus hyrtlii
TATACATATATACACATACATACATACATACACACATACACATACATACATACACACACATACATAAACTGCAGAAGCAGTAAACCTTGAATTCCATGTACTGGTGTGAAGTGAAAGCTGCAGTTTAACTTCACCAAGTCCTAAAACTGAGCACCTGTACTGATTCGCTACATAAAACGAAATTGCTGAGTGACAAATCAATTCAGCTCCAAACCAATCAGACGAGGGCGCAGTAATCCATTGCTGGAATAAGAGACAGGACAGTCAGGGCATTGTTCGATTCTGTTGTTTCGGATGTCCATGACAACTAGATGGCGCTACTGTATGCGGCTGATCAGACAGTGAGGAGGGAAAAAAACCCAAAAATAAACAAACAAACAAACAAACAAACAAACAAAAAAAAAAAACTCACCGGTCTTCTGTGGGCCTATGATGAGCAGCTTAGGGAAGCGGTCACATGTTTTCTCCTTCGACCAAATGTCTTTATGTCTTTTGTCCTCACAGGGGTCCTATTGGGAAGACAGTGAATCAGATTTACAGACATACACCAGCTCAGACTGCAAACCTTGACTATTCCACCCACAAGCCAACACGAGATATAACTCACACACACACACACACGGCCACATTTACCATTGAAAACGGTGCTATTTAAATCCTGTTTTGTGCCACGTTTCTGGCAGAGGAGAGACCGCTATTAAACGTCAATATATCAGAGTGGGCCTGCCGAGTTATTGCTGTTAAACAGACCATCTTACTCTATTAAGCTAAATAAAACCACTCCCTCCGCCTCCAGACTCCCCGAGCTAATAGAACACTCACAGCCAGACTGGAGAGAAACTGGGCAGTGGTTAGACTGTGGGTTCAAAATAACCTATAATCTAATTACACCGGTCTACATAAATAAAACATTTAACAAGCCAGAAAAAACAGGAGTAGAGACCAGGAAGAATCAAATCCAGTCAATAGCAGGGGTTCGGGTGGCCTAAATGAGACATTAGTCCTCAAATACGGCTTTATTCTTGAGCAAAAACATTTACGGTCGATGCATTTAGGTAAAAACAACACGCGTTTATTTGAAATTTATTTACTCGTAAGGCACCCCGTATTTGGAAAGTCTCTATTCCGGCAGTCGATTCAAGGATCTCATTCATCACAGGTGGATAGGAGCCGTAATCTCCAATGATCCACAGGCTTTGACCTGACCTCCCACACACACAGCTGAGGTGGGCACATCTGGATCGAGTTGTGCAGATTAATGAAGAGGCATATAACCTGCGCTCGCAATTCTTCAGGGATTGGTTCAAGAAAACGGTCATGCAACAGCCTCCATTTATGATCAACATCTGTCAGCTTTAACAAGATAGCTAGAACACTAAACTATCCGATTCGAATGGCCCCCTGGCTGCTTTCCTTTAACGGTTTTCTGGGTAAGTTCAGCTGCGAGGAGGGCTTGGGGCAGACCCAGAGCTTGCCGGAGGGATTACACATCCCATTTGGCCTCGGAATGCCTCAGGACCCCCCAGGGGTATATCGAGTGTCGTTAAGGCGAGGGGAGCCTGGGGTTTTCTGACTAAAAGAACGGATGAACGGGTGGACAAAAGTGGCAAATTTTGGTGTGATTTATTGAACAGCGCCTCCTAGGGGAGGCCTGTATCAAGCAGGTATTATACAATCAATTAACAGGGATGATTTTCTACCTAACATTGTTATGTGTGATGGTGCCGGGAAAGATTTTTTGTGCAATTTCAGGCTTGGGAAAGTTTTTTTTTTTTTTTAAACTCTGATTCAAAACCTTGCAACGCAAGACAACGAATTATGACACAGGTCAATTTGCAATCTTCATTGCATGCTACCGGGTAACACCAGCCTAAATGCTTCACTCTGTGTAATCCACTGCAAGGATTTGACGCAGAAGTATAAATCGGCCTCTACGCTTCGCTGAAGCGCACTTGTTTTAAGATCCGCAGCTGAAACAGTTAGCAGAGTGAGGTAAAGAAACGCCCAGCACTGGTGTCTAATCTGGAACATTTAAAATAAATAAATCATCTCAATGGTTGGAGTGTCCTACAACAAAAAGTATTGTGTGGACTTTCTGGGAGAGCAAGTACACGTGAAAAGACATCATTCCCAGCCGGAAGGAATCTCCGGAACGCCGGAGCCCGGAGTGAAAGGACGGGATCTCAACCTTGACAGGAAACAAGGAGGATCAAGAAAGGATTTAGGGCTCCGAGTCACAGTCGGTATATTTCTCTGAGGGGTGAAAGGAAATGTGACAGTCAGACAGAGGGAGTCAGGGAGAAATAGGGAGGAGGATAAACTGAACGACAGGAGAAGGAGGAAGAGACAGAAAGAGATACGGCTGTGGTTTCGATAATTCTCTTGGCAGCAGCATTAAAGATACAATTTCAGATAGAGCATGGTCGGGGTTTTTGGTGAAAAGAGAACGGAGAGGACGGCTCTTTCTGCACTGATATATACGAGAACATCAGCATGTCAGGATATCATCAGCGAGCCAAATTGGATTATATTATACAAATATTTGAATACACGACTACTCAGACCTAACCATAGCCGGAGAATCTCCGCTTACCTGCCAAATTGGGTCCCTCTCCTCAGGAAAGATCTGGAAGTATTTCTGAGCGAGCTGTACGGGTGGTAGCGTCTGCAGCTTCAGGTGGGTCCACGTCTGAACAAACTTCACGAGGTTCTTAAAGGTATACAGGCCCAGGCGATCGTTCCCGTAGTTGGAGAGGTGGGTCATGAAGATACTGATCTGGAGTCCGAAATGACGTACAAAATTACTACACAAGTCCCAAAAGCAAACTGGTATGGTATGTCCGTGCGTTACTGTCGGACTACACTTCTGACAAGCGAGTGCACAGCTTACAGGGTTGAGGAGCACGGTGAGGAACAGCTCTCCCCCATTGATGAGTTTGTCCAGCTCCTTGGGGCTTCCAGGGTACTCGTTGTAGAAAATGGTGTGGGTGAAGAGGCCACACGTCTGTCTGGGTAACACCTGAGGAGTTGATGAACACAAAGTGGAAAGAGGAAATTTGATTCATGACACTCCTAATGATAGAATAAACACTATTCCAAAAATGTTTTGGATTTCTCCCCCTTTTCCCCCCCCTAATTTTAGTCATATCCAATCCCCATCATTCAAGTATTGCCTCTGTATCATGACTACCACCAACCAGGGAGGGACGTAAGCGTGAGGGCAGCCCACCACATTCAGAAGAAAAGCGATACCCGCCCCTTTGTACCAATAAGCTCACAGACGCCCATGATTGACTGGTGATCGCTGTGAGTGACAGGGAGGTGAGCATATGCCATCCCTCCCTCCAGTGAGAGCTCGGCCAATGGACTCCTGGTCACAGATAGCTCCATCATCAACGTGTAGTTGCGAGTAAAGATGCAGAGATTTAGCTAAACGTCTGTTAGTGGAGCCATAAGGAGCTCACTTGCGTCTGTATCTTATATCCAGCGTGACAAATTAAAGTGGAAAAACATATTTGGTTAACCACACTATGCAGAAGCCTTTTAAACACTGTGCTGGGCTGCACTGGAAACCAAGTGGAAACTAAGTGACCTCAGTCTAGAAGAATGTGGCCTTCGTGAAATAAAGCGAGCTGAAACTGCTTCTAGAGATCATCCACAAGGACCAGAGATAAATTCACGTTTCGACGACTGACGAGTGCCAAAAATCGGTCAACAAATCAAATCTTGCTCCCGAACTTAAATCTCTCATACGACTGCTAACTTCTGCATTCTGGTCCACCTGGTAAGATTTCATCAGACACTTTCATGGTCATTTGTCAGCTGGAATTTGAAGTGGAAGGTCCTATATCCTGCAGCCATGTCCCTTCAACAAACATCGCAAACAGCAGCCGATTTCCACCCAATAAACAGCTCTCGCTTATCACGTGACAGCTACCAACAAGGGATGGGGAAAACCATTACCTGCATTCTCCCAGCATGCTTTTGAGCGTCAAGTGGTGCGGTGGTATAACATGCACGGAAGAAAATGCTATCCGTCCACCCATGATGGGCTAGCATTGTTCCAAGTGACATGGGTAACAAAAAAAAGCAAAACCCCCTCCTTCCCTGATCTCATGCCAAAAATGGCTCGTGATCTCCTGGCTACACATCACTGTCGCATCACCGGGATTCAATCTAGCAATCTCCATATGATCGAGGAATTCTTTCCTGCTGCACCACTTGGCAGCCAAACAAAAGTTTACTCTATACACATTGCCCATCTTCTTATTCTTATCCAACTCCCAACCACCAATCAGCTCTTACCTATTACACAATAGCTACCAATCAGACAGCGTAAAAGCTATAAGATGCTTCCTCCAAAGCCCATGAAGCCAGACAACCTCAAACAGCGTTATACTCTTCATTATTCTTTTTAACATCATGGGGCATTGTAAAACACTTGAAGAAAAAAAGGGCTATCTACCCTCTTCTACATATTCAAGTTCAGAGATGCCACGTGATTGGCTAGTATTGTGATTGACAGAAAATATAGTGGCGGCTCATTTATGCTCCCTTTACGTATGGAAATAAAGACGTCTGTTTCGAACGTTTTAAGCGACATCATCCACATACTTCCACACGTCATTTATATTGACATAGTGGAGGCGTTGAGCAACACCTCCACTAGAGGGCAGTTCCGAGTGCAACGTTTCCAACACCAGCGCACATGGCTAACGTTCTGGGTCCCTGTGCCTGTGTGAAGTAGTATCATATAGATCAGGGGTGCCCAGTCTTGCTCCTGGAGATCTACCTTCCTGAAGACTTTAACCCTAATGTGGCCCATGTGACAGATCTAATCAGGTCTTAAGTCTTCAGTTCAACGTCTTGAGCTTTGATTAGATGATTAGATGGTCAGGTGGGCATGATTAGAGTTGGAGCGAAGGTAGGTCTCCTGGAGCAGTATTGGGCAACCCTGATGTAGATGTTTATAACTCGTGACAAACTTGCAGAACATGGTTTTAAAAAGTCCTGCCATTATTATAATTTCTTCTTCAGGACTCTCGTGAACTAGCGGCTACGTTCCATGCACAAATACAAACGCAGAGTACAGAATCTGTCTTTGATGTCGAGCACAGATGGGCCTTAAGAGAGTAGTGTCATGTGTCCCTCCAAAGACAACAGTCAGGATATTTCTCCAAGCTCCTCTTTAGGACTGTGCGCAAAACAGCGATCGGCTTTTGCTTAATAATTTACGACTACACAGCAAATCACATCAGTACTTTTATTGGAGTGCAGATCTTCTGTACTTGCGCGAATGACTTTAAGCGGCAGGTGTAAAAACACTTTACGACACACGGTAGCCCGTGTGTAAAATTGAAATTTCTTTAATTGTGTGCATCTGGCACTCTCTTTGAAGATCCTTGCCGACCGCCGCACTTTTCACTTTAGAGAACCACGGCGTTGTCACCTGGCACAAAACCCCCTTCTGCTTCTTTTAACGTTTGATGTTGGAACCCCGAGAGGAATTTAATGAGAAGAAGGTTTTTTTCCCCCCATTTTTGCTTTTTTTTTTTTAAATACCAAAGTAGTTTTTTCTTTGCTTTAGGCAATAATGTACAATACACAGAAATTTGAAGAATATTACATTTCCGAGATTGGGTCTGTGTGTAGGATCCTTTTCCATTAAGAATCAAATAACCATATAATGATGATATAGTTTAACGTGGACATTTATTGGTTCTCTACCCACATCTTAAACAATTCAATTCTTCCATCAATATAAACAGGTTTTGTGATGAAAATAAATAAAAAAACCTTTTTCTTTTCTGAGGTTGAACTGAATGTACATCGATAAGAGTACCTCAAAGACTCTGTGTATGTGTGTGTGCGTTGGCAGGCCCGGACAGTTAAACAGTATCTAGGGATTAAAGGATGTCTGTGCTAAATGGATGCATCTGAACCGAGTCCAAGAGACAAACATAATATTTTTGAAACCTTTTCTCAAACAAAGTCTCCCCAGAAGATCCTCCTAAAGGTTATTCATCTAATTTGCAAGTAAAATAGCGAGCAGCTCACTGTCTATCGTAGCGCCGAACAATTACGCAGTAGCTGAAGCTTCCGTGATCTTTCTCACCTCATTATTCTGCACCAGGCCACAAACAATACGGACGGATTTTCATAAACAGCAGCGTTACCTTTCTACCTTTTTTTTTTTTTGTAGAAAGCTCGATGCACCTTCTCTACTGTATATCCAACAACTCTATTCCTTTCTAATGTGTGGCAGTTGAGTGTGATGTTCTCACGGCGTTGTTAATGCTCATCGTAACGTAAGAGAGTGAAATATTCACAGGGACACAGCAGCTTTGTCTCATAGTTGCACCCCCCCACCATACAATTTTTTCTTTTTTTTTGCCACAGTCATCATTTTTCTTCCTAACGAAGGTTTTCCCTGCTCAGCCTCGTGTTTGTTAGAGGACAGAAACCACCAAAATGGTGAAACGATTAAAAGGATAAGTATACTCTGCTTCGTCAGCAGTCTTCATCTGTTCAGATATTCGTGCAATGAGCCAAGAGGGACAACGTGATGTACGTGACCGCACACCTGAATTGAAATAAATTTAACGGTAGCTTAGGTATCGAAAATGAACAGCAATAAGAGTCTAGCTGGCACGTTCTGGGTTATGGCTTATATGTTAAAGGTATATGAGGAGTCACCCGATTGCTTGATTACTCGATTCTGATTGGTAAAATCCAGCAATTTGCATAACAGGCTAAGTGTACCAGACCAGTACTCTTGACCACATTGGCAACAGCAGTAAAATAGTATTAAACCAATAAAATTACTTTTAAATCAATAAAATTTCCTTTTTAAACCAATGTTTTGTCAATTTATTGATTTGTTTCATAAATAGTCATATAATAAGCACTCGTTTGCCAAACCACTTGGGTCATGGGGAGACTAAAGCCTCTCTCATCAGACATCAGGGGAAGGCGGGGTACACACTGAACAGCTCCGCTGACCATTGTAGGGCCAACATGACCATTCCCACCCACAGCCTCACCAAGGGGCAATTTGAAAAAGCCAATTAGCCTAATGTGGACTGTGGGAGGAAACCGAAATGCCCAGAAAAAACCCACACAAAAAAGAGGGAGAACAGATGGGGGCAGCTGTGGCCTAATGGTTAGAGAGGTGGCTTTGGGACCGAAAGGTCGCTGGTTCGATTCCCAAACCTGGGGCGTGAGTGTGAGTGTGTGAGTGACTGAGATTAGCAACCAATAACCAGCTTGGTGTGAGGCAGACGTGCTAACCACGTCGCCACCATTCCACCCCATAGTACATTCTAGAGAGTCTTTAACTGTATGAACACATCACTGGTACAGGATGAATCATCATAATATCTTAATATGTGTATGTATTAATCATTGTCCCAAAAATGAAGCGTGAAATTAAAATATAAAAATCTTCAAAGCTTTTTTAAGCCTTTTTCAAACCAGAAAAAGCCCTGATACACAGATGCTGACTTCAGAGCTCCCCGGTATTTATAGACATGTATAGGCAGGATTAGTACCGAGGCAGTTATTAAACATTGCGCACAAAGAAAGCTGTATGTGTATACATGCACTCAGACACTCTATACATGTCTCTGTGTTGATGTAATCGGAGGTGCGTAGGAGGTCTACGTGGGCGGGAAAGCTCTCTTACACTGATACCGCTGTGGATGAAGCCCCTGCGGAAGCGTGCAGGTTTGAGATGGGGATATTCCTCAGTGCTGGTCACCTTGATGCCCCACACCTTCTTCCAAGCCTCGTACAGCTGCATGTGGATGGGGTAGACGCCCGAATGGTGCGGAGCCACCGCATAGCCCATGTTTGTCGGGATCCCATGTTCCTGAGTCAGAGAGAGGGAGGACGAGAAGACGTATGGACAGACGAGGCATGTTTATTAGAGATATTGTGGGATAGGAAGTTGTTTATAAGATATTGTGAGGAGAAAGCCTTAAAAAAATATGTCTTTACTATTTAAAAGCAACAAGTATGATGTTATGATGGTAAAAGAGGTCCAAAAGAATGAAGCTCGACAACAGATGTTCATTTGTGCTAATTAAAAGGTATGATGTACACTGGAAGAGGGTTTGCTGGATGTGCGGGCAGCTGTATTGCCTACACTGAAGCCTCTGTATTTTCAGCCTCACCTCTGCAAACTTGTGGTTGAGCAGCATCTGTTCAGCCAGCACTGACTGGTTGTGGAAGAGATGAGGCTGCATGTGGCTCCACATGTGCGGAAACCACCAGAATTCCTTACTGTAGGAAAGGAGCAGGTCGTCGCCCAGATCTTCCTCGTCATTGCCTGAGGAAGAGGAAACACATGAGCAGGGAAAACAAAACAAACAAAACACATGGTTTCAGTGGTTTCCAGTTCCATCCAAGTGAGTTTTACTCAACCCTCTGTAACAAACTTTATTCTGTTGCTGCTGTGCCAAAATCTTTCAGTTCCCCACAGAACTTTCTTACAATGGGACAAAAAGTACCAAGTTTAATATTTTTCAATATTAAATTTATTAACTTGTGGGTTGTTCAATAATGTAACGGTTTCAGAATTTCTCATCTATCGACTGGACGATATGAGTAACATTCTTATAGAAATGACGTGATGTGTAATATCATACCGTGTTCAGACCCCCCCCCCCATTCTTTATTAGATTCTAAATTTGAGACCCCAGCAGCGCACCGAAGTATGATTCTTAATCCAAAAGCTCACCCTGCAGCACTGAGTGCATGCTGGATGGCCTGTTAGGCTTCCTCCTCCCATTTATATTCTTTCCTCTCTTTGTGCCTACCCTGCTCTGATTGGCTGCCTTTTTGAAGTGGGTCACCTTTTCTTTTCAGTATGCTGGGAGGCAGACCAGAATTGGTGGAAGCAGTGCTGTCAGGGAAGGCCAGCTAATCAGATGGCCAGCATGCATTAGTGTGCTGAGCAGAGGTTATTCAAACAACAAAGGGTGGAAGAGCAAGGATCTCCAAGTGTGATGGTCAGATTTGTAAGATCCCAAGAGTTTATAAATAATATTTGGCTCTATGTATTCTGACTGTCAAGAAAACCCGGGGTGCATGGAGAGTAGGGGTAGGTAGCTGGGCTGGGCTCGCAATACTAGCAAACATTTGCGACAATGAGCTGCTGCAAGTGGAAATGAGCTCAGAAATTCAGCATGTGGATAAAGTTGATGGAAACTTGGCTACAGAGGATAAATTATGGAACATTACTCCGGATTCACAGTCAAGGCCATTAGGAGCGGAGATGACTGATCTTACCGGCATGAAAGAATTTTCCAGAGAAGCCCAAGTTGAAGGTGAAATTGGGTACATGATTTCGAAGCTCGTTCTGCATCTCCAGCAGGGCCTGAAGGATTTAAAAGAGAGATTTTTTTTACAACCATTTAACACATTCAGATGTGCAGAGCCCTGAAGATAAACACACACATTTGTAATCGAGCCTCTTTTATCAGGGTGGTCTCATACATATGACTGTCAAAGAGCAAGCTTACAAGTGTTCTGAATTCTCGGCTTCACATGCAGACCTAAAAGTCATGTCTATCCGGCACACTGTACTCAGAGAAGATTGGAACTGGTGAACACTTTCATGCACTTCACTGTGTAGGCACACATCACTTCAGTCATTATCTCATGTCAGCATGTCGTGCTGTTTTGCGAACAAAAGGCTAGGCATCTGGCTTTTCCAACTTCTCACCCTAATCATCAACGGCTGATGAGCTGTCAGTAATGCTCCAGATTTAAATCAATGGGTTTGAGGCTTGTGCTTTAAGGTTAAAACACTGCGTTTGGACAAACAGTGAACGAGGACCCGTACTGAATTGGTTTCAATCAGGATTCTTTGAACCTTGGTGCCAGTTAGCAAACCCGTCTGCTTTTCCACCATTTATGAGCTGCACCATTGTGTCCTTAGTGGAAAGTGCGGCACCAAGACTGGTGATCACACTGATTATCTTATAGCTTTTGTTCTCATTATTGCAGATATTTACCTGATTTACACAATTTCTTCCCCCCATTGCATTCTTCATCGCTGCAATCCGCTTCTTCTACAGCCTAATGGCACCCCCACTGATGATGTCATGGCTGGCACTAACTTTTAGCCATCCTGTCGAAATGCCACAAATGAGCAAAATTTGGTGCATGAATGGAACCGAACCAATTCCTGCTGATGGAAAAGGGTAAAATTGGAGACTGGGATTCATTCAGGGTGTCGGGATTAGCTGTTTGATCGGTGTAGCCAGGTGAAGAGCGTAAAGGGGCGGTGTCATTTTTATTTGAAGAAAATTGGCTAAATATCTTGAATGGTGTAATCAAACAGGATATAATCATTTCTATATGGAAATTTGGTTTACAAATTGGTCTCAATCTTTGGAAACTGTTCGGCCAAGTAAGATTGCAAAAGTCTGTGCTACAGCCCATTTCCATCCGCCACATTTTGTGCTCAAAAACCCATGACTCAGTGGTTGGCACCTCTGCCCCTCAGGAGGAAGGTCCTGGGCTCGAATTCCAGGCTCGAGTGTGGAATTCGCATGTTCTCGCCATGCTTAAGTGGGTTTTCTCAGGGTACTCCGGTTTCCTCCAGCAGCCCAAAGCCATGCACACGAGGATAAGCGGCTGCTTCAAATTGCCCCTAGGTGCCAGTAAGAATGGTTGTGGGTGTTGGTCCTGCGATGTCCTGGCAAGCCTTTCAGGATGTACTTTGCCCTTCGCCCAGTGTCGGCAGAGACAGGCTTCAGCGTAGCTCCCCACAACTCTAGTGGGATTAACTGTTTCAGCAAACGAGAGATGAGTGAGAAAAAACTCTGGACTTCTTTTGATTTGAAAGTTGAAAGGCTATTTAACATTTATTCACAAGCATTTCGGACATCCGTGGCGTATAAGCAACTGGATTTGGGTAAAAAAAAAATTAAAATCATGACAGATGACCTTTAAAGGGTTAAATTCAAATCTCGGGAACTTCGAAAGAATCACATGACAACTTTGACCTGAAAGTGCTTTCGAAATAAAATATCCTGCCGGGCCAATAATAAGCCTGAATAATACCATGTGCTTAATATTTGGAAGAACCAAACAAAACAAACCACGAAACAAATCTGTACTTGGAATCTGGGATTGGAATTTATTATACAGTTAAAAGGCTCCCTGGCTGCCAAACAATCTCAAGAAGTCCTGTTCATGACCATTTGTTATGCAGCTGAAAGAATTGACAGTGACGGACAAACTGGAAACAAATTGAGCTACAAGTCTTGTAATGTGAAAACACTTGATACTCTTAAGCCACATGACTTTTAGGGCAGATATCCCAGTCATCTCTTCATTTCAGGGCTTCTCGTTACATGCTTGAGTAATGTCAAGCATCTCTGCAACTTGTAGCAAAAACAAAGGAAGAGAAACATCCAATGAGAATCCAAGTATAAAAATGCCTGGGGCATTTGCGGTTACGTAAGATCCCCAAATCCAGTTTATTACCGATCTATTAGTGCAGGAGGATGAAAGAAAAAACGTACGCACAATTTTGCTTGTCGAGAAAATTGGTTGGTCTGCCATAAGAAAACAGGGATTAGAAACAGATAAAATAAAATAAACACGGCAAGCAGTGTAACAAAGTTATTCGGAAATACATTAATGTCACTTATTTCTTTGAATAACTGACAATCCTCACTTATTGTCCACACAATCCAAACTTGGTGTGTTTGTTCAACTAATCTTTCCTTCGCAATTTTCTTGCTAAAAATAAACTTCCAATTTATTTTCACGGGAAAATGAGATGACCAAAGATCACTCGTACTGCTATATCCTGTAACTGATTGAAGTGAAACTAAGGCAAGCCTTCCAAACTCTCCTGTTACATATGAATACTTGTATATTTTCATAATCCGGTGGTTTTGACTTACATTTGCAAAGTAGCAACCTGCTAAAATCCATTTGTTTTGCATTACGAATTTGATAAAGAGTTTGCATTAGCCAGTTTGAGTTGGCAAGTTAAAGGCAATAATAAGCGTATATAGATATTACACTAACAAATCGGATATAAACTAGTGAACTTCTGAATACAATAAAATTCCGAATGAGGCGGTTCTACAATTCATACACGACTGTTTACATACATTAAAACAAGTGTGCACTCGTACATACAAATGAAAGAATACCGCACCATGCAGTCATATGCAAACTAGTTCCGTATTGCCAGCAAAAACACGAGATGGCATGACTTTTCGCATTACAATGGCGCCCCCTAGTGTGCGGAGTTATTGGTTGTTTTTATCATTTTGACATTAAATAAAAAAAGTTCATAAAAAGGTTTACAATAGAAACAGACAATCTATGCATACAACCTTTTTTTAAGTTTAGGTTAAATTTTCTTCAAAAGTAGTGTAGGAGACTTTGAATTTATATATTTAACCTTTTCTTCTTTTTACTTCCTGATTCGAAAGTATACGTCAACCTGATTGATATTTTTACATCACCATCCAAAGAGGAAAACTTTAATTCCATCAGATCTGCTTTCCCTTTAATCTTGCAGCACTTCTTTTCAAAAAGCAAGAGCAAGATTAAGGGCAGGGGGTGTAAAAAACAAACCAGAACACACATACAGCTTGGTTTTGTAGTCCCTTTAAACCAAGAATCTATCGAGTGAGAGGCTTCGAATGTGGAAACGGCAGCTAACTAGAGGAAACAGCGACAGCAGTACGGGGCTGTCATTTGATGCATCGGCTGATCGATGGCAATGCTGGGGGAGGCTCTCCGCATCTTGTGGCTGCTCTTTCCGAGTTTCCCTTTAAGCAGAAGACAGACTCGTGCTCATGCCACTTGGCTGTCTCCCAGGCTTCAGATTTTTTTTCCCCCCGTCTCCATCCATATTTCTCTCTGAACATTTTTATCATTTTCCCCCTGTGTATCCATCTTTATTTGTGTATGCAGCACGATCAGAGCCAGAAGGCCATGAAAGAGTGTGAAAGAAAAAGACAGCGTGGGGGTGGGGGGTGTTTGGTAGTGGAAAAAGATGGAGGAAAGGGAGCAAGAAGTGAAGAAAAAGAGACATGTATCCACAAAAGGCACGGGATGGAGGAAGACTCAAGGACACCTCCGTATTCGTATTTTCCCTTTTTCCTTTTCAGGGGCTACAGCGTTATGTCGTCACGGCGTTTTCACATGGCACATGAACGGACAGCCTCCGTGATCCACCGAGCAAAAACCATCTAAGTAAAAAAAAAAGAACTTCGGCACACAGAACTCGTATTCATACTAAAATATAATATCCACATAATATTTACAAATCTGCTTATTTACCATCGCAGAGACGACACACAACCATTCACATCTATATCTAGGGGAAATTTGAAAAAGCCAGTTAGCCTAACGTGCATGTGTTTGGACTGTAGGAGGAAACCGGAGTGCCCGAAGGAAACCCAGCCAAGCATAGGGAGAACATGAAAACTCCCCACAGAAACTCCCAGGCCCGGGACATGAACCCAGGACCTCGTTGCTGTGAGGCGGACGTGCTAGCCTCTACACCACCGTGCCGCCTGATTCTCAATCCTTGCATCCTGAAAATATTTCAGACATTTTTTTCTTTCAGATATCATACTTGTATGTCTTTGAAAGTCTTTTTTTTGTGCTTTTATAAGGCTGTAAAACAACGTTTCAGGATACGACACAAATATACCAGGAATGTGATTAAACTACACACATGATACTCACAATATCCTGGAAAGGTACTTCACTCTTCACAAATCCCTTTACAAATATATCTTCTTTAACAACTACAAACTCGTCATAAGCCTTCAACAAAGTAAAACTTTAAAAAAATATATATTTCCTGTCAAAGAAAAAAAAAATTACCATTTTGATGGCAGTACGTAATTCCCATTAGTGTACACTACATGGAAACGGTGCAATCTGATTGGTTCTCTATCTGGGAGATAAACATTATCCCGAGTGGATAATGCTTGATTTAAAATGACTGACACTTACGGTTTGTGGCGGTCACTTGAATTATGCAAGGCCGTCGCCACACATCAAACTTTCTATTTTCGTTTGCATTTCTTGTCTTCCATGTAGTACATACTACAGCTGGGTGTATAAAAACACGCCATTACAGAGTACATTTTACTTACCAAAATTCTGAATGGGTTCAAAAGACACTTTCAGCTGCACAGCGCTTATGCTATTGAAGCACATGGAGCTCACCTGACCCGCCTTTGTCATGGTTAGAATACATTCCATCTCAAGGATTATTCAGAGACCTCCCCCTCGCCTTTTAGCGAATAATTGTTAAGTATGCTATTACACATACTTTGCATACGACCAAATCTTTGTGGACACCTAAACACTACGTAGTTATGCATTATTTTTCAAACTCACATATTCCAGATTGATTCTCCCTTTATGCTGTAACGAGTACCACTATTCTAGGAAAGCTTTCCACTAGGTTTTGGAGCAAAGCTGTGGGGATTTTTTTTCCCTTCTTTGGCCACAATAGTATTAATGAGGTCAAGGACTGATGTCGGGAGAGGGGGCCTGGGGTGCAGTCGGCGGTTCTGTTCACCGCGAAGACGCTGACTGGGGTTGAGGTCAGGGCTCTGTGCAGGACACTGGCGTTTTTCCACTTCAAACTTGGCAAACCAAGGCTTTATGGACATGGGGGTGTTGTTTTTTTGGATTCGTTGGAGCATATCAAAACATCCGGTACAAATGAGTGCTTCCAAATTTGTTGATCAAATGTCCACAAACTTTGAGCCATGTAATATGTAGGCTATATAATGTGTCTGAGAAACGTCTAAGCATTATTTTATTTTTTTATTTTAAAAACAGATTCAGAAACGTCAATAGATAACATGAAATGGAAACTCAAGCAGTATTTTTTGTACAATGTGACCGATTTCCAAGAGAAACAGCATATTTGGGTGGGGATAAAGTAAACCAAAACTTTAGATCTGACATTAGAATGTCTTGTGAAAACAAAACGCCGGATCCATACTCGGCTTGCAAACAGTCCTCGAGGATTGTTCATCTCCGGAACACCGAGCTCGGAGAAGGCGGTTACAATCCTGCATGTGTTGCTACTTGCTGTTAGGTTTGGACGCCGCTGATGCGTGAGTTGATTCAGCGTTAATTTTTTTGCTGAATGATTGATCGTTTCATGCTAGCTATAAAATTTTGCCCCCCCCCCCCCCCCCCCCCCCCCCCCCCCCCC
>JAOUQZ010000019.1:8447943-8473715 GCA_028564935.1 Neosilurus hyrtlii
CAGACGCCCATGATTGGCTGGTGATCGCTGTGAGTGACAGGGAAGTGAGCGTATGCCATCCCTCCCTCCCGTGAAAGTTCGGCCAAATAGCTCCCATGGACTCCTGGTATGCTAGCTATATATTCTATAATATTGTGAGAAGAGTTATTGCATTCATTTATCATTTCATCATGAGTAAAAACTTTATCCTGGTCATATTTGTCAAAGGATAAAACATGTTGGCTTGAACAAATTCTGAGCAGCGTTTGTTGCAGAATCGTCACAACACTGAACGTTTTGCAATAGCATCGATTCGTCATTCCAACTCCTTACAAGTAGAAACCTGGTTTCGTCCCATTCTAACTTGTGCGCAATTTAAAAAATTGGTAGAATAACTGCCATGTTGACCCACTCTGGGTCTTATCACCCGAAAACACCTGCTACCCACTGCCAGAACCTCATATCTCAAACTGTAAAGGCTACCCACCTTGACGTCGGAAACCTTCATCCGCGTGCCTTCCTTGCCCACAAAGATGTCATCGATGTCCACTAGAATGTAGCGCTCCAGTGCGAGTGACAACCGCTTGCCTGTCAAGAAGCTCACGGCGTCCACGAGGACCAACTTGTGCAGCCAGAAGTTCAGGTTGTTGCCGAAGAGTACCCGCTGGATACCATCGTGAAGCCCGAGGTCCTGGACCACGGCCGCGTGCAGGGGTGCTGGAAGACCAGCGGCTTCTGGTGTCCTACCCCGGGCCAACAATACAGGCTCGTAGGTGGAGTGGTTGGACTGGAAGACGGTCCAGTCGTCTCCAGGGAGGGGTCCGCGCTCCACCTCGCGAGCTTTTGTGATGAGCAAGAGTGGCGATTTGGGATTGACACTGCAGTCCCTTAAGCCAAGGTTAGAGTGTAAGAAGAGGGGGAATCCCTTTAGCTGGGCGCTCTGTAAACTGTTCTCGTTTGCCTTTATTACAGTGTAGTAAAAAGGGAGAGAGAGACAGAGAGAGAGAGAGAGAAAGGGAGAGACAGAAAAAGACAAAGAATTTCATTATCGCTTCATTGAACATGAGTGGAAACAGATGACTGAACTCAAAGTCTTAATGTCCAAGTCATTGAACTTGATCTAAAAGGTACTTTCCCTTATTTCTGAGAACGAAGGCTGGAGCATTCACTACTCGTTCCTATTCCACCCTTTTTTGGCTAGCAGATAGTGCGGGTCAAAAGGGGATTAAATGTTCTTTGGAATAAAAACAGTAAACCTCGGCTTCCCAGGCAACCGTCTGTAAAATCTAAGAAAAACTTTCGCAACCATTTCTCAGGTCACCAGTAAAGTTCAATCTGATTAATTACAGATTTTTTGCCATTACACGCATTTTACATTACGCTAGTTTTAGCACATGCTCTTGAAGACCAGCAACATCTGGACCGGCAACAAAATCGGTTTGCCTATTCTCCATATAGAGCGAGCCAAATCTCTTTACAAACGAAGGACCAGTTGTTAAAGCTATATGGAAGCTTGCCTTTTGTTTGCGGAAATACAGAATAAATAAATACAAAACATCGCTTGATATTTTTAATCTTTGTAGCTTTTCACAGGATTACGTTAGAAAATTGCCTCTGCATTTAACCCATCCAAAGTGAGCGCACACACACACTCGGAGCAGTGGGCTGCCACACACACTAGGGCACCTGGAGAGCAGTTCAGTGCCTTGCTCAAGGGCACTTCAGCCATGAATGTGCAGGAAGGGTAGGTGCAGCTCACTCCCTCACCGCCACACATTGTTTTTGTCGGCTTCTCTAACCATAAAGGTCATGGCTGGCCACCAGAGATGGACAATACCTCAATAGTGATTTGATTTTTTTTTAATTATTGAGATACCTTAATACTAATATAGTTGAAGTAATCGGTAGAGCTGAAGCAGATTTCCGTCGTGCGTCACTGTAAGGTAAAATCGGGCACGCATACTATTAATTTTCCGTGTGTGTGACCAAAAAATAAGAATTATTTCTGCTAACCAGCCACACCTCTACAGACGACCACAGTCGAACTCACCTGTCCTGTGAACTGCATGCAGAGCTTTCTTTAAACTGACCAATCCTGCGCTGCCTTACCACAAGGACTGCCCATGTATAGAAGCCCTAAAATTTGGTAAATAAAACGGAGACATGTTGAACAAGTGCACAATGCTTGTGTTTCGTGTTGGTGCTTCCGCCCAGGACTGGAGGTAAGGCGATTTCTGGGTAATTAAAGCCGAGCGTGTTGGAGAGTTCTTTGTCCGCAGTGCATTTAATAATCATTCTAAGAGTCAGGTCAATATTAAAGCTTCTGAGAGTGAACACCAAATAGAATCAATTCCCTGATTCCAATTCGACTCACTGGAACTAAACAAGTCAGGGTTTCGGGAGGAGGGAAGAAACTGGCTCGCTGCACTTGAAACCCCTGGACTGTTGGACAGACTGCACAAGTTTAATGCAGTGCAGAACCCATTGTATACGCAAGAAATAAATATTGTATTACCAACATTTTGGACTCAATACGGCCAATCCCCCCCCCGGACTAACAGAAACCAGGCCCAAACAAATTGCCCAAGGATCTAAACTGAAGACACACTTATCACAATACGGCAAGGCTTTAATTCTTTTTTTTTTATTTGCAAGTATTATTAAATTGCATTTGTATATTTTTGTAACCAGACATTGCTGGGAATTCAGGGAAATTAGATATTCAGGGAAAAGCACTATGTAAGTAAATAAAAGTAAAAAAAACAAACAAAAAAATTGAAAGCATTCACTGTTACCCCATCAGCTAGCTGGCTAAACTGCTACTCGTTGGAGCGACAATCATTTACATAGGAGTTGTCTTTTTAGTAACGCCGATTTTATTGTTGTATTCCTATTATATTTATTATTATAGAACTTTCTCCCAAGTGATTGGGTAGATGTGACTTCTGATCCGTATTTCTTTCTTCTCATCTTCTCATTGTGTTTGCACAACCCCTACGCATCATCGTCCTTTATATGTGCAAGCTGCTCATAATTAAGTCGAAAGTTATATGCTATATAAAAGTTATAATTTTGCAATGTCTACTGATGATGTCACCAACTCTACCATTATGGTGTGTCCCGATTGCGTGAGTACCCTTACATTCACTACACTATACGCACTACTCACATAGTGAGTGAATTTCAGGGTAGTGTTGTCTCAAGACAGAAACGACCCTGACGTGATTACAGTCAAGTTACTTCCAGGAAGAATTAAACTGGGCTTCTTTCCAAACAGTGAATATGAACCAAATTCTTTGTTGATTCCTTTTTAAAAGACCAGTTAACATTCCTGTCGACTCCTCTGCTTCAGTGCCATTTAAGCCTGTACGTTACACACAAACGTGTAAAAAGAAAAAAGGTCCAAAAGGTGACGGTAGAGACTGGAGAAAGAAAGATGCAGAAAAGTCTGTGCTTAATATAGCCTTGGGAGATTACACCGCGCCAAACTCTGGCTGCAGTCACCACTTCCCTCATGGGAAACTGGTTCAGTTTTCGGAGCCATGTTTCTCCAGGATGTAACATCAGATGGGCTCGGAGCTGAAGTCACTGAGGCGTAGCAGGACAGGGAAGCAAAGGTTCTTAAGAGTACCGGCCAATCAGATGTGCAGTCAAAGCAGAGCTTTGGTAGAAACTCTTTTACAAATATTTCTATTATAAGTCAGGTTCAGGATGACGGCAATGACGTCGCTATCGCTCCTGCAGCCGCTCCATTAAGGCGGAGGAGCTTAAACGAGATCAAACATTCATTAAATTCAAAAGCCTAGTATTGTATAACATTAAGATTAGTGTGAACTTTCAGGAAAACAGTACTATTAACTGGTTAAATGATTGAGGCAACTGCATTCCCACTCTATTCATTAACTTTATACTCGTTCATTTTCTAAGCTGCTTGATCCTAATTGGGGTCGCAGGGAGGCTGGCGCCCATCCCAGCCGACTCTGGGCGGAGGCAGGTTCCACCCTGAACAGCTCTCCACGCCATCGCAGGGCAACACACGTACAACCATTCACACCCACTCTCACACCTAGCAGCAATCGCCAATTAGCCTACTGTGCATGTTTTTGGACTGCGAGAGGAAACCTGAGTACCCGGATGAAACCCGCACAAACACAAAGAGAACATGCAACTCCACACAGAAACGCCCTGAGCCCGGGAATCAAACCCAGGCCTCCTTTCTGTGCAGCGGACGTTCTAAGCACTGCACCAGCGTGCCGCCCTTAACTTCATACCGTTACTCGTTATTAGTTTATTCACTCACGCTCATTTTCTTAGCTGCTTAATCCTACTAGGGTCGCGGGGAGGCTGGATGACCCTGAACAGCTCGGCGGAAATGTGTTCACGACATATTTATTCCTTGTCACTACAGTTCAATTTACAATTCACTCAGACATCGTTACTATCGTTTTCTTCTTTAGAGTCAATTGAGGTGTGTGCATGAGGTCATATACGTCATTCCAATCTGGGCAATCTGTAATTTATTAGTAACGTTGTGCAAGGTAAATACTCACCTTGAAGAAGCCGACGATGCCCACTCCATACTCCACACAGTACTTATCGAGAAGTTCTCTATTCCAGGCATCCAGGTTGACATACTTGAGAATGTTCTCATAAATGACCAGTGTGAAGCGGCCCCGGTTCTTGTCAGTCAAAGTAGGCATATCGCCCTTTCCAGGGGCGATCTCAATCTGGTAGCGGAAGCGTCCTGATTCCAGGATGGCCACGATGTCTTGGCCCAACTGTGAGTAGAGGCTCTCCACAAAAACCAGTACCACAGGGTCTGTGCGTGATGTGTCTGCTGGTTTGGCAGTTCTTGCAGGAAGTATCCTGGCTGATGGAGCAGAAGGGGTGGCAGCTTGCGAATCCTCCCAGTCGGCGGTGCCGTCGTCGACGCTGTCTCCTCCACCAATGTTTGCAGGTTCCAGTTCTCGCTTGACCCCATAGAGGAAGTAGGCTGAGATGAGCACACTAACCATGCAGAACAGGAAGAGCAGCAGTAGGCTGGTCTGCAGCGTGAGCTGCCTGTAGAGCCGTCTCACGCGTCCGCACACCAGCATCGTCACCCTACTGCCACTTGTATGAGTATATACACCGTCCTCAAGTCACTAACAAGTCAGCAAGTCTATCGTATAATGGCAAAAAGGAAAGGGTGGGATGAAGCAGAGATCCTCCGTGACGCATTCCATCATGTCACCATTGCAAAGGGCAGGAGGTCTGGTGCGGGCAGGGGACGGCATAGGTGAGGGTGGGCTTTCACTCACCTTCTGCGATGTGTGCTGCCCGTCCCCGTGCACCAGCAGCCCCCTGCCCAACACCCTCACACCCCTCCGGATCTACCCTCTCCACGTCCTTATCCTCTGAGCCAGGGTGGAAAAATGATCGTCTGGAGGCTGGGTGAGTCAGATTTCTGAAGGACAAACTCGTCTTGCAGGGATGCGATCTCTGGATGGGTCATGCCCAAAGACACATGAGTGAGATCTTCATTCAGTCTGGGGAAGAAACAATTAGAGCAAACTGTTATTAGCAGGAAAAGTGCAGCTTAAACAGGTCTATTCACCCACTAAATATATTAAATAAACATGAAATACAGTGTCATCTCTTAGAAATAAAATGGAATCAGCCACAATGTCTTTCTGAAACCATTTGCTTACTTCTGCACCCAAGTGTCAATGACCCAGCAACAGGGACGATGACAACGATGACACCCAGCAACAGATAAACACTGACACCTTTTTCCCCCCTCTAGAAATCATATGCCTTATTCTGTTTCTTAAAACTTGATCTCAGACTTTTCCACTTTCTATGAATCTGTGTTGTGCTGCCAAATTATCCTGTATGCGCAAGATCATTCCACCAGTCACACGGTCTTATTACGGTGGTGTAGGGGTTAGCACATCCGCCTTACAGTAAAGAAAGTCCTGGGTTCAAGTCTGGGGCTTAGGTGTTTTTGTGTGGTCTTCATGTTCTCCCCGTGCTTGGGTGGTGATTCCTCCAGGTACTCCGGTTTCCTCCCACAGTCCAAAGACATGCACATTAGGCTAATAAGCCGTACCAAATTACCCCTAGGTGCGAGTGAGAGCATGAACGGTTGTGTGATGGTCTGGCGAGCTGTTCAGGGAGTACTCTGCCTTCACCCAGTTGCTCCAGAGTAATACTTTGTTGCCTCAGGTCACGTCATTTTTACCCAGTGCACAACCTATGCTGTAGACAATGGTTCCTTTCATTAAGAAAGCAAAAGGATGTATGAAAGCAGTGAATGGATTACAGGATAATGGCGGTGGCTTGCATTGATTAGCTGCGGCTTGAAGAGCGATCCTCATTCTCTATGCACTTCAAAGTGCAAAAGTCATTCTTTTCATCTCAAATGGAGCACTGAATACAAAAAGAATAAAAAAATGAGGCTCAGGTAAGTAGTAAAAAAAAAAAATAAAAAAATTTTAGACCAACACTGACAAAAAGAATGAAGACAGAAAATAGAAAGGTCTCGGAGAGGACACGGAGATGGGACACAATAAATCCAGCAAAAGAAAGGCGACACAGAGAGCTGGCATGAAGGGCTTGTGATATATTGCCTTCGCAGCCTTTCTTTTCTTGATGACCAAGCTTCCTTCTTTCCTTTCGCCGTCCTACCTGAACCTGGCGCCTGGTTTGTTCAGGACTCGAGAATAGAAAGGGATTAGAAATCTCTGAATCCTCTTTATTCCCTTCCTACCGTATTCTAATCAAGTCATAAGGACCTGCTGTGCAAACTTTTTTTTTTTTAGGCCATTCTGGCTCCTGTGATGTGTACAGGCTTTACTTTTTGTCCGACTTGGCATACTGCTTGTGCAAACACGGCTGCCGAACAGGCCTGCAGGTCGTTTAACTACAGAGAGGTGTCGACATTGACTCAGAGAATAAAGCAGAGCGACAAGATAAGGCTTGTTTTCAGGTGAAACATAGGTCCGTTTTCAAAGGCATCGCAGCTATCCACGTAATGTGTGGGTTACTGAACAAAGAATCAAAGCGTTTTTAGGTATGGTGGGAAGGGGGAAAAAAGCATTAATACCAAAGCAAAGCAAGAACACAAAGACAACGAGGATGAGAAAAGCTATTTTATCATTTCAAAAGAAAGTACAACGCAGTAACTTTTGAAATTTGCGAGCTGAAATCATAGGCTTGGTAGTTTGGAGTCATTTAAAGGAATATGATCAGATTTCCCCCTCGAGTGGATGTGCAGGCGTTGCGTGGGACTTCTGAAACTGGGCAAAAATTCCACAAGGGATTGTCTTGATGATGCCCGTGATTCCCAGCTCTCAGTATTCCCTTCCTCTTCCACCGCAGGCTTCATCTCAAACCACAATACCTGTCACTGGAGCTCTATTGTGTTGGCTGGAGGAACAAGAACAGCAGTCTGAGTGTCGTCGGAGATCGGATTACAGCTCCAGAGCTTTCCCCATTCATGGGTTAGTTCTTTAGTATGCATCAGTCACCTCAAGTTGAGGCGGAAGAGCCAGACTTTTGTCCTCGTCTTATATTTAACAGTAAGACTTCAAGGTAAGGCAAGAAGCATTAATCACGAAGGGATGAACATCATATAAAACCAACGCAAAGTTCGAATGAACAAATATACCAAATGGCTTAGTTTAAACAGAGATCCAGGCTTGATCTAGAAACCTAAAGGATGCTGTTAGGTTTTGCATTTTGATTTTGTGTGCACCAAATATTTCGAGAAAAAAAATATAAATAAATAAATAAATAAATAAATACAAAAGATGCAACTACATTTCAATTCAAACAAAGAAATTCCAACATGCTGGGTTTTAGCCCCACCCCCGCTCAGACATTCCCTTACCTCATCAGGCTGGAGAAGAACACAGTTCATGGGTCCGTGGTTGACAATGTTCTCGCTTTATTTTATGATTCTTCAGACTTTTATACATATTCACTGGGGTGAGGCAATACAGAATTGGCCAGTTCAAAGAAAGCGTTACACGCCGTTCACATCGGATAGGATAGTTAGAGAGTGTGGTTTCCAAAAAAGGCCTGGCTAGTTTTTTTTATTTGCTATACTGTATTAATCCTGAAAGGGAAATTTTTGCCTCTGCATTTAACCAATACAATGTCAATACACACACGTCAACAGTAAGCACACACACACTCTGAGCAGTGGGCTACCCGGAGAGCAGTTGGGGTTCGGTGCCTTGCTCAAGGGCACTTCAGCCACGAAGGTGGAGGAAGGGAAGGTGCAATTCACTCCCCCCACCGCCACACATTTTTCCTGCTGGTTCGGGAATCAAACCAGCAACCTTTCGGTCCCAAAGCTGCTTCTCTAACCATTAGGCTACACCTGCATTCACTTCTTGCAGGGTCGTTGATCTCTACATGTGCTCCTTGATTTACAGAAATACTACTACTACTACTACTACTAATAATAATAATAATAATAATACAAAAACAGAAAATGTGCTAACTTTTACCTAACAGACACAGAAACATTTTCCTTGGTTGCAAAACTGTAACAGTAAAAGATACCAAGCACAGCATTGTTCAAATATACACATATCTGCTGATCTCATCTGTGGCTATAGAAATAATAGTAAACTAATGTAATATTCTGAAAGAAAAAGTGCCGATACACAGAAAAACAAACACCTTGACATTTATAGGACCGTCCGCACCTTCCATCCTGCTTCTTTTTCGTCCCACGTGCCTTCCTGTTTTATCCCGACACCGCCTTCGAAAGAAACGCTCCCTGCCTTGCAGATATGAAACCTATTTTCTGATGGCAGAATAGCTTGAACGCACACTGTCTCAAGGGCATAGCGTACTGTAGCATACATTGGTTTTGTGTGTGCAGTTAATTCTACACCGAAAGAGAAAGAGTGAGCCAACTTCGAAAACATGATCTACTTTACACCTGCACAATCCAGAGTGCTAATAATGCAGACGTGCTAAAGCCAGGCTTTAATTGTAAAACTATACAGAGGTCACAGGAACTTTTATACAGTAACAATAATAAACAGTAAGTAAACAGTAGTAATAATATCAAGAAAAGGGCAAATTCAAAAATTAAGGGATGCACTCCGTCTCCAGTTATGAGGTGACGTTAGGACAGGACAAAAAGATGTATGTATCCGTATGGATCTGTTCGCAAAATGAATTTCCCAAAAAAAGCAGGGAAGGAAGGAAGATGGTTCTCGAGCTGAATGACTGCTCGAGCAATTAAAGTGGAGAAGAATAAAAGCGCACAAAAGATCCGGAGTAGGAAAAGCTTTCCCGTGCCTTCTTAAACCTCGCCTTTCTTGTTTGATTTCAAAGCGAAGAGATGGTGCAGACTGACTGGTGGGATAAAGATTCGATGGAAAAGAGAACACACGCTTGAGCGGCTCAGAACATCAGTGTGGTGCTGACTGCTGTTCAAAGCCACTGGTCGATTTCTGGCTTTCAGGTCCGAGTGTGTGCGCCAAACATGGTACCGGCTGGCGGTTAACCTTGAACGCTTCGCCGCTGAACTGATACTGATTTCTCCTAAAACTGTGCCTGTGGACAAACCAAGGAATCAAAGAATTATGAAATGAAATTCATAGTAAGACATTCTTCTGGAACTGTCATCACTGAACCTGTATGATTGCCACTCCCCCCCCCTTTTTGGGATTTATGGTTATTCGTGCAAGTAGGTCAAACTTGCTACGCACAGTATATACATGACCACGCCTATTTTGCAGAACCACTATTTTCTTAAACCTTATGATAGGGTTTTAGTACACTGTATACTTGTTGTATACCAAAGTGGGTGTAGCATGTAGGAAAGTGGGTGTGACCTGAGGTGGACAAGACTGCAAACAAACCCCTATTTTTTTTTTTTTTCATAAACCTGGTCCTGTTGTACCTGTACACATTCCTCCAACACCCACATACATTAATGTGGGAGTCGCTTCTTAGCCAATAACTTGGGTCAAGTGTACTGGGAAACCAGTACACGGAACCAACTGGGAGTTTTTAATGACCAACGCCAACGAACAAAATGACCACCGTAACACTCTGTGTAATGGGTAGAACACTGCAATTGGGGCCAGACTCTGTGACCCTCTGTCCTGATGTCCCACCAGTGTGTCACATGACCCAAAACGCTGTGATGTAACAGAGATGCACTACCACCACCTGATATTCATCCCATCTGCATTGCTTCTAGTTGTTATGATGTGTGTTTATGGATGTAACATCAAATACTTGGAACAGTGCGGTGTCTCACGTACTTCTGTAATTATGCTCGCTATTTTGAGTGCATAAGTGCTGAACTACATCACCAGTACCGCATTAGAGGGATTGTATGTTTGAGTGGGTACTACCCAGAAAAACCCTGTATAATTTAGTAAAATTATGAATCGCCATCTGGGGATTGGCAGCAGGAAGGGTTCTGGATTACTGATCAGGAGGTCGGGGTTCAAGATCCAGCACCATGAAACAATTATTGCTGAGGTGTTCAGCAAGGCCGTTAAATAAGATGTGTCATCATTTTTACCACATTTAGTTGCTAAAAAGTCGTGCAAATATACAGTGAATGTCCAAAACACGAGTCTATATTGGTTTAATAGCCTTTCAACTTGCAGCTTGAAATAAATTTGAAGTTTTTGAACCTTTCGGAAATCATGCTGGGCAGTTTTCAAAGATGAAATTCCGCTCAAAGTCCTAAAAAAGTCCTAGAAAATTGAGTGTCTGAACTAAACTCTCTTGCTGCAATTATTAAGGACTTACAGTTGTGGTATATCCACCTGGACTACATGTTGGACTGTAATGAACTTTCTCTTATATGGTTTGTATTTTATGGTTTCACCCAAATGAGGATGGGTTCCCCTTTTAAGCCTGGTTCCTCTCAAGGTTTCTTCCTCGTGTCAACTGAGGGAGTTTTTCCTTGGCACTGCCGCCGCGGGCTTGCTCATTAGGAATGTGTAGGTGGTTGTAGAAAAATTTTTAGATTCCTCCTTAAATTAGTTTTACTATGTAAAGCTGCTTTACATAGAACTGTAAAAAACTGTAAAACTGTAAAAAGTAAATTGAACTGAATTCATTTCTGTTGGCCTTCATAAACCAAATTTGCATGAATATAAATGCCCGTGTTCAATGAGACCATTAATGATACTTAGGCTACTGTCCTCCGACAACCACGAAACAGCCTCTTTAACACTCACTGCTCCAGGGTGCCATAACATCGCCGTCCCTGCGCTCGCACCCCAACATCCTAACAAGCAGAGATGTGAGAAGAAAATAAATTTCACTGTGCTGTAATGTATATGTAACAAACAAATTTTAAAAATAGAACACAGGGGTCCAGATACTCCAATCAGCAAGACCATTTCATAACAGTATATAGAAAAATTCAAACTGAATGCTGCAATCTTGGAACAAGGTCAAGGTGACGACATGCCATCAATTCCTTTCAGTTATTGCACTAACAAGCCTTGACAAGCCAAATATACAAAAAGTTACCATGTGACCTTGAAACAAGGTCGAGACAACACATATACAAGCCTACCCTTTTAGCCCCCTGAGGGGGAACCATCCACCAAATTCGATGATCTTATGTCAATCCTTTCCAAAGTTATTGCACTGACAAGTCGGACAGACGGACGGAACTCGTTTCTAATCATAAACCACATCTTATCCAGTGAATACTGGAATTATACTGAAACTGTATTCCTGTACATCTTTACTTCAGGGAAATGAAATGGCTCTCTTCTAGAAATGAATCCAAAAAAACACAAAACACCACCAACCCCACAGAACAGGCTCCTGAAACTGGAGGTTTTGGATTCACCACTAAGCCAAATGCAAACAGATTCCTATTTCAGCCAAACGGACAGCTTTCCAAAGCCGAGAAATCAGCTTCCCGACAGAGACGACACATTTTAAAAATGCTGCAGAGGACGATTATCGTGCAAAAACACGTGCGAGACACGTTTCTTGTTGAACATCTGTGCATTCTTGCTGTCCAGACTTTACAAATAAGTGGTTTTATTTCCAAGAGCAAAATATAAAAGCATCTAGATTCCTACAAGATGATGTCAGTATTATGAGGATATATGACTCTTTGCTGGAGGGATACTGTACAGTGATGTCTCCTGTACCACTATGTGTGGTCATTTCAATGTATTTCCTGTTTATTGGGATTAGATTCTTTTTTTTTTTAACGCACAAATGGTTTTGTTTTTCAGGGACTACAGGAGAGATGATGCTGACAGAACTGGGGCAGTCGGTGTTGGGTGTACGCGTTGGGTGGGAGCGCTGGGAATGCTGCAGGATTTTACTGTGGTCCTCTAACAACAAAGGCTGAAGTGTTTCATCCAAAATAAATCTATTCGGAGATTAAGGTGTTTGAAATTCGGTTCATGACGACATACTGTAGATATGATTAAAGCATTTTATCAAATAAAAAAAAAAGAAATACATATAATCCAATAATATACTTTAGAGTCATAACCATAGTTGTGCCGCGCTGTCTCACGTCAAGATATTAGCGTTATATTCTAATAACACAGAACAACTTAGTTCAAAGGGAGACTTGAGCCTAACTCAGCCGACTCTGGCGAAGGCAGGCAACACCCCGATTGGCTCAGCCGTCCAATACAAGGCCAACACACACACAAAATTCACATTCACACTTAGGGGCAAGACTGTTGGCACGTCCGCCTCACAGCAAGAAGGTCTCGGTTTGGATTCCCGAGAGTCGAGTTGGCATGCTCTCCCCATGCTTGTGTGGGTTTCCTCCTTGTACTACGGTTTCCTCCTACAGTCCAAAAACATGCACATTAGGTTGACAAACTGTTCCAAGTTGCCCCTTGTGTGAGTGTGAATGATTGTATGTGTGTCGGCCATGCGATGGTCTGGCGAGCTGTTCAGGGTGTACCCTGAATTCGCCTAGTGTCGGCTGAGACAGGCTCCAGCCTCCCAGTGACCGTAGTAGGATTAACCGGTTTGGTAAACGAGTGGGTAAGTGAATAAGTACTTTAAATGTTCATTCGACTGTGAGATCGGTACCAGGTTATTAGAAATATCTAAACAGTAAATAGATTCCAGGCTCATTTTATTGACCCAAGCGTGTTTATTTTTTGTCCAGACACTCGTGTTGGTGATCATATTGGTGATTATATTGTCACCGATGTCGATTTAGATCGGAGTGTTAGATGCTCAACGGCTTAGTCACTAGACAATCTGGACAAGGTCAGGGGAGTGTAATCCTAAATCCCTAATCCTGTTTATCTCGGCTGGACCTAATGCGTACACAAATGGCAGATTGACACGTATCGAGTGCACTTTATAGCAAACGAGAAAAGCTGGCATGGTGTCAAAGGTCCAAATGCTGCCGTTAAAAGAACTCATGCAGTAGGTGATTAAATAAACATAGAAGAAAGAACTTGTATCAGTGACCTGTCGAAGCACGGCAGCTTAAAACACCCAAAAAAATCAGCGAGCCATGAAGTTGGTGCTACGTCATGTTGAGTTATGGAGTGCAGGAGCCAGAGGAGGAAATCAATCTCCACTGTCAGCTCTTAAAGTCTCTCCAGCATCAGGATATATTCACTCTGGCAGGCTCGTCCGTGTGTGTGTGTGTGTGTGTGTTGGACTTTATCCTGAGCGCGTCTGTGTGCTCTCACACCCTGCCTTCTACACACATGGCACTCGAGCCAATGTGCTGGTAAACAGTCTCGCCGATCTGCACACAGTGTGCCGCAACCATTCGGTCGCTGTGCCATCTGTGGCTAACTCGGGGACGAGCTGGCTTGGCACGGAGCTTACCCAAACCCCCCCACGCACAACATGCACAGCATTCAGACTGAGCCATGTACTCCGTACACTGCTTATCTAATGTCCACTCATCAAAGGGTTCAATCCTGTGTTGCGCTAAAACCACAAGACCCCCAAAAAATCCCCAATCACCTACCCTGGGGATGGTGGATTACCGAAAAACAGACAATGTCATACTTAGGGAAAAATAGGGTGGGAAAGTAGGAAGGGCAGAAATAAATGATCAAAATGTATAAAATTGTCTCCAGTGGTGGTCCCGTAATAGCTATAAATTGAAATGCTTCTAGTTTGCATTAGCCAGTTAGTCTAATGAGGACGTCTTTAGATTTCAGGAGGAAACCAGAGTACCCAGAGGAACCTCACCCAAGAACAAGGAGAACATGCAAACTCCACAAAGAAATGCACAGGCCTGGAAATCGAACCCAGGACCTTCTTACTGTGAGGCAAATAATTTTTTAATAAAGGATTCTTTAACACTGAACCTAGCTCAGTGGAGGTTTACACTCTCCCAGTGCTCTTATTTCAGATTAAATGAAACAAAAATAACCAGAATTTTCAATGTGAACCCCTACATAAGTGTAGAAACTAAACCCAAATTTAACACGTGTTGCCCCAAGGCTTCTACAATTATCCAAAATGAACCAATCACTGAAACTCCCAGCAGTCCATGGAATAAAATGATGGAAGGAAAATCTAAAACGGTGAGCTTCAGATACATGTTAGAAATTCTAGCAAATTCATATTATTTTCATATTAGATAAAGCCACTCCTTTTATTCAGAGTTGCTTGAGTGTTATTGAGGCTGAGGCCGGATTAAAGCAAAGAGTTGAGCTCAGTGGAAAAGGCTTGGCTTCAGTCAGCCCCAGAGATGCACACGTGATGCAAAAATATATTTTAGATGTCAGTCTGAAGGAGCATGTGTACGTGTTTGACGAGGAAATAAAAATGAGGCAATAAAGCATCAACCTTAAGCAGCTCCCCATTCAGTTCTGGTTCAGCGGTGAGAAACACACCATGTTGTGCCTCAGACGTTTATAAAACCATCCTTTCATCTGAAAACCGAAAACTTTGTTCAGCGTTGACGAGTAATTAACAGGAGGCAGCATCTTTGGAGTCGTGACTCAACTTGGGGTCACCGGAGTTGGGGATGAAGTCAGAACCGAATGTAGTTCATGATTTATAAACTTGATTTATGGAACATTTTACTACACCCCCCCATTTATAAACAAGAGTCATCAGGAGATGACAGATGCCCCCGGCCATCACATGTCAGAAAAGATCGATTGCAGAAATCCCAGAACATCATAAGGCACGACTACACTGCCTATTAGAGGTAACTGCCAAGACTGATGAAGAAATCTCAAATGGTTTGAGTTCTGGGCTGGAATTGAAATGATTACTGATGGAGAGACAGAGAAACTGATGATGGCATCCTCCAGAGGATAAAAGATCCTTAACCCTGCATTCCAATTATAATAACAACAATAATAATAATAACAACAAAAATTCAAACAAGTCCCATTCCACGCTAACAGTTCCAGCTCCGAAACGAAAGCTTTTCCAAATCCAATTCCATTGGTTTTGGGATTGTGGCGTGGTGGTTAGCACGTCTGCCTCACAGCAAGAAGGCCTGGGTTCGATTTCCGTGCTCTGCCGTGTTTGTGTGGGTGTCCTCCGGGTACTCCGGTTTCCTCCCACAGTCCAAAAACATGCACAGTAGGATAACTGGCAGTTCCAAATCGCCCCTAGGTGTGAGTGAGTGCAAATGATTGTGTGTGTGTATGTGTGTGTGTTGGCCAGAATTGGCTACGATGGGCGCCAGCCTCGCCGCGCCCCTAATTAGGATTAAACACCTTAGAAAATCCATGAAATTAATGAATAATAATAAGCAAGGTGGATATCACGGAACGTAAACATAAATTTTTTTTTAACTAAAACAGTGTTAATGGTTTATTTTTACATTTTAAAGCATTCGAGAATTATCCAGTGTTTGGGAGGTGGACATGGACGTTATTCAGAGTGGATAATGCAGGATTCAAATAGTGGACAAAAACACGCAATTCTCCAGGGTCACGGTTTTTAAAATGCTACCAACCGAATGAAATGCCGTCACAAAACAAAACCGGAAGAAAGCTACACGTCACGGCCTTGACTTTTCTCAAGGTAATAAAACCACTTCGCTCAAACTTTTAACGACTTTCGAAAAGACGCTGTCATGACCTTTGACGCCCTTAAAAATCCTGTGGGGTATTCTAAAAATAACTTTTCACCTCGCCTTTCGTGAATAACTGCATGAATAATTATCCTGAGATAGCAAACCAATCAGATCGCTCTGCTTCTGCGTAGTCATTCATTTATTGGCTGGTCCTACGAGGGTTGCAGAGTGGATGGAACCTCTCTTTGGTTGAAAGCAGGGAACACCCTAAACAGCTCGTCAGTCCTTCGCCAGGTCAACAAACACACACATACACAACCCTTCAGACACACTCACACCTAGGGGCAATTTGGAACAGCCAGTTAGCCTAACGGCATGTCATTGGACTATAGAAGAATACCGGAGTACATGGTGGAAACCCTCAACAGCACATGGAGAGCATGCAAACCCAACACAGAAACGTCCTCGAGGAGCACAGGACTCGAACTGAGGACCTTTTTCCTGTGAGGCGGACGTGCTACCCACTACACCACCGAGCAGAACTAAATGCTAATACTGCTGGATTTGTTGCTTAACGACTCTGATTTCCATGGTGGGTATACAGTATACACCGTACACTGCTGTAAGGGCGGGTTTAGTCTGTACTCGTGTCTTTACCTCTTCCTGTATTCCCATGGCATGTTTGCACCTGGTTCCTCCAAGTTCAGGTTCACCACCCCCCACTTCCAATAGTGCGAACCCAGCAGCACGGATTCCCGAAATAAAACCATGCAGCCCTGTTTTTCATGGTGGCATTCTGAGAAACACGAAAGTGCTTATGCAATGTCTGCTTTCTCGCAACAAGCATTTTCAGTTTATTAAAAAAAAAAAAAAAACTTTGGATTTGTAGTCAGTCAGCTCCTTGACGAGTGTCCTGAAGAGCCACGCAGCAGAAGATAATTGGCAGAGGTGCACATCAGCAAGCGACTGGGAACAAGGGCAGCGATTACACGCTAGGCCCAGATGCTTGGGAGCACCTTCGTCCCTCTCCTCTTAATTAGGCTGCACAACACGGCGAGCTATTTTTAGATTCTGAGGCTACCGAAGACACCCAAAGAGCTCAGAAGGGTGGGGGAAGAGAAGGAGAAAGGGAGGGATAAAGGCTTTGTTTTTGGAGAACGGCGGCATGTCGACTGCTTCACTCGCAACAGTGTGGAGAAAATACAGCTGGGAGAGATTTGAAGCAGGAAAGAAAGACGAACTGTTTCAGTTGCAGATTCACGGACGTCGAAAGTACAAAACGGCTTCTTTGCCTCATTTTTTTTTTCTTTTTTGGTGGCATTTGTGTGGCGTGTGTTGAACTCTGTGCTACATGAGGAGAAAAAAACTTCTCAGCAAGTAAAAATGGTGCAAAGCTCACGCGGTTGCACAAACCATATCTAAAGCATCTGCTTAAAATTTGCGACCCATGAAGAATGTAACACGCGCTGATATCCGCGATATGCCGGTAAAATGGTCTGCCAAGCCTCGGCAGCAGACTCCGTCAATTGCGGCTTGGTTCGAGAGGGTTTGCTGACTTCAGATTCCCCCTTACAGAAAATGAAACGCATGCCTAGTTGGATCGGAATCAGAAGACTTGGCCCGGTTCAAATTTTCCACATTCTTCCTGCATCTGATTACCGCCGAGCGCTATCGACGCGAGGTTTTTCTTTTTCACAAAGCTCACAATCCCTGACCCGCACATATTACTACATGACTTTAATCTCTCGATCAGTCCTTTAATAAACGCAGACATGGTTATAAGCACTACTCAGGTGCTCATGGACGAGCGTCACGCGCTGCATGATTGCAAATGATCAAAGACCTGCTAAATCTGAAATATTTCAAAAAACAACCCTTACCATCATCAATCATGTGGCTCTGAGACAGTTCTTGGACAGAAGCAGCGAGAAAAACAGAGAAATAAGAGAAAAATGTTGAATTGACTGGAGACATGATGGCACTGAGGACTGATCGTCTGCTCCTAAAAGAGAAATGGGGGTCACGTATAAAATAAATGAGAGCTTTTTGTTATGGTTCCTAACAACCAGTAGGGTAAGAGACACCAAGCAATTTCTTAGAGAAGCGTCATCATTCCGGTTCAATTTTGTCCTCGCCCTCCTACCCATACAGATAGTCGATCAAGCGGATTCAGGGATCTGCGGCGCGTGACAGAAGATGAATTTCCTTTCAGATTTTTGCAGCTGATCTCGCTACCAGGTTGCCGTCTGAGCTTCTCACCCTTTCATCACCAAGAACCCCCAGTTTCAACCACGGACTGATATTGTTCGCAGGGTGAGGGAACAGCGTTCCAGAACTGTGCACACTACTCCCTAACCGTAAACCTAGCGGACGTAATGAATATGCGACACAGAAAACATCCGCTACGCCGAATCCTCGGGTGAAGATCATTTGCAGTCCCTATTTCTCTGAACTTTTCCTCGGCTAAAGGTTTCAGCTCATCGATCGATAAAACTTTACCAATTCCAGTCTGGCCTTTCGGTTCTCGCTGCTGAGGATGGATTGGCATTTGTAGTGTAAAATCTGTATTTCTCCTCATGAAGCCTTTCACACAATGGCGAATTGCAATATTTTAGGCAATGGACTTTGCAGGCTGTCTCAAGTCCAATGAAGTCCAATACTGATAAATAAATAGATTAATAAACAAACGAACAAATTACTTTAAAGTAGTCTGGATCTCATTTGGGTGCTGACTTTGGGTTACTGTTTGTGCGATGTTCTGACTATAGGGCTTCCAAGAGGTACATCAGGTTTCCTTCAACTCTCCAAAAACATTCCGGTATAAGAAATGGCTCAGATCTAGGTATGATTTCCATTCATTCCACAACCTCAGATCAAACACGGAGTCATTCATCAGAGGAAGTGAAATAACTTTTATTCTGTCCACAGATTCTAAGAGATATTTATATAGCAATTTTATTATTATTAAAATTCTTAAAAATAAAATACACTCTCTTACCATTAAGAGCCGGTTAGCATGGTACTCGCTAGTCAGCTGGAAGCCTCTACCTTAAATCAGGCCAATAAAGTCACGTTTGATTTACGTTTACGGCATTTGGCAGACGCTCTTATCCAGAATGACTTACAATTATCATTTTTATACAACTGGGTAATTGAAGATTAAGGGCCTTGCTCAAGGGCCCAACAGTGGTGATAGCGGGGACTGAACCCCATTAAATTCTCCCGCGGTGCACCCAGCAAGAATTCACCACAAACCCTGACCCGAATAAAATGGTTCCTGGACATTTTTCACAGAAGTCCATGCACGCTCATTAGGAGGATTAGCTTATTTTTTTTCCCATCTCCTTCGCTTTCTGCCTCTTCATCCAAGCCAGCTCATTCCTGAAGGATGTAGCCCACACTACTGCTCCGTGTGCCAGCCTCTGCCTTACACATCCATTCTGAACACACTGCTCCAGTGCCATCAAGATGGATGTAACGGATTGTGTAACCTCCCAGCTCGGCCCTGCACGCTATTGATCCGAGGACGGCTGCACGACCGTCGGTTTAAATGTCGTCAAGTACAGGTTTTTATTAGCTGCGATTAGATTAGACGTAATATGATTGAGGCTAACTGGATTGCACTCAGAGTGATGGAGTGGACGGATGACAGATCTGAATTGCTGTCCAGAGTTTGGAGGCTAATAGGATGCCTGTATAAAAGCTCTGCTTAAGAGACAGTGACTGGCCTGTTTTGGCCGGTTTTGCTCTTACTTGACAATTAGGCTTGTTTTTCTGACAAACACACTTTTCTACCTGACACTGGTGACTCAACAGTACAGAAAAAAAACCCCCAACAAAGTCCATGCTCTACAATCAGTATGTAGTGGAATATTTACCCATATTAAAGGCTATGGTGCAATCTGATTGGATCGCTACCTTGGGATAATGGACAGTAAGCTATAAATGAGACAGGATTTCTCAGACCACAGCCCCATGTACAACAGGTAACATGAAGTCACGTAATAACACCAAGATTCACTGTCAAACCGTTTTAACAGTTCTGCCGCACTAGACACGGCATTTCAACCCCCGCAATGCTATCAGCAAACCTCCCATCAAAGACCAGGACAAAGAAACAAGTCCCGCCCCAAATCTCACCAGACATAAGCTTACATTCAAATCAAGATGACCGTTTAGTTTAATAACGTTGCGTTTAAATAAAAAAAAGAAGAAAAAAAGTTTCCAAATTGTCAAAATTTGAGCTAATAACAACAGCAGCCGACAATCAACCAATAAGAGTCAATCCATTTGCTGACACGCGCAGCAGATCCCTGAATCAAGTTCATCAGTCGTTTATTATTGCAGGAAGGCAAGGACAAAATAAAAGCAGAATAACAACTGTTTAAGGCATTAAGTCATATGACAAACCCAAATTTTTGTTGGTAACAGCAAAAACAAAAACAAACTTGACACATGGTATAAAACACCCACGTTTTTTGCAGTACGACTTACTACAGTTTTTACTTTCGAGTACTCGAGCTTTCAGAGGTGGTACAAGAGCCGTTAGCTTGGGTTAAAATAATCCGGTGCTCTCTGACGTAACATGAGAAAAGAGATGACACGGATTCAAAGAGGTATGTCGAGTGTATGAAGCACATGACTGGAGGCTTGGACTAAGTAACCAGGCTGGAATAAGATGATGAAAAAGTGGCCAAGTTCCTCGGTGTGGAGCCTCGCAGCAGGGCAAAAATAACTAGTGTCAATCTTTTTGGCATATTCTATAAAGGCTCAGGGCTCTTGGAAAATGAGAAGGGAGGAGGAGGAGGGGGGGAGCAAAGAAAGAAACAAGAGGTGAAGGAGAAAGATGAGAGGGGCGCAAGCAAAGCCATGCATGATGCATCGACGCCGACGTGAGCGGGGAGGGGAAGGACAGTGTATTCACTCTATTGGATTTGTAGTGGAAACAAATAGGATTGTCCATCACAGAGATTCATCACACCGAGCACCAATTACATGGGGAGAGTCGTCAAAGGGTTCGATCTCTAATGGGATCAATCCTTATGGTGCGCCGTCAAAGGTCACGGACACTTAAGCTGAAAATTTCTTTACTTCATTAGGTACTTGATTAAGTAGTAAGGAAAAGGATCGGCCATTTTGGGCTTGCGAGTATAGGTTTCTTCTTCAACATTCTGCGACTACTGAAATTGGTCACATGGCTACAACAGAATGTCTGGGCTACAACAGAATACAGTTCTGTAATGTAAAGGCCCAACTCGCGGCTATAGGAGACACGTGGCGCAGATGTCTCTGCACAAATAATCACAATTGCTTGCGTTTAGCTCTGATGCAATTATTTCTGTCTGGCTTTGATGCTAGGAATGTCAAATCTGTTTTTCCATGCACTCAGAGCACTGTGTGGTGTTTGCCAACATCCGCATTTTTAGCATGTTTGGGGAGGAGGGGGGGGGGGGGGGAAAATAATCAGTACTGAAGCAGATGGAGCATACATTAGCGTGTCTACCTGAACTTGCCTGCTAATCCGTTTTCAAGACGACGCATTCAGTACAGCCGTGAAGCAGTCCCCCCCCCCCCCCCCCCCCCCCCCCCCCAAAAAAAAAACCCCAACAAAAAAACCCACTCTTTTGATTAGCTTTGCCTTTAGCGTGAACGCATTGCACTTTCATCTCAACCTTGACTCAGAAAGATAAGAAGTAAATGGATAGCTAAACGGTCTCAGAGGTCGTCCGCATGTGAATTACGGACTTTTTCGGGGCGAATCTCCACCTTGTGATCATTACCTGTATCCCAGAACAACACCCCACTTGACTCCACTGGCACATGGCAATGCCTGGTGCTCTGATGCCAAGTTCTGCCAGCTCCACCAGGTGGTTTAAGTCTGTTGTTTAAACCTGTCCACGAGGAACGCTGAATACTTTAGAAATTACTCTTGCAAAAAAAGTTTCTTTTTTTAATTAAAAAAATATTATATCTACCACAAGTAGCACAGTTTGATGGTGGTTTTATTGTTTGGTTTAAAGGCGGCCATCTTTTACTGTCTTCCATATGGTAAAAATAAAGCCTCAAAATTATGTTTTGGTGCAAGTAATCAACATCATAAATATTCATTTGACAAGCTGCTTAATCAAAACTAGGGTCGCAGGGAGGCTGGAGCTCATCTCAGACAACCCTGGGCAAAGGTGGGGTACACCCTGACCATCTCGCCAGACCATTGCAGGGCCAACACAGACAACCATTTGCACTCACACCTAGTGGCAATTTGGATCAAACAGTAAGCCTTGTGTGCATGTCTTTGAACTACTGGAGGAAAGCGAAGTGCCCAGAGGAAACCCATGCAAGTATGGGAAGAACATGCAACCACCATACAGAGACGCTCTCGCCAAGTCCAAGACTCGAACCCAGGACCCTCTTGCTGTGATGTCCCTGCTAGGCTTTGGTTACATTGCTAATATATCAGTGTTGTCACTAGGCATCCTTATTAAGTTCTTACTGCGTCCTGACCCGACTTCGTCAACACTACATTCACAGTCTGACCATGTCCTCCAAAGCCACAGAGAACTTACCACGTCGGGTTTTCAGGTTTCCACTCAATCCCTACTAGCTCTTACTTCTTCCACCCAGGACACAGTGGGAATATGGCTGAGTGTGATTGGGGTTTAGATCTGTGCTCAAGGCTTGAGCGGCTCGGCTTCATTTATGCAGTGGCGGCAGTTCGAAATCCTCATCAGACACCGTTTTCTGTTTGACTAAGCTTTTTTCCCTGATAAATGACGTTCAAGAAATGCATGAGACTCCTCACGCTTACATAACCAGGCTGCTCGTATAACGAGGCTCATCAGCCCTAGTTGCCTCAAACACATCTTTTTGACACCTCTTTACATTTTTAAAGCTTAGTAGCATTCTTGACGAAAGCCCTTTGAAGATTTGCCTGACCTCATATATTGGAGCATGGGGTATGTAACGCTCAGCTTTCGTACAGCGGGTTGACACAGGACTCCTGAGGAAACCATTTGAGGAAAGTGTGTGAATAGAGACTCTAAGTGGTCTAAGGACTGAGTGGTCCTAGCACAGATAGTACCTGGTATTCAGGCTACATCAGACGATGAAGCGGGGAGAGCGGTGGAAAGGAATTAAATTAATAGTTCCTCTCGTGAATGCTCAGAGCTCACGTAGGTGAAGGATGGCTTTCAGTGAAGGACCTGGCTCTCCTGCAGCATTGCCCAGAATACCTAATGCACGACTCCATTATGAGGAAAGAGGCTACTCAGCGAATCAGATGATTGAGTTGGGACCATAGAGGTTTAGAGAGAAAGAGCAGCAGAATTTCCACCAAACTTTTAAAGGAAAAGGATGGAGGGAGTATTTTATTCTGTAAACCCCCCCCCCCCCCCACACACACACACAACCACGCACCCCAAAAACCCAACCCCCCATCCCCACGAAGAATGTTGCAGTTCTGAACATGAGAACTGCCGACCGCTCCGGTGATTTACGCAGGGAGGTTATTATTTGTTACAGCACTTATGAAACAGTTCGAGGACATATTTACTCTGGATATGAAGTGTCAGGGTGGGAGGCGTCGGGGCGCCGATATTTTTTTTCATCAATTTGAACAGTGTTCTACATCCTCTTCAAATTAAAGTGTGTCTTTACATTAAAATGTCTTGGTTACTTTATTTATTGCTTTCCTTAACCCATACGTTCTTTCCTTTCCTCCCCCCCACTGCATTCCTTCCTTATTTTCCCACTTCATCCCTTTTACCTTTCTTTCCTTCCTCAATTCATTCCTTCATTTTCTTGTTCCTCTCTCTTTCTTCTTCCTTCTTCCTTGCCATCAGTTCCCTCTTCCTTGTTTTCTTCCTTTCCTGATTCCTTCCACTTCTTTTTTCCTTCTTTCTTTCCCCTTCCTTCCTTCTTTTTCCATTCCTGCTTTCCTTTACTGATTCAGTCCTTCCTTCTTCTTTTCCTTCCTCGCTTCATTCCAAAAACTATTAATTATTCCTTGCTTTTCTTGCTTCTCTTTCAGTCCTTCCTTCTTTCTTTGCCTATTTGATTCCTTGCCCCCCCCCATCCCTTTTTACCTATTGCACTCAACATTACCTTCTTTTGTTCTTTTTGTTTTTAACCATAATTGTTTTATTGGTTCCTCATTTCATTTTCTTCTCCTCTCTCATTTCTTGATCTACCCCCCCCTCCTTTTTATCCATTGTCTTTCCTTGCTTCTTTCATTCTTTCCCCATGTAAGTCCTGGATTCCTTTCCCTAGTTTTTTTTCCCCCTTATTTGATTTAATAATCTCATTTGAAGGTTTTTGTTTGTTTGGTTTAATTCCATAATGGAAGTTTTCAGTCAGGGAACAAATGAAGCCTTATAAAAACCATTTAATTATTTATTCAATGCAGTGAGTAAACAGCTGAGTTATCAAAACACTGATAACTTATGATATCAGAAGATCCTCCCATCTGTGTCTATAATGCACCACAGACATGCATGAAATGATTTAGAGGCTCGGATTTTCATCTCCTAGCAACCTCGTTTTTTTCCAGAGTGCGAACTTGTACATCAGGTACATTTAGCTGTGAATGACTATGTGCGAGGAAACACGCAGATCCCGACACCGGCTCTTGCACATTGGCTCCAAACCGTTCTAACACCACACGGTCAGCTCATCACACTTTCCGAAAACTTAACGAAGATTTTTCCTCTAATCAGCAACACTTCCCTTAAAAACTTGCCTGTGATGGCTTGGGGTCTATAACGAGCAGATCTTGGCGAAATCGGTGTTACTCAAATGCCACCGGTGTTCCCTACGGACTCAGACGGCTGCATTTCATTTCTATTTTAGCTTCACTTCGTCCATGCACTGCTGTATCGGAGTCGGCTTTGTTCGTTTGACAGAGCATAAAAGAGAGCCTCAGACAGGAACGTTCTGGAGAGCCTGACATTGATTTCTCACTGAAAGAGCAAATTTTTGCTCCCATTGGGCAACAAATGAATAAAATTAGCTTACAGAAAAGCATCAATCAGACTATAACCAGCGTCACAATGGGGTAGATTTCCAAAAAAAATTTCCCAAGATGGGGGATTTTGGAAATGGGAATTTATACAAACTGTATCCTATCCAAACAAATTATATACCTAAAAAATTACAAAGCCAGAGGCCCCCAATGGGGGGATTCCACCAGCCACTACCTAACCATTACAAACAATCGGTGACCATTTTGCTCATTTTAACCTTCGGTCCCGAGTTGTTAGCCTGAAGGACAGTGATATATCAAGCAGTTCTTGAGGTATCAGCATCCACAGCTGAAAAATAATAATAATATATAAAAAAAATAAAATAAAAAAGCACAAACTGACAAATGAAAACAATACCAGCTATCCTATCGCTTCTGGTAATAATTGTTTTGCCTTTAGCTAAAATTGTATTTTTAATTTTACTTACAGTTTTCTTTTTATTTAATTTTGAGTATAAACTCAACTGAATTTCTTAATTTCCCTGTTATACACTAACCCATAATTTAGCAAACTCCCAATTTATTCATCCCCATACATGGAGAGTTTCCATTAAAAATTCCCAGAACTTTGCAACTCTAACTAGGACAAAAGACAGCGACTGGTTAAAAAAAAAATAAAAAAAATAAAAAAAATAAAAAAGATTTATAAAAAAAAAAAAACATTTATAAATATATAAATATATTTAAAAAAAAATATATATATATATATAAAAATATAAATATAAATATATATATATATAAATATATATATATATATATATATATATATATATATATATATATATATATATATATATA